>OX422213.1:89560802-90053302 GCA_949130495.1 Sambucus nigra
GTGACGACATATAATAAAATACTCTGACTCATTTACTTAATCCCAAAAGTAAATATAACACGTATCGAAAATCATTAAATCCTTAAAAACTCCAAAAATTTCTACTCACGATACTTTCTTAAATTCCCAATTTTCACTTAACTATTAAATTTAATTTCCCATAAAAGTGAGGGGTATTACACTCTCGTATTGAGGAGGAGCATGTAGAGCATCTATGTATGGTTCTATAATCGTTATGGGACTACCATTTGTATTCCAAAATCGAGAAATGTGGATTTTGGCTATAGGAGGTGCAGCTTCTAGGCCACATCGTGTTCAACAAGGCATTACTATTTATCCAAGTAAGGTATTGACAGTGAGGCAGTGGGGAAAGCCCACGACACGGATAAATATTTGTAGTTTTCAAGGGTTGGAAGGTTATTAACATCATTTTAATAAGGGGTTATCAAGGGTTGTGGGTCCATTGATGAGCTTGACTCGCAAGGGGGGTACCATTTATGTGAAGGGATCACTATCAATTATCTTTCAATGAGATAAAGGACAAATTGATGTCAGCACATGTGCTAACATTACCTTGGGGAAGATTGGAGTACTGGGTCTACACCAATGCATCCTTGAAAGGACTTGGGGTGTATCGCAGTAGGAGGAGATGGATATAGCTTACGCATTTGGAAAGCTTGAGCCCCACAAGAATAATTACCCCACGCATGACCTAGACCTCGTAAAGGTTTTGTTTGCTTTGATGATATGGAGGCACTATATTTTGGGGGAACAGTTTACGTTGATCATTGATCATAAGTCACTTTAGTATTTATTAACACAGAATGATCTGATCATGAGGGAGAGGCGGTTTCTAGAGTTCGTTAAGGACTACCAGTTTGATATATATTATCATCTTAGTAAGGCTAACATAGTGGCAGACGCGCCGAACCGACGACCTACGAGGGAGTTAGCGGAGGTATGGAAGGAGAAGTGGAGTGAAATTCGAGACGATGATGAGATCAACAGAGCATTCATATCAGTTTTAGCTTTTAATCTCGAGATTATTATGCAGGTAGTGAAAGCACAAGTTTAGGATCAGTTCTGTCAGGACAAAGTATGCAAGTTATTAGCTGAGGGTGCATAGTCTTACTCAATTAGCTCAAATGGAGGCCTGTGTTTTAATAGTTGACTCATTGTTCCAGAGGATGAGGATTTCAGGCATGCAATCAAGACAAAGTCTCAAGGTTCGAGATTTGGAGTACATTCCGAGTGGTAGAAGATGTACCAGGATATGAGGAGTCAATATTAATGGTTAGGGATGAAGCGAGACATAAAAGAGTTTATCTCAAAGTGTGTTACCTATAAGTTAGTCAAGATAGATAATCAGATACCTTCAGGGACGATACATCCACTAGAGATTTTCTTATGGAAATTAGAGCCCATTTTGATGGATTTTATTACCGGGATGTCGACGTCGTAGAGGAGTTATGACTCCATTTTGGGATAGTGGATCAGCTGACCAAGGTGGCCCATTTCTTACCAGTCCTCATCGATTTCGAGCTAATGCAATATGCATAGTTGTTAATTACATAGATAATTAAGGTGCAAGGGGTACTGACTAACACCATATTTGATAGAGACAAGATTTTTGTATCTCACTTTTGGAAGAGCTTTTAGGAGGCCATTGTCACAGACTTGTGGTTGAGCACCACATATCACCCGTAGACTGATGAATAGACTAAGATGGTTAATCAGAGGCTAGAGGAAATGTTGAGGATATACATTCTTGATTTCGGAGGATGATGGGAACGATACCTTCCACAGGTAGAGTTTTCATACAATAATTCTTGCCACTTCACAATCGATATAACACTATTTGAGACAATTTATAGGAGACATTATCGATCGACTACTTACTGGTTAGTACTGGTGCATAATAAGTTGTTAGGGCGAGAGATGATATAAGATATGATTTCCAAGATTAAGCTAATTAAGGGATGTATTCAAATAGGTCATGACAAGTAGAAGAGTTATACTGATGTAGACCAAAGACACGTTGAATTAGAGGTTGGAGACTAGGTGTTAGTATGGGTGTATCCTATGAAGGGGGTCATGAGATTCTGCAAGAAGGGGAATCTAGCACCGAGGTATGTGGGAAATTTCCCTATTATTGAGAGATTCAACCAATAGCGTATAGATTGGGTTTACCAAATCACCTATAGATGATACACGATGTGTTACATGTGGCATCACCGAAGAAGTATTGGAGGAACGAGAGATCTTTTTTACACGTTCCACTCAAGGAGATCGATTTACAACGAAACATCTCATACGAGGAGAGCCCGTGACTATTCTGGATCGTAGTAAGAGTAAGTTACAGTCTACGGCAGTACCATTAGTTAGAGTTTAGTGGGGAAACCACTGTCTTGACAAGTCTACATGGGAGCGGGAGGATGACATGCGGTAGTAGTATCTAGAGTTATCCACTGCAGGTACATCCTAATTTCGAGGACAAAAATTCTTTTATAAGGGGGAAGTATGTAATACCCATTTTTTCTTCACAATTGGAATTTATTTAATTCGACAATTAATTCGTTTATTTTAAAATTACACGAGTGATGCAACTTAATTGAAATAAATTATAATTTGTTGATTAAATATTAATCGAGAGAAAGATAATGATTAATATTATGTGTTAAATTTATGAAGTGAATAGTAAATAAGTTGTGTAAAGTATTACACGTTATAACGAGTGATATTGACTTAACTGGATTTTATTTACACCGACCAGATATGATATTTATTTATAATAACTGGGATGATGATTTTGAGATCACAGATGAGTCCAACAGGTTCTAAATAGAAGAAATAGATTACCTGGGGTTATTTAATGGATCTCGGGGCCTTTTTAGACTAAACCGGCACCGTGAGAGGGTATTTTAGTCTTTTGGTAGCTTAAGGTAAAGGGATCAACGAATTTCCTAAAGTTATATTATCTGATAGATGGGAGAGGCTAGGGTTAAAAGATTATAAAACCAAGAGTGGCCATTAGAGAAGAAAGAGAGAGCATTCTTGGAGGTTTGAAGAGGACTCTTGAAGCCCTCCACCTTATTCTTGCACCACCATCAACCTTGGATTGAGGATTGGAAATGAAGACAAGCAATCCATCATACCCATAGGTTGCAAGTGTTTATTTGCAATTTATTTTTAAGTTATAATACCCAAGTAGAACAGGGTAATAAAATGTGATTTAAATGATGTTCTTGAAGTATAGTTGATTAAAACACATAATTTGGGTAGGATATGCATGTAGAATCTATCCACGCATGTATATTAGACAAAATCAAATTATGTATGGTGATAAAAATGACAAAAATCTGAGTTCGTGGATAAATATGTGAGAAGAACACAAAAACAAGTGTTTTTGATGATTAATGGGTTTGATTCGTTCTTGACTGAATTTAGTGAATATTTAATGTGTTTAGAACGTTAAGAATAATCACAATACATATGAATGATGATTAGTAGTTTTAGTTGGGAGTTTGGAAGACTTATATGAGAATTTGAATTGGTGAAAATGGTGAAAAATGCTAAAACCCAACGAAGAAGATGACATGCTACTTTTCGAATCGATTCGTCCCAAGAGAAAATCAATTCATCAAGGAAAATTGATTCGGAAATAGGGTGAATTGATTCGGTTTGCCAAGTATTGCCGATTTTGCTTATTTAAGCCTAGAAACTTTGTATACTTAATAGAGTAACTTTTAAGGCCTCTTTAAAACATAATAAGAGATTTTTTGCATTACAGTAGGCCTGTGATTGGGTTGTGACTTAGTCTTATTGAGAGAATTAAGGAAAGGATTAATCGGGCTTAAATCGTAATGTAATTAATTACAGAGGAAAGGAACGAGTTAGGGGATTACAGATGATCCGATAATATAAACCGGTAGTGTATGATTGATCTAACTACCAAAATAACTTAAGGGATTAACTAGGACCCTTAGAATAGAGAATAATACCGGGATAACTACCATGGTGGGTATAATTATAAATTGATAGTACAGTGAGTATTCGAGTGATATATACTATACACGAACGGTGATGTTTGGGTTGTGTGTATACCTACTGAATGGATGTATATATATATATATATATATATATATAGGATGTGTGTATACCTATTATCTGACTAGTGTTAAGTGTTAGTATACTTACGCTGCCTGCTGTCACGGAGGTTCCTACGTAGTGGGCAGTCCCACCTTGACGATGCCAGTGAGATGTGGATGAGTGCCCCCGGACATAGATCTTAGGGCAGACCATTAATTACGTGAATATAATTGTGTCGGCATGTCGTTCAAATATGTTAGGTTTGTGCGTGATCCACGGATTAGACAGATGTTCCCCTCCAATATGTGTTGTTTTAGTTTATAGTTCGAGGAAGACATTCCGTACTATGAATCCTTAATTTTGGTATGGGAGGTATATGGACTGATGGACTGATAGTAGAGTATGCCTGCCACACGATGGTCATTTTGAGAGATGCCATATATATATATATATCCAAACATGAATTAAGTGGAGAGACTTGATTACAAGATTAAATGATTAAATGATAACGTATGTGAAGTGTTTATTTCAACTCTAATAACATGCAAGAAATTTTATTTATCGGTTAAGCGTACTGTATGGGTTGTACGGGGGATTGATACGTATCAATAGTCAGTTAGTTATTTATGTCTAGTTAGCTTGGGTAGTACATCTATGTGGGCTAAGTAGAAGACTTTAGGTGTGCACTATAGTTGAGAGGTGAGTGTAAGGACATATTTTTATAAATGTCCATCACAATTAATTATGTCATATACCGTTACAACCGTCGAAGAAGTTTAAGAGCAATCTACATCAAGACGGATCCCAATATATCAAGGTTCTTCATCAAAAAGCCTCCGCAAAATTAACTTTGGTAAGGTTATGTTTTAAATACTGCAACTTTTCACTTAGAGCTTTGGGATATTTTTTCAAAATATTTTCTAAGTGTTGGAGCGGAGTTTTTTCTTCAAAATTTGAGAATGAGTAAATTTTCTAAGTCCTGTAGCATTCCTCGATTTTGACGCTCAAGTCGTTCAAGCGAGATCACATCTCGTATGAGCGACATTGAGATGTCGTGCGATGTCATTCAAACAACACGTGTCCTTCGTTTGAGCGAGATCCTCATTCAATTATAACCACCAAGGAGACGCGATTTCCTAAAAATACTCATCAAATGGTTTCGTTTTCATTAAGAAGTCCCAGCATTTTGAAAGACAGAAAGCTATGAATCTGCATAATTCTTTTTGACTTTTTCTCTTAGGGTTTTTATCCTTTTTGTTTTCAATTCACAAAAATCCCATATGCTTTGGTGAATTGTTTTGGTGTTCAAGAACACACTTTGCTTTTGTTCATTCTTTGTGGGGAGAACTCTACAACTGGAGAGTTGCGTGCTATTGTGGAGTGCTGCGTGTTATGGGAAACTTGTTGTTCATTCTTTGTGGGGAGAACTCTACACTTTGCTTTTGTTCATTCTTTGTGGGGAAACTTGTTGAATATTACTAATGATCATAGTAATATATTATATTGGTTACATTGAATGTCATAAGTGAATTAAATGACTATTTCGGAAATTTAAGTCGGGACGTGCCCGTGTCACGTCGAGACTAATTTTGTTAAATAAAAAGTAAATATTTTATAAGTTGTTCGTATGGTCGTTTTGAGTGCGCCAACGCATCCGGAAGGGTCGAGATAGTCAGAAAAGTATACCCGGGGGTTTAGTTTGGGTCTCGGGGCGTTTTTAGGCCTAATTAGTGCCCCGGGAGGGCATTTTAGTCATTTTACTTAAGTGGGTAATTAAACCCACGAATTTCAGCCAACCTATATCAGCCATTAGGTCAGCCTCTTAGGGTTAGAACATTCACAAATCAAGTGACGGCCATTGGAGAAGAGGGGAGAGAGATCCAAGGCAAACCAAGGCCAAAAAGCCACCGGATTTCACCGCCACCACCACCACCACGTAGATCACGAGACAAGGAACGCAACCATACCAAAATCATCCAGGAATCTGCATACCAAAATCCCAGGCAAGTGTTTAAACTTGCTATTTTTGTTGATGCAATCTTCATGTTAGCTTATGAATAAATTGTGATAAAAACTATGGAAGAAAACCCCATTTTTGATAGGAGAACCCATGTAGTATTGATATATATGTAAATTATGGAAACCCTTGCCATGTAGAGGAATTAATCCACGAAATTTGGTGATCATAATAAAGAAATAGTGGAGAAAGATTCATTAGAAATCTGTTTAAAAAATTTTTAGGGTTCTTGATAATTGGACATGATTTTAGGTTAAAAACCCATGTTTAATGATAGCTACACGCATGCTTTACGTTATAAACCCCTGGTATAATGTTATAATGATGATAGTAGGATTTTTGGGGCGATTAGAATGGAAACACATCGCTTTAGATGAAGAAGTTGGATGAATCCCGTAACTGCATTCTGCAGAATTTTGCCCAGACCTGCTTGATCGATCGATCGAGCCTAGAGCTTCGATCGATCGAAGGTTCGATCGATCGAGCCCCAAGCTTCGATCGATCGACCCCTCCTGGCAGACTCCTATTTCCCTTGTTTATTAGTTAAATTAAGTTTATCGTGAAATAATTTTTGGGCATTCTTAATAAAATAATTTGGGAGACATTGAGGACCAGTAGGGTATATGAATAGATGTTGGGATCTTTAATATTCGACGAGGATGGTATTTATGGGGTAATTACCTTAGGGTGGATAAATTATTGTTTTCAAGAGAAAGTTACATAAGAGAGTTACGATGGAACATAAGAAGGACACCTACTGAATTTTATAATGGGAAGAGAGAGTCCATGTGAGTTACGTAATAAGATGGAAGAATACTTCGAATTAAGGTTAGAGACGAACCCTTATACGTGATACTAATAATATAATATTATGGAAATGTCGAATTTATGGGAATTGAGAATTTACCTAATATTGATATGGTAATATTAGTATAGTTATATGATTGTGTATGCATAAGCTATCTATGTGTGAAAATCATGCCCACGCTACTTGCTATCCCTGAGGTTACCGCGCTGGGACAAGTCTTATCTCGATGGGACCTTTATGGGGGATATTGACTTGTACCCATGAAAATGACTTCCTTCTTATCGAGATATGGGTCCTATGAGTTCAGGGTGATGCCGTTCAGACTCCCAAATGACCCAGTCATTTTCATGGACTTGATGAACCGAGTATTCAGAGAGTTCTTAGATCAGTTCGTCATCGTCTTCATAGATGATATCTTGATATATTCACACTCCGAGGAGGAGCATGCCGAGCACTTGAGGCAGGTTCTTCAGATTCTACGAGAGAATCAGTTGTATGCTAAGTATGAGAAGTGTGGATTCTGGTTGCGAGAAGTACAGTTCTTGGGCCATGTTGTTTCTGAGCAGGGGATTGCAGTTGACCCGAGCAAAGTGTCAGCGGTGAGGGAGTGGGGACAACCCACGACACCGACAGAAGTGCGTAGTTTCTTGGGATTAGCCGGATACTATAGGAGATTCCTTCGGGGATTCTCCAAAATAGCGGGTCCATTGACGAATCTGACTCGCAAAGGGGTACCATATGTTTGGGATGACGCTTGTCAGTTGGATTTCGACAAGCTGAAGGACAAGCTTACTTCAGCACCAGTCCTTGCCTTACCAAAACCAGGTGTGGAGTACCTGGTTTATACCGATGCGTCTTTACGGGGACTTGGAGGTGTACTCCAGCAGGAGGAGAAGGCTATACCTTTTCCTTCCCTCAAACTTAAGCCGCATGAGAAGAATTACCCCACCCACGACCTGGAGTTAGCAGCGGTCGTCTTTGCATTGAGGATTTGGAGGCACTACTTATTGGGTGAGAAATTCCGTTTGTTCACAGACCATAAGTCACTACAGTACCTATTCACTCAGCGAGAGGTGAATATGCGTCAGCGCAGATGGCTAGAGTTTGTGAAGGACTACCAGTTCGATATAAAATATCATCCGGGGAAGGCCAACGTAGTTGCTGATGCGCTGAGCCGTAGACCGGTAGACGATGTAGCGGACGTCTGGAAGGAAAAGTGGAAGGAGTTGGGTCACCAGGACGCAGTGGCACGTTCTTTCATATCCGTGATGTCAGTCACACCCGAGATTGTTATGAGGGTGATACAGGCACAGACTACAGACCCATTTTGCCAGGAGAAGATTGTGCGACTCCTAGCCGAGGGTGCTGAGTCCTATTCTGTTAGTTCTGATGGAGGTTTGCGGTTTAATGGGAGATTGGTGGTTCCCGAAGGAGCAGAATTACGTCATGCAGTGATGACTCATTCTCATGGGTCCCGATTTACAGTACATCCGGGAGGCGATAAGATGTACCAAGATATGAGGCAACAATACTGGTGGAGTGGGATGAAGAAGGACATCGCCGAGTTTGTGTCCAAGTGTTCTACCTGCCAGCTGGTGAAGGTGGACCATCAGAAACCGTCAGGATTGCTTCAGCCATTGGAAGTACCCGCGTGGAAGTGGGAGAGTATTTCCAAGGATTTAATTACAAGGTTGCCTGCATCACAGCGGGGCCACGATTCTATCTGGGTGATTGTAGACCGTTTGACCAAGGTGGCTCATTTTCTGCCAGTAAGGACAGATTATACCACGGGTCAGTAGGCTCAGTTGTTCATCGCTGAGATTGTCAGATTACATGGGATGCCCCTGAATATTGTGTCAGATAGAGACAAGATTTTTGTGTCACGTTTCTGGGAAAGCTTTCAAGAGGCTATGGGTACTGAGTTGAAGTTGAGTTCCGCTTACCACCCACAGACAGATGGACAGACAGAGCGTACTAATCAGATATTGGAGGATATGCTACGTATGAGCGTTCTCAATTTTGGAGGAGGATGGGAGCCACATCTTCCACTGGTAGAGTTTGCTTATAATAACTCTTATCGGTTTACGATTGGTATGGCTCCATTTAAGGCTTTATATGGAAGGACTTGTCGTTCTCCAACTTGTTGGCTTGAGGTGGGGGATAACAAGTTGCTAGGGCCAGAAGTGATTTAGGAGACCTCCGCGAGGATTGAGATAATCAGGAATCGTATTCGGGTGGCCCAGGATAGGCAGAAGAGCCATGCCGATGCGAAACGGTTCTTCCGGGAGTTTAATGTGGGAGATATAGTGTTATTGCGTGTATCTCCTATGAAGGGTGTGATGAGGTTCGGGAAGAAGGGGAAGTTGGCCCCGAGGTACGTGGGACCATTTCCAATTATCGAGAGGATTGGGATGGTAGCATACAGGTTGGGATTGCCAGAACATTTACATCGCATCCACGATGTATTCCACATCTCGTCGTTGAGACGATTTCTTCGGGATGATATGGCCCATACTCACATTCTGATAGATGAGATAGACTTACAGTCTGACAGCTCTTACGAGGAGAGACCAGTGGATATTCTAGACTATAGTGAGAGGATATTGAGGTCGAAAGTAGTTCCACTTGTGCGAGTCCAGTGGGAGCATCATAATGTGGAGGAATCCACTTGGGAGCGTGAGGCAGATATGCGCGAAAGTTACCCATAGTTGTTTTTACCAGGTATGCCTTATTCTCCGAATTTCGGATAGAAATTCCATTATTAAGGGGGAAGTATGTAATGCCCCGTATTTTTATGCTATATTAATTTGGGGATTTATTAAATTTAATGTGACGGTTTATTTAATAAAAATCCGAAAATTAAATATGTTATAATTATTAACGTGACGAGAGTTAGTAATTATGGGAAACTTGTTGAATATTACTAATGATAATAGTAATATATTATATTGGTTATAATGAATGTCATAAGTGAATTAAATGACTATTTCGGAAATTTAAGTCGGGACGTGCCCGTGTCACGTCGGGACTAATTTTGTTAAATAAAAAGTAAATATTTTATAAGTTGTTCGTATGGTCGTTTTAAGTGAGCCAACGCGTCCGGAAGGGTCGAGATAGTCAGAAAAGTATACCCGGGGGTTTAGTTTGGGTCTCGGGGCGTTTTTAGGCCTAATTGGTGCCCCGGGAGGGCATTTTAGTCATTTTACTTAAGTGGGTAATTAAACCCACGAATTTCATCCAACCTATATCAGCCATTAGGTCAGCCTCTTAGGGTTAGAACATTCACAAATCAAGTGACGGCCATTGGAGAAGAGGGGAGAGAGCTCCAAGGCAAACTAAGGCCAAAAAGCCACCGGATTTCACCGCCACCGCCACCACCACGTAGATCACGAGACAAGGAACACAGCCATACCAAAATCATCCAGGAATCTGCATACCAAAATCTCAGGCAAGTGTTTAAACTTGCTATTTTCGTTGATGCAATCTTCATGTTAGCTTAGGAATAAATTGTGATAAAAACTATGGAAGAAAACCCCATTTTTGATAGGAGAACCCATGTAGTATTGATATATATGTAAATTATGGAAACCCTTGCCATGTA
Source organism: Sambucus nigra (assembly GCA_949130495.1). Classification (NCBI taxonomy): domain Eukaryota; kingdom Viridiplantae; phylum Streptophyta; class Magnoliopsida; order Dipsacales; family Adoxaceae; genus Sambucus; species Sambucus nigra. Next base: position 89,571,318 of record OX422213.1, read on the forward strand.
GAGGAATTAATCCACGAAATTTGGTGATCATAATAAAGAAATAGTGGAGAAAGATTCATTAGAAATCTGTTTAAGAAAATTTTAGGGTTCTTGATAATTGGACATGATTTTAGGTTGAAAACCCATGTTTAATGATAGCTACACGCATGCTTTACGTTATAAACACCTGGTATAATGTTATAATGATGATAGTAGGATTTTTGGGGCGATTAGAATGGAAACACATCGTTTTAGATGAAGAAGTTGGATGAATCCCGTAACTGCATTCTGCAGAATTTTGCCCAGACCTGCTTGATCGATCGATCGAGCCTAGAGCTTCGATCGATCGACCCCTCCTGGCAGACTCCTATTTCCCTTCTTTATTAGTTAAATTAAGTTTATCGTGAAATAATTTTTGGGCATTCTTAATAAAATAATTTGGGAGACATTGAGGACCAGTAGGGTATATGAATAGATGTTGGGATCTTTAATATTCGACGAGGATGGTATTTATGGGGTAATTACCTTAGGGTGGATAAATTATTGTTTTAAAGAGAAAGTTACATAAGAGAGTTACGCTGGAACATAAGAAGGACACCTACTGAATTTTATACTGGGAAGAGAGAGTCCATGTGAGTTACGTAATAAGATGGAAGAATACTTCGAATTAAGGTTAGAGACGAACCCTTATACGTGATACTAACAATATAATATTATGGAAATGTCGAATTTATGGGAATTGAGAATTTACCTAATATTGATATGGTAATATTAGTATAGTTATATGATTGTGTATGCATATGCTATCTATGTGTGAAAATCATGCCCACGCTACTTGCTATCCCCGAGATTACCGCGCTGGGACAAGTCTTATCTCGATGGGACCTTTATGGGGGATATTGACTTGTACCCTAGAAGATACATGTCCTTGGTACAGGCTATCGACGTGATAGTTCAGACGGTCCTAAGAGACGCAGGTATGTGCCATCTTCTTAGAGACTTGGAATCTATTCTTCGCCTCAATATTGTTTGTGTATGTATGTTAATACATTTCGAGAGTGATTCCGAATGTATTCCCCTTATTATGAGTGATATGGGGCTTTGGATAGTAGAGTATGCCCGCACCATAATTTAGTTGGGGGTGCTGTTATAATATATATTATACGAGTAGTTAATATATATATGAAATTCTGAAATTGGAACTACCTACCGTGATTGATATGTAGGACATGGTTGATGACTAAAAAAATTGTAAATACTTGTTTTGATAAAGCAGAGTATGCCTACACCATGGTTTATATGTTGGTGATGTTAGAATATATATATATATATATATAAATTATACGAGTACTTTATATATATATATATATATATATATATATATATATATATATATATATATATATATATATATATATATATATGGATTGAGGGATTTAAACTATTGTTGTAACGTAGTAAGTGAAGAATAATTCTGGACTAAGTTATGAATACCTGTTTTGAGAAAATATAATATTTCATTGGAAAACTTTATTGATTTTATAAAGTTAAAATGGAGAACGTTGGTTAAGGATTGAAGCATCCTTTTTAAAAATGGATTCGTGAATTGAAAATCTTACGAGTAATCTAAGATAAGTTAAATCTTTTAGAAAGACTAGTGCGTTAATTGATAAAACAAAACCGTTGGAAAGGTTAGTGCGATAGGTGTGCACATTAGAAGAGAGGTGAGTATTTCTCAAGAGAGTGACGCACTAATATGTTATTGCATTGGCCTGTATTAATTTAAATACTTGCTAAACGTATTTTAAAATCAAACACACTTTCGGGCTCTGACCCATTTCTTTCTCTCTGTCTCTCTTGTATATATATGTATAATTTTCAGGTGCCCAGCCACAGGGGCGTCTTGCTTAGGATCCCTTGAGAGGAACGTGCTGCAGCTTAGGTAGGAGTTGCAGGTCACTTGAGTAGACGGCTTCTTTTATTGACTCCACTTCTAGCACTCTCATTTATTGGGCACGTGTCGCCCTTTCCATTATTTATTTGTTATCGGGACATTTATATTTCAATCATTTCCAGTATTGTTCTTTGGGATTTATTCAGTATGGACTTGTGATTTTAGTTTCATATGTTGACATTAGATTGACGAATGTATTATGTTATTTGGCTTTTTGTGGTGTGATTCTTAATTGTAGAAATGTTGTTTTAAATAAATAAATCTTTTTCTTTAATTAAAATTTGGAAAGTTTGTATGAAAAATGTTTTTGACACTTAGCTTCATCATTTAGGGTGTTAAATTAGAAAATTTATTGTATCGACAGTGATGCTGAGAATGAACCAACTGTTAACCTTGATTTAATTTAATAAAGGAGTGATCGCCCGGTATTTAATTAGGCGGGGTGTCACACAAGACGGATTTCAATATATCACGGTTCTTCATCAAAAATCCCAAGTAAAGTTTACTTTGGAAAGGTTATGTTTTAAATACCTTAACTTTGCCCTTAGAGCTTTGGGATATATTTTCAAAATATTTTCTAAATGTTGGAGCGGAATATTTTCGTCAAAATTTGAGAATGAGTAATTCTTCTAATTCCTATAGCATTCCTTAATTTTGACGCTCATGTCGTTCAAGCGAGATCACATCTCGTTCGAGTGACATTGAGATGTCGCGCGATGTCGTTCAAACAACACGTGTCCTTCCTTCGTTCGAGCGAGATCCCCTTTTCATTCTAACGAATGAGGCGATGCGATTTTCTATAAATACTCATTAAATGGTTTCATTTTCATTAAGAAGTCCCAACGTTTTGAAAGACAAAAAATTACGATCTGCAGAATTCTTTTTGACTTCTTCTTTTAGGGTTTTTATCCCTTTTGTGTTCAATTCACAAAAATTCCATATTCTTTGGTGAATTGTTTTGATGTTCAAGAACACACTTTGCTTTTGTTCATTCTTTGTGGGGAGAAATCTACAATCGGAGAGCTGCGTGCTATTATGGAGGGAGTCCTTGTGAAGATTTTAGACTACGTGTCTGGACTGTGCGTCCTTGTGGTATAGTTGCGTGTGAACCACTCCTGGTCAAAATGCGGTATGTACTCCAATTAACACATGAGGGTACAAATGCGGTTAAAGAATTAAAATTACAAAATCTTGCCACCCAATTCCAGACCATTACTATGTTAGAGTTCGAAACGTTGGATGGATTTTATGCACGTTTGTCGGACATTGTCAACACTAGTTTTAATTTGTATGAGGCAATTGATAACACGTGTGTCGTTAAAAAGATTCTTATATCTCTCCCAAAATTCTTTATTCCTAAAGTCACTGTTTTAAACTCTTTGGAAAATTTGAAATCACTTAAGTTGGAAGAACTTGTAGGTGATCTTCAAACCTATGAGATTGACATTTCCCCAAATAATTAAGGCTAAGGATATAGGCGTTACTTTAAAGACTCATTTTAATAAAAAGAAAGAAAAAATTTGTGATTTCGATTCTGAGGGAGATTTTGATTTTAATGATATGGCCTTATTTGCAAAAAAATTTAAAAGTTTCTCAAAATTTCTAAAGAAAATTCTTCTAATAAAAATAGATTTATTGAGAAAAATAAAAATAAAGGAAAGGCCAAAGAATTCGGTGAGAGGGAAAAAGAGAATGACTCAGATGAGGAGTGTGAGGAGGATTTTTAGAACGTGACATGTTTTTAATGTGTGGGTAAGGGGCTTAAGCCATTTGAGTGTCCTACGTGGCTTAGAAAGAGAGGGAAGAAAGTAGCCATGCCCGCCACACTTAGTGAGAGTAGTGAAGGTGAGGGGGATGTGACTAGTGGTGAGAAGTTTATTGCTTTTTTAGCAAGTCGTGTGAGCACACCCACTTTGTCCCACAATAGTGCACACGAACGCGATGGTGATGATTTGAGCAATCAAAGTGAGGGGAAAAGGGAGAATGAATGTGGAGATGAAAGTGAGATCCAAAAAGCATTTTGAGATTTGTACATTGAGACCTTAAAAACAAAGAAGTATAATAGGGATTTAGGTCGTCGAGTGTTAGATTTGGAGAGAGAGAAGTAGGTTTTAAGAAAGGAAAAATGTGATTTGATCGAAAAGTGTCTAGTCTAACGACACGTGTATCCCAACTAGAGAGTGATCTCGAACGTGCCAGGGAGGTAAAAGTCAATCTTGATAACGGACCTAAGAAGGTTGAAAAGGTTGTTATTAATCCTGATAAGGGTAGAGTTGACGGGATAGGAAAAGGTCATTACGGTGCTTCCACTTCTTTTGTTGCACCCGAGTCGATTCCCACTTTAATGACAGATTCACATGGCCGAAAAATTAACCCACCTAGGCGTCCGTTTCCCATTAGGAGAGCATGTCCTTGAGTTTTTGAGAGAGGTGTTCCTAGGCCTATTTATGTTTGTTCCCATTGCAAGAGGAGAGAACACCTTGGGGAATTTTATTTTAAGTTGGGTTATGTGTCACGTTGTGCTACTACACTGTTTCTGCAACACATGATATTTTACATGCTTCTGGAGACTACACGAGAGAGTTTACTCATTTAGGTGAGCAGGTTAAGTTTTTGGTCAAAACTTCACAAAATTTAATGGAGTTTTTTCATAAGTTGGCTCCACCTTTGGAAAGCCCCTCTGCACCTAACGATTGAGGTTTGACTTGTTTACTAACATAGGATGTTTTCCATGATGACATTATTTGCCTATTGCTAGTATGTATCTTTTTTGTATGTTTTTCATTTTTTTGGAAATTTTAAAAAATAGAAAAAGATTTTATTTTGATAAAATTTGTGAGAAAATACAAAAAGATTTTTGTATTTTGTTTACACCGTTTATGGATAAACACTTAGGATGACTGAGTCACAATATCATTCCATTTTTAATGTAACTATTTGATAGTGTTTTGAGACAATATATCATGTCATATTTGTGCTTTATAATGTTTGGAGTCATTTAGATGTAATTTAGTTTTACTTCGTACATGTCTGACTTATGATTTCCTTTATTGCACACATGCACCAATTTGTTTGATTATTATGCTTGTCTCATCACATGTTGGTTCGGTGTTTTCATTTCAATCTTGTCTTTAAAAACAAACCAATCGCGATAAAACTTGATGAGAAAGTTGTGCATGTAAGAGCCGTTTATGAGGTTGTGTGCTTAAGTTGAAAATGGGGAAGGTCTGCGAAAGGTTCACATTTGACCTTTGTGAATACTAAGCCACCGTTATATCGGACCTAAAAAATTGGGGAATTCTATTATCCGGGGTCCAAAGAGGTTTAAAAGATCCCGAACAAAATTTAAAGGCAATAAAAAGAAATTCATGCCAAAAAGGGGCCATTAGGTTTTTGCACCAATTCTCCATTGTTTGAGAATTTAGATTACCTCTAAAAGAAAATATGCATGAGGGAGTTTGGATGGAATTTAAAACGTGTTTTCACATCTTCGAAAGTCTTGAAAAAGCGCTTCAGAGTTTTGGACGTTATTTGGGTGGAAATCACATTGACATTGATTTGTTGATTTGCATAAGACGGAGTCATCTAAATTCAACAATTTTTACACCTAAAGATATTTTTGTATGTTCATTCATTAGGAGTACACGTATGCATCTTGCACATATCATTTATTGAGTTGATTTACCTATCGAATGTGTTCACATCCATTCATTCTGTTTCCATGACTTGGTTGTTTGAGTTTAATTCCATGGTGTGATTTTTGGTATCTTATTTTCGTAGGAAAAATTTTAAAAATCAAAAATAGTTTGTGAATGGGGGAGCTTGATTACATGGTGTGATTGCATTCATAGTTTCATTCCATGGTGTGATTGCATGCGTAGTTTGATCCATGTTTCCTATGCTTTTGTCGTGACACTCCATGTTTCAATTTGTTTCTTCTTATCTCTCTATTTAGGGACATCATAAAAAGGGGGAGAACGAATTATAATTTTATGGGGGAGTTTGCATTATGGGGGAAATTTGATTTATTAATGATTTATTCTTATATCATTTGAAACTCGATGTCTCACGAAGGTATTTGCTTTATCTCTTCTGTGTATGTATGAAGATTGATGATTATTAAATTGCACACCCTGATGAGAAAAGCTTTGTGATTTGATGAAGATTTTTTGAAGAAAATTTTGAGAACTTCCAAATTTGTACCTTTTTAGATTTGAGATTTATGGGAGGATAGATTTGAATAGGCATTTTGGTATTTTATAATTCGGATGTTTTTATGTATGTTCCGGTATAGACATAGGGGGGTATTTGTTAGGACATATTTTTATAAATGTCCATCACAATTAATTATGTCGTATACCGTTACAACCGTCGAACAAGTTCAAAAGTACTCTACATCTATACGGATCCGAATACATCAAGGTTCTTCATCAAAACGCCTCAACAAAGTTTAGTTTGGTAAGGTTATATTTTGAATACCTTAACTTTGCACTTAGAGCTTTGGGATATTTTTTCAAAATATTTTCTAAGTGTTGGAGCAGACTTTTTTCGTCAAAAATTTAGAATGAGTAATTCTTCTAAGTCCTACAGCGTTCCTCCATTTTGACGCTCAGGTCGTTCAAGTGAGATCACATCTCGTTCGAGCGACATTGAGATGTCACGCGATGTCGTTCAAACAACACGTGTTCTTCGTTCGAGCGAGATCCCCTTTTCATTCTAACGACCTACGCGGTGCGATTTTCTATAAATAGTCATTAAATGGTATCATTTTCATTAAGAAGTCCTTGCGTTTTGAAAGATAGAAAAATGTGAATCTACATAATTCTTTTTGACTTCTTCCTTTAGGGTTTCTATCCCTTTTGTTTTCAATTCACAAAAATCACATATGCTTTGGTGAATTGTTTTGGTGTTCAAGAACACACTTTGATTTTTGTCATTCTTTGTGGGGAGAACTCTACAACTGGAGAGCTGCGTGCTGTTGTGGAGGGAGTCCTTTGGAATATTTTAGACTGTGTGTCTGGACTGCACGTCCTTGTGGTATTGCTACGTGTGAACCACTGTTGATTTCTAGCCGTTGCTTTGGAGGTTTGACGAAGGAACCGTGCGCTACTCTTGTGGGCGAAAGGAAGATTGAATGTAAGTAAATGGTCTTGCAAACTTGTCAAAGTTCTAGAAATAAAAGGTTTTGCCCTGCAGGGATTTTCTCTGGAATTTTTGTCGAATGTTTTATTTATGGTTTGACACACGCACACACGTAGTTGCATATTTCAAGGGATGAATTAATTTGGTTTAAAAATAGACTCTAATTAAGTAAGGTTTTATTGGAAACTTGTGAATTATTTTAAATTGGTATCACACACCGTCGTCATATTTTTACAGTGTGGAAACTCAAGAGAGTGTACGTAAACCTAACATGTGTATCTAATAATTGATTTTTGAACTATGATAAACACTTTCTAAATGCTTCCAAATGATTTGGGTTCAAACCCTTTCAATAAAAATATTTTTCCAAAACCTTTAGGGGTCCAACGACAGGGACGCCAGACGTGATGATCTATTCTAGAGAGGCGTAGCTTAAGCTTGTGGAGGCTTGCAGGAGTTGATTATGAGCTTCCATATCTCATTCCTAGGGTAGGATTTCATTTCATATTTTTTTCTTGGGCGTGTTTTCCGTTCAGATGTTATTTTTTCAGTTCTATTTCACTATGTATTTGGTTTTACTTTGATTCTATTTAGACTTATGGTTTGGATATTTGGAGGAGATGTTTTATTAGGTTTCCATTACTCTTTTCTATTGTCTGGATGTTTGGACTTTATATTATATTATGATTAGCTTTAATTGTTTTATTTCACCATGTTGGTTGTATTAATGAAAGATAAAATTCTGGCACCGATTTAATTAAATGGTAGGTTGTTAGTAACTTATAATGTTTTTGATAGTGATGCTAAGAATGAACCAAATAGGAATCTTGTTTTAATCTAATAAATAATCGATCACCAGGTATTTAATTGAGCGAGGTGTCATTAATTACATAGTCATTTGCTACGTGTTATGTTGGACATGCATGAGGTGTCCGTGCCAGCCGAGGTGCCGTTAAGGGGCTGTCTGTGTCCTTTGCCCCCTCGCTGCAGGTTTTCAAGCCGAAGTGTACTTATTTTGAAATTATGTCCTATTATCAAACCAAGAATCCCGTTACTACTCATTCGGTTGCTACGTGTTATATTAGACACGCACAATGTGTTCATGGCACTCACGGTTCCGTTTTAGGATTGTTGGTTGTTTTCGCCCACTCGTGGCACGTTTTCAAGCTTAAGTATGCATATTTTGAAATGCAGGTCCTATTATCAAATCGGGAGTTTTACGACTACACTATCGGTCACTATGTGTGATGTTGGACATGCACGAGGTGTTTATGCCACTCGCGGTGCCGTTTGGTGGCTGTTGGTATTTTTTCCCACTCGTGACACGTTTTCAAGTCTAAGGGTGACTATTTTGAAATTTGAGTCCTATTCTTAAATCAAGAGTCCCACGACTGAGGAGACAGTTACTATGTATTACGTTGGACATGCACGAGGTATTTGTGCCACTCGTGGTTCCGTTTGGGGGCTGTTGGTGCTTTTTGCCTACTCGCAACACGTTTTCAAGCCTATGTGTGCATGTCTTAAAATTTGAGTCCTATTCTCAAACTGGGAGCTCTCGACTATGCGATCTATTGTTATATGTTACATTAGAAATGAATGAGGTGTTCATGCCAGTCGCGGTGCCATTTGAAGTCTATTGGTAGTTTTCTCCCACTCGAGATACGTGTTTAAGCCTATGTGCGCCTATTTTTAACTTCGGGTGCTATCTCAAATCGGGAGTCCCGTGACTATGCGGCCAGTTACTACGTGTTATGTTGGACATGCAAGAGGTGTTAGTGCCACTTATGGTGCCGTTTCGGGGCTGTTAGTTGTTTACACCAATTCACGACATATTATCAGGGATAAAGTGTCAAGAAGCTAATTTTGTGGAGATTTGTAAGAGAATATTTTTTGTATTGAGTGAAAAGTGCATCTACTTTTGTTAAAAATTCTTGTACTGTATGGAAATATACATATTCTTTAGTATAAAATCCATACACTTTATGTTTTGATGCGTGTATTTTATTGTAATATGCTTGTATGTTATGTTTTGAAACTTGTATATTATTGCAATATGCGTGAACTTTATTATTTAAATATGATGATAGATGCCCAAATAAGCCCTAACAATATAAGATAAATATTTGGGATCCCAATGATGGAGGGGTAAAAGTCAATAAATCTCAAAATGAGATTAGATAAATCATCCCCGAAACATAAAGTTCTCAACTGCTACTTCAAGCTAGATAAAAAAATTTGAAAATTATAAATAACAAATGAATTAAAGAAGTTGGCTAAGCTTGATACCGATTAGGGTAGGATTGAAATCATTAAGCTTATTGATATTCAGTTCATGATCATGCTCATGTTCTTCGGCTCTACCTTCACAATAGGATAGTTTTTTTCTCCATACATCAACGTCTTAAATGATATGATTAAATATGACCAGACTTCTATTTTCCATTGATTTCTAATTAATGTTCTTGACTAAACAGTACAACCTAAGCCCAACACAACCAGCGAATGCGTTATACCATTACTGGTGAGGAAACACACATCTACACATTTCAATGTGCATGTAGTTATGAAAGTACACACATAATACAAAAAGTACATGCACTTTGAAAATGATTTTGTTCATTTCAATGTGTGTGTACTTTATTCATTATGCATGTACTTTCATAAAGTACACACACATTGAAATGAACAGAATCATTTTCAGTGTGCATGTACGTTATAAAGTATGCGTGTACTTTATGAAAGTACATGCATATTACATAAAGTACACTCACATTGAAAATAATTTTATTCATTTCAATGTGCGAGTACTATATTTATTGTGTGCCTAGTTTCATAAATTACATGCATTATACATAAAGTACACGCACATTGAAATGATCAAAATCATTTTTAGTGTGCACGTACTCTAAAAAACATGCGTGTACTTTATGAAAGTACATGCATAATACATAAAATACACGCACATTAAAAATGATTTTGTTCATTTCAATGTGCGTGTACTTTATGCATTATGCGTGTACTTTTAAAATACTGACATTGCTTGAATATTAATTTGTTTAAATTAGTCGACAACTAAACATACACAAACCAAATTAAACATTTTTAAACTAAGCTAAACATCCATACATCAAACTAGACAATTATAAGCCACTTAAAAATGCTAATATAGTGTCAAAATCACAATAGGATACAAATAAGATTGACAAGGATAAAATAATGTTTTTATACTCAATCTTCCTCTAAATCAACTAAAGAACCTTTATAATAGGGTTGTCATCAAGAATTAATTGAAACTCTTTTGGCTATTTTAATGTGTTTATTTGATTAGTCATACCCTTTGGTGCATGCACAACAATAGTCCAATTGTCGTTGTTTATGCAGTTCGAGTCAAATACCTTTTTTACGTTCTGAAAGTCACAAATAAACGTCTCGTCGACTATGCAATTTTTACTCTTCATCTATGATGAATTTACCATAATAAGTTTGGAATAAGGATCTACTTTGCATGCATTCGTAGTATTCTCCACCTTCACCCAATAACTATTGAATACGGTTTATGTGAAATCTAAGTAATCGAGTTCTAGGATTTGTTGGATTATCCTATAATAGGTTAGCATCTTATCTTTTGGATTTTTATCTCCTTTGCTAGCGATACATGTAGTCAACGCATAAATTAAAATTCCACTATCTTACATCAAAATATTTTCCTTATATGGATATGAAAGGAAATCAAAAATATTAAGGGGGATTTTTTTAAACTCTTTTGCACGAAGACTAGGACCTTTTGCTAGGCGTGCAAGGTTTGAAAATATATCATCTATTTTTAGAAGCTGCATTTATTAATGAATTTTTATTAGATCATGTTTTTACCCCATGAAAATTACCTCTTTTAATACCCATGCCCTTAAATTCACTTGTCGGGAAATTTCCCCTTTGATTTTGGGAAATTTTGTTCCCATACTTCTGACGGGTAAATTGTAGAGTTTACATAACAAAATATAAAATACATATAATCAAAGAAAAAGAATTTAGTATATACTCACTCTAGTCTTCGACTTCATCTTGCGATTTGAAGACATAAGGAATTGTTTGCTCATATTGTATAATTGTGAGTTTCACCTATTTAGGGTTTTCAAAAGTCACTTCATCCTCAAAATCATCAGGTTCCCCAATCACTCGTTCTCCATGAGGATTAAACCTCTCGTTCATACATATGTTCCCTCGCATATAGTGATGATTCCACAGTTACGTATTCCTCAGCAATTGACCCTCCAATATACCGTGTATTCTTTACGTAATCTTTGAAGGTTTTCATCAATCACTCAAAAGGATACATCAGTGATACCTTACAGGACCATGTAATAAATCTTTATCGCATAAATGCAAAAATAGGTGAATAATGATATTGAAAAGTGAAGGACAAAAGTATTTCTCCATTACACAAATTTCCTCATTTAAAGTTGATTTCGCGACTTTAATGATCCTTCTGTTTATCACGTTTCCACAAAGTAGGGTAAAACACAAACTAATTTTCATAATTGCCCGACAGAGATATTTATGTTCAGAGAAGCAGTGTTAAAATAGTAGAGGGATTAATTGGATGATTACACGCCAGTCATGAGACTTGCATTGTTTCAAGTCATTTATTTGGTAGCTAATTATCCTACATAAATGACCAGAATCACTAGTTGGAGTCTTCAAGTTGAACTTCGTGTCTTAGAGTATCTTCTTCTCAGTAGTAGTAAAAGTGAAAGTATCCTGGGGGATAGAAATTCTTCCTGTTTTAGGATTGTTTTTTAATCACAGTTTCTTCTTCATTTTCATATCATGTAGATCGCAGCGGGTCCTCTCCCTATCTTTTGAATGAGAGCTAACTAGACATGTTCCTATCAAATGCTTTGCAACATTATTCTTTGTGCGTTGCATCAATTACATAGCTTACATGATGATATTTCCAATATGTCAAGTTAAAAAAATATTAATATGTTGGACCATGGCTTCGATTTACTAGGGTCACTCGGATCCTTCCTAGATTTACGTTTAAAGTTTACAAACTGAGGGTGTTTATCGACGTATCTATTCCCTACAGTCACAATCATCACTTTCTTCTCGATCTGTTGTCCAAAAATTCAGACAGGTTACGTCATTCGCTCGTGATCGATAGGCAAAAAGTTATACTTGTCATTCCTGAATGGGTGATTGATCGGCAGAAATCTACAATGATCCTTATAATACATCTTACAACTATGATATAGCTAACTGGTTTTAGTTTCCTCCCCACGTATGGGAAATCCATAATAACCATGAACATTACCAGCGGACAGTGTCACATAAGCAGGAAGGTCGTGGATCACCCACATCACCATTACTTTAAGTTTGAAATCTTTATCCTTACATGACACAGACGTCATCATGCCTTTATCCCATAACTTTTTAAGTTCTTTGATTACTGGGGCTAATAATATATCAATATCATCAGTGGGAGCCTTTAACCCATTTATCAACAAAGATAATAATGTCAATTCGTTTCTCATGCATAGTGTCGGAGGGAGACTTAATTGCACTATGAGAACTTACACATAACTCCGATTAGTACTTAAATTACTAAAAGGGTTAAACTAATCGGTTGTGATTGCAAGATGGATGTTGCGCAATTCCTTTGTAAATTCGTTGTGTCGCGCATTTGAAATTTTCCAGTTGAGTAAATTACCCAGATGACGTATGATATTCCTACCCACCTCGCATCAAGCGTACCACGTCATGGCCTCCACTATCCACAGTATAGGGAAAACCCATTTTAATCATGGTGCAAGTGGAAATTACTTCAAAACCTTTTAAGGGACTTGCGAGCAGTTGTGATATTTTGCATATTTTTATTTTCAATTCTCACAAACCATATATATAGACTCACTACACACAGGAAACTCATCCATATCGTCGTACTCATTACGGTACAATATGCAATCATACTTTCCTCCATTAATATATTTGTATTTCAAACCCAACCCCTTCAATATCTTCTACATGATAGCATAATTTTCCAATAACGTATTTTTTTGGGGGAGAATTTATTTAACCCACTTAAGAATTTAGGTTACTTTTAATCTCCTGAACATCACCATCGGTCTTAGACTGTAGTTCCTCTTGGGTTGAGATACAATTACTGATCGAAGAAAGCTCATCCATTAGAAGTGCGATGTGTTTTAATTATGTTTTCAACAAATGTGATTCGACACCTCTTGTCCTTCCTCTTTTTTCCTTTCCAAAGGTCTTGATCAGGGCATCATTTCCCATGTCATTAAAAGGGCTCAAAATTGACTGACTAGTAATGTCCTCTATTGATTCCAGATTCTTATACAAGTGCAATGGAAATTTTATATCCACATCCCTTCGATCATGGACATATAAGTTATCCCAATTTGACTATTTATCGACATCTAGACTATCCTTTGTCCAACCCTACCATTAATTATTCAAATCTTCATAAGATTTGGAGACCAGTCTGTGGACATCTATTTTTTAGTCATGTTTTGTTTATTTTTCTCCCTCTGGACTAGTTTCTTCTCCTTCACCTCATTCTCTAAAAAACCATTCTACTGCTCCACTGATATTTCACATTCACAGGCAATTTGCATTTCAGAGCCAAAATATTGGAGATTGATGCATCCTTCGGGAAATTTCTTTATCAAAGTTTTCTCCAGTATGTTATCATTTGTTCACCTACTCGAGAGAGAACCTCATTCTTTGAACAATCGGGAAATGTAAACCGCTTTTAGCATTGATCGTAGACGTAAACTTTAATGACTTGATAAAAAAGTTTCCAATTTTCTACCCCTGAATCCAACATTCATTTTTCCCCACGATAAATACTGGGCTTTAAATCTCAACATGTAATTTTTATCACCCGTGGGCTTATTCCCAACAATGGAGAACCCAATGGGCTTGGAGTCATACTTGGAGTGCGGGAATGAGTAAAAGGTGGAGTTTTGAATTTTTACGTGATTGGTGATGAGAATTATTGTTATAGTGCACGAGATGAGGATCCTCGTTGTGGTGTTACCTTGTCACTTGGTACATTTTGGCTATTGCCTCCCGACATTATGAACAAAAAGGAAAATTAATAAAAGACTAAATAATTATAATAATATGAAATTATAACTAACTAAATAAGTTTATAACTATATATGTGTGTATATATATACCTTTTTAGAGTAAGAATTTGGAATATGTTCAATGTGTCTGATCTCCATCCATTCGATATTAGTATTTTAAAATCTACGGATTTTTTCACGTGCACAACTAGGAGGAAACATGTATATGATTGATGTATAGATATCCATGACATGAACTCGGAATCCCATCTTTTTCAACTTGTTGGCAATATTCAGTTTTACATGCATATGGCGCGAGACATCATAGTCTATATCAATGCTCTCTATATGCAGTTTTATCCATAACGGATGAATTTTTTTCTGACCTCTCTAACAACATAAGAAAGGTCAGGGCTATGTTAGGATTATGTGTGTGGAATATATTCTCTATAGCATCATCCCATCTTTCTGGTGGGGAAAATATAATACGATCAAACATGTACTCTTGCTCCAGATCAACTCCACGATTTGCAAGGTTGTTAAATTATTCGATCATTCTATTTCCATATCTATAAATAGGAGTACCCTTTATCTGGAGCGCATTAATAAAAGAGATATATATGCGGTTCAATTTTATTCTATGGTACTCTTATTGACAGTAATTGTCCCCATGCCTTATTTTTCCTGAGAAAAATATACGAGGGCGTGAATATGAGTCCTACAATAAGGGCTCTAATTAATTAATAACTATTAATTCTAACATATGAGGTATAAAGGTATATAGTTTTGACTAAGGTTTTGATTCATCACTCCCCTTATCTTAGCCCTATGCATGTTGGATCTCACCGAGGTGAATCCAAACAATAACCCACTATAAGTGTTAATACACATTTTGTTAGGGTTTATTATGAGAGAGTTTGAAAGTATATGTGTATTATCAATCCAAGAAATTCAACATACTATCCAACAACCAATAGTTATCGTGTACTCCTTCTATCATCTATGTGATAGAACACATACCAATAATAATAATATGTCACTAAAGTACGGTCATTTTTCATTAAATATATACATGAAGATTGGGGTTTCAAGTTTAACTAGGGTTAAAATAGACACACATTAACATATATATGAAAATTAAGATTTCAATTATAATTAGGTTTAAAACAAATACACGTGGACACATACAAGAAGATTAGGGTTTCAATTTTAACTAGGGTTAAAGTAAATACATGTGGACATCTACATAAGTATTAGGGTTTCAATTTTAACTATGGTTAAAATAAACTCACATTAATATATACATAAAAATTGGTGTTTTAAAACTTGTTAGGGTTAAAATAAACACCCATTAACAAATACACACATACATAAATACACACACACACACGGTATACATACTGACACACTAAACACACACACACACACATGTATATAAATATATATATATATATATATATATATAGACACACACACACACACACACACACACATGCGCACACTACACACACACCTATTCACTCTACACACACACACTACAAGGATTGTACACACACATAAATGCATACATATACACAAGTAATAATATGCATTTATGTGTGTGTACAATCCTTGTAGGGTGTGTGTGTAGAGTGAATAGGTGTGTGTGTAGTGTGCGCATGTGTGTGTGTGTGTATATATATATATATATAGAGAGAGAGAGAGAAACACTACCTTTGATATTAAGAGAGAGAGAGATGAAGCTTGAAAAATAGAGAGGGAGTTAGAGAGAGAACAAGACAGGAGCCAAAAAGGGAGAGTGAGAAAAAAGGGTTTGAGAGAGAGAGAGAGAGAGTGTTCGTGTGAAAATGAAAGGGTCGTTGGGAGGTTTTAATATAAAGACACTAGCCACGGACTAAAGCCTTGACCCAATGTCGCGACCACATTTTTTTCCACGTCAGCATTCGTGATCATAGCATTAAAATAGCACTGGTCACGACCCTGAACCGTGACCACTATTCGAGACCATTTTTAATTGGTCACGACCCAAAGTCGTGACCCCATTGGAGGGAAATTTGGCATTGGTCATGGATGTGGTCACGACTATAGTTAGTTACAATAGTTCGAGGAATTTGGCACGAATTTGGTGTCATTATGGTTAGGCTTTAGTCACGGATGAGGATCGTAACCCACTATGATCAGGGCTACAGGTTATGACCAAGTCCAGCTAGTTCCATGACATTTTACGGCCACAACTTTGGTCCGTGACCTGATGGTCATGGTCAAAATCCATGACCAGCTTGCCACGACTATCCGTCTAATTTGGTGTAGTGATGTGGATTAAAGTGTTACATTTTGTGGATAAAGTTAGGGAGTGCTGGGTAAGTAATAAGGTGGAGGGAAATGCTACTTTTAGATTACAGAAGAAGATGGGGTTTTAAAGGAAGATATAAAAAGGTGGAATATAGAGGTGTTTGGGAATGTGAGTGAGATATCAATGAGATATATTAAGGAAGTTTCGCATCTAAATTAAAAGAAAGGGAGACACGATCTATTCTGGGAGGAGAAGAGGTTGAGATAATAGAGAAAGAGGGAGATATAGAGAAGGATCATTCGATAATAAATTTATTAGAGGCAACAATCATGATCTCTATAGTTAAGGAAGGAAGATAAGAACACTAAATTCTTCCATAAAGTGGTTAATCTTCAACGACACTTTAATTAAATCAGAAAATCTCAGTGGGTGGGGTCGAGTATATATAGGACAACGAGGTGAGGGGGATATCTCTCACTTTTACGAGGGTTTATATAGAGAGGAGGAAATATGGAATACTTTTCTTAATGAGGAAGAGATGGGAAGCATTTTCTAGACTGATGCTAATATGTTAGATGGGGAGCTAATAGAGGAAAAAATAGTGCAAGTGTCAAAATCAATGAATGGGAATAATCCCCCAATCAAGATGAGTTCACGACGAATTTCTTTCAGCATTGTTGGGAAGTTGTCAGAGGTGATGTCATTGACTTTTTTGGCAAATTCCATAACAGTGGTTACTTATTTAGGAGTCTAAATGCATCATTCATAACTTTGATTCCAAAGAAGGGGGATGGATGGATGTGCATGATTTCAGACCGATAAGTCCGATCCGGAGTGCGTATAAGATTTTTGCTAAGGTTTTATCAATTAATCTAAGTAAGGTCATTGACCCCATAATTTCTGAATTTCAAAATGATTTCATAGGGGATAGGTAAATTCTTGATGCACTTATATTGTCCAATAAGTGTGTGGAATCTTGGTTTAGAAGCCGAGAGCCGGACATTACGTGTAAGTTGGACATTGAGAAGGCATATGATCATTTTAATTGGGACTTTATCTTATATTTATTGACGAGTATGTGGTTCGGATCAAAGTGGTGTCGTTGGATCGAGAGATGCATTTTTGCAATCAGATTCTCGGTTCAGAACAACGGGTTGCCAAATGGATTCTTTCCTAACTCTCGCGGGCTTTGGCAGGGTGATCTGTTGTCTTCATTTCTTTTAATTATGGTGATAGAGGCATTATGTAATATGGTTGGGCAGGTGGATGATGTGGGTTGATCAGAGGTTTTATGATTGGCATACAATTTGAACCAGATTATATTTTATCATCTTCTATGATATGCCCTATATGTACCCCCTCAGCTCAGAGACATCAACCTCGGCCATGGAGATGGTCGATGCTAGAAGGGCCATAGATCAACCACCAACGGTCTCATCCTAAGAAAGGTCATCCATGGCTGACGTTTATATCTACCTTGGCTTGTGAGGTCTCCGTAATCCATATGGGCGGTTATCCATCTGGTCATCCAAGGCTTGCAACCTCGGCTTGGTTCAGGCCAAGGTTTCCATCCCATCATCATAACCAATCTCGGATGGGTATCAACCGACGTTCCTGCTACATTACCATTACCTTACCTCAGCTCTCCCACTGAACCAAGGTCACCACCTCGTCCTCTTCCAGGCTGAGGTTGGGACCATTCACAGATGGCCGATGTCATAGTTCAACAGGCCTTACCTCAACTCTCCCACTGAGCCAAGGTCACCACCTCGTCCTCTTCCAGGTCGAGGCTAGGACTATTCATAGATGGACGACATCACAATTCAACATGCCTTACCTCAGCTCTCCCACTGAGCCAAGGTCACCACCTCATCCTCTTCCAGGACGAGGTTGGGACCATTCAAAGTTGGCTGAGTCCTTATCAGCATATGTATTGTTGGAAACACGTGTACATAATCAGTTATAATTGAATCATTGCCCCCACGTGAAAGAATATCGAGGTCATCATTATCTACATGAGATCAACCAGGTGTCATTCTCATACTGGTTTGATCCTCATGCACATGTTCACTACATGCTTGGGGGGTACATTACACACCCAGACACTATATATAGAGGTCATCCTCTTCCTTGTAAAGGATCCAAAATTAGCAACCCTAGCTGAAACTCTGTCTAAATATACAGTAGAGAGAGAAAGATTGAGAGTTTGAAGCTATGGCCATTAGAGCCCTCATACAGTGATATTAATCACACACTTGCACAGTGGACGTAGGCCTGATTGGCTGAACCACTTATATGCCGGTGTTTATCCTCTTCTCCTCACCTCCTTCTACTATACACCCTTATACTGCCATTGTTAACATTGAATTGAGCTTACAAAAACTTTGAAGGGTGGTGTTATTTTCAGCATCATCATTTTGGCACCGTCTGTGGGAACGAGAAGTTGTCTCTTCCTTATTATTCTCTTAACCTCACCGGAGACTCTGGTGGTGAACCAAGCCTCACCCCTTACGTGGAGTTGTTTCACCATTGAAAGAGGTCCTATAAGGTATTAAGCTCATTTACTACACTAGATCTTTTATGCTAACACAATGCACCGGAATTACCACCACCTCTTCTGCCGCCTGGTGCGAGAGGACCTAGTTCCAGCCAGGCACTGCCCCAATCCGAAATGGCAGAGGTGGCTGCATCCTTGAGGTCTTTGGATGCAACGCAACAAGCAATGTAGGATCAATTTGCACAACTCAGCAAAACTATGATGAGGCCGCCTGGAGTCTCACCAAAAATGATCACTCCGGTGGCTGTTCAGCCTCATCCTGATGGCAGGGTACCATCCCAGGCACCGTGGAATGACCAAACTACACCCCAGAGGAGGAGGGACGTTGTGACCCTAGGCGCTTGTGCCTGGGGAGGCAAGGAAACCCTTTCCCTAAGGACAGGGATGATGATCTAGAGGCGAAAGATGTCCCGAAAGATTGTTGGGAGCCATTTGAGGTTTCAAACAATACAGTTCATCCTATCCAATAAAGCTACGGTTGTGGGGGAAGAAGAGGTGGAGAAGACCAACAACGAGGATTAGCTTTTGATCGACTGAGCACAGGGTCAGCCTTTGAAAGGCTCGGCCCTATAAATGACCTAAGACAAAGGTTGTCAACATTGAGAAGCAAAGCCGACTCACAAAGGGAAGTGAGACAACATCGGCATCATCAGGTATGAGGAAGAGACCAAGAAGAGTTCAAAAGCAGACGTTGTGTCGTGGATAGGGAACCCTCAGTCCACCCCTTGGAGGTGGCTGGGGATAACTTCGACCAGGCCAACATTGCAAGACCATGGAATGACTCCATCCAACGTCTTGAGGACAAGATAGGAGACATCATCAAAAGTCGGGATCCACTGCAAAGAGGTTTCTCAGAGGGCTTTTCGTTCTTGGCTAAGATAGTAAGATTCCCTACCCCAGCCAAGTTCAAGCCACCCACAGTGACTCCCAAGTATGACGGTAGCACCAATCCTGTACATCATATTGAGATGTACCAGTCAACGGTGGACATTTACTCAATACCAGATGAGATGAAGTGTCGGGCCTTCTCTGGGACCTTGATGGTTGCTACGCACATATGGTTTACTTCTCTTCCGAAAAATTCAATTAAGAACTTTAAGGGATTGGTTGAACGGTTCATTCACAATTTCTGCTTTGGGGTAAGACCTCAAAAGAAGACCACCAATATGTTGTATGTCAAGTAAGGCCAGCAAGAGAGCCTAAGAGACTACACTCTAAGTTCAAGAAAGAAAAATTTGAGGTTGAAGATTACGAAGAGAATATTGCCATGATCGCCCTCATATGCGGTCTTCAGAAAGGGAAGTTGTTGTGGAAACTGTTGGAAGACCCACCAAAGTCCATGGCGGTGCTATTGGCAACTGCGGGGAACATCATGAACGCTGAAAAGGCCATGGCCACTAAATATGAAAACAAGAACGGCGGTAGCAGCAAAAAGTTCCAAAGAAAGAAGGATAGAAATAAGAGGTCAGTTGATGACAAGTTTGCGCATTATACCCCTCTTACGGTAAGCTGTGGACACATCCTCAATGAGATTAAGAATGACCGATCCCTAAGATGGCAAGATAAGCTGAAGGCTCCTCCACATAAGAGGAACTAGAACTTATGGTGTGAATTCAACCAAGACCATGGCCATATAATAGACAAGTGCTTCGCCTTGAAGGATGAGATTGAGAAGATGCTGAAGTCAGGAAAGTTGAGGAAATATATTGATGGCAGAGCTACCAAAAGGGAAAGAGATGACCCCAAAAAGAAGAGGAACGACAGATGTCGTGACGATACCCCAGCAAGAAGAGATGGTAACTCAGACGGAGATGATGAAGACGATCCAGAACTACCGCCAAAAGATGACAATACCCCAGTGAAGAGGGTTGGTATGATCTCCTTTGGCATTAGCACCATATGCGGAGGACTTGCGGGGGGTGGTTCTGAGGTTAATGATAGAAAAGCTCATGTGCCAGAGGCCAAATCAGTGGCCAAACTTGAAGCGGTAAACCTGACGTCTTTCGAGACTATGTAAAAGAGAAAGAAGGTAGACATGGACACTCTCGTAGTGGAGTTTTCCCGACTCGACTTCAAAGGCATCCTAGCTCCACATGATGACCCTTTGGTGATCACAACAAGAGTTCATGAATGTGAGGTGCAGAGAATTCTTATAGACTGAGGAAGTTCAGCAGATGTGACGTGCTGGCCCTGCATCAAAAGCCTAGGCATTAGTAGAGCTAGGTTGGTACCATATCATCATCCGTTAATGGGGTTCAGCGGTGAAAAGGTCCATCCACTTGGCATGTATGAGATGGATGTGCGAATGGGCGATGAGTGGCCTAAGAGGTTAACTCGGAAGATCAATTTTTTTGTTATGGACGAAAATGTCTTCTCGGCCTATAACCTCATTATAGGAAGAGTAGCCCTTAAGGAGTTTGAAGCCGTGCCATCAACGGTCCACCAAATGCTAAAATTCCCGACCCTCTATGGGGTAGGGGAAGTGCAGGGTGACCAGACCATAGCATGAGAATGCTACTTCAACTCGGCTGAAGAGAGAGAGGCTAATGAGAGAGAAATTACCATATATAACATTGATACACTTGACCCCAGAGATGAAACGAAGTTGAAGAAAGAAGAGGCTGCAAAAGAGGTAGAATCCATCGTCCTCAATGAGGAAGAGTCGAAAAAAACCATCCAAGTCGGAAAAGCCTTAAAAGCAGAAATCAAGGAAGAACTGATAAACTTCTTGAGAAAGAGACAGAGTGTCTTCGCTTGGAGTCATGCGGACATGCTTGGCATCAGCCCTGAAGTTATATGCCACAAACTCAACGTGACTAAGTATGCTAAGCCAATCAAACAAAGACGAAGAGTTTACTCCAGGGAAAAGTATGATGTTATTTGGGAAGAGGTCAAAAAATTAGAGGAGGCTGAGTTTATTAGGGAATTCATATATCCGGAGTGGCTATCGAACGCAGTCATTATGCCCAAAGCCAATGGAAAATGGAGAATGTGCATTGATTTTACTGACCTGAACAAGTTTTGCCCAAAAGATAGCTATCCCTTACCTCAGATAGATCAAATGGTAAATGCTACTGAAGGGAATGAGATCATGAGCTTTATGTACGCGTATTTAGGCTACAATCAAATCTTCATGGATGCTGAAGACTAAAAAAGACAGCCTTCATTACTGACAAAGGGATATATTGCTACAAGGTGATGCCCTTCGATTTGAAAAATACGGGGGAAACATATCAACGTCTTGTGAATAAGATGTTCGAAGATCACATAGGCAAGACTTTGGAGGTGTATGTTGACGATATGTTGACGAAGAGATTAAAGGCCTGCACTCATGTGGAAAACCTGGAAAAGACTTTCACTACCATGGACCTGTACAGGATGAAACTCAACCAGGAGAAGTGTCTCCGGGGTAGGAGCTGGGAATTTTCATGGATTCATCGTCAATCAAAGAGGAATAGAGGCGAACCCTAATAAAATCAAGGCTTTGCTGGATATGAAGACACCAAGGAGAATCAAGGACGTTCAGAGGCTCACTGGAAGGGTGGCTACGCTCAAAAAATTTGTTTCCAGGGTGATCAACAAGTGTCTTCCGTTCTTTAAGGTGCTTATAAAGGCCTTCGAATGGGACAAAGAGTGTGAGGAGGCTTTTGATCAACTCAAGTACTAACTTAGATCTCCCTTGATTTTATCTAGACCCATAGTAGGAGAGAAATTGTATGTTTATCTAGTAGTCTCTAAATCAGCTATAAGTGCGGCCATTGTATGGGAGGACGTTGGGGTCCAAAGTCCTGTGTACTTCAACAGTAAGGCCATTCAGGGGTCTGAGAAGAATTATCCTCGGATGGAAAAATTAGCCTACGCCCTGATACATGCTTCTAGGAAGATGAAACCTTACTTTCAAGCACATTCCATGGTCATCCTCATCGACTCCCCACTAAGACAGGTCCTCCATAAGTCTGAGAATTTGGGTAGGTTGATGATATGGGCCATTAAGTTAGGGGAATATGACATCACTTATCAGCCTAGGACGGCCATCAAAGGGCATGCACTGGAAGATTTTGTCACAGAATTCACAGAGGAAGAGGTCGAAGTTGAGAATAATCTAGAGACTGCAGAAGGGTCAGAAAGCAACGTCTTTCGACACCCGAAAGAGGTTATAACCAAGGGAGCCAAAGATAGAATAGCCGAGAATGAGGAAGACCGGTACCTCTTCAGGTAGGGAATAATGTTAGAAGGTGGCTTCTCATCAGATAGCGACATCTGGAACCTCTTTGTCGATGAGTCCTCTTGAGAAAGTGGGAGTGGTGCGTGGTTGATACTCTCATCCCCGGATGGTACCAACATCGAATATGCCCTAAGTTTTAACTTCAAGGCATCAAATAATGAGTCAGAATATGAGACCATGATAGCAGGCCTCTCCTTGGAAAGGACCATTAGTATAAGATGACTCCTTCTTCACAATGACTCAAGGTTGGTTGTTAATCAGGTATTGGGGGTTTATGAGGCCAAGAATGAAAGGATGGTCAAATACCTAAAGAGGGTGAGAACGATACTCGAAGGTTTCTAAGATGTAAAGATAAAGAGAATACCTCAGCAAAACAACAGTCATGCAAACGCATTAGCAAGGCTAGCTTCGGCAACGAGGATAGATATCAGAAGGACAGTCCCTGTTGAGATCTTTCCCAGAGCAACCATTGAAGAAGAAGAGGTCAGTAACCCTTTCCTCAATTTAAACCTAGGGGACTCATGGATGGATCCCCTTATCAGATATATCAGAGGGGGGTGCTACCGGAGTTAAAGTTATAAAGGAGAAAATTGAGGTACAGAGCTGTAAAGTTCTCAATAGTAGGAGATATCCTGTATAGGAAGGGATTCCTATTACCTCTCCTCATATGCGTTCATCCCACCCAAGGTCCCCACATCCTATAGGAGGTAAACGAGGGTTCTTGCTCCAGTCACATAGGAGGGAGACCTTTGGCGAAGAGGATTATCACGCAAGGATATTGGTGGACGACCTTGGCCAAAGATGTTGCAGCTTACGTAAAGAGGTGAGACAAATGTCAGAGATTCTCCATTATCCCCCATCAACCTCATCATCCTATGACGTCTATCAGTTACCCTTGGCCATTCGCAGTATGGGGAATTGACTTAGTGGGTCCCCTGCTAAGTGCTGCAAATAATTATCGAATTCTGGTAGTTACCATTGATTACTTCGCCAAGTGGGTAGAGGCAAAGTTAATGATCATGATTACAGAGCAGAAGGACTTCTAATTTATTTGAAAGAACATCATATGCAGGCATGGCCTCCCAAACACCCTCATTTCGAATAACGGAACCCAGTTCAAGAATTCTTCCCTGGAAAAATACTGCGAAAGAGTTGGGATAAATTAATTTTTCTCTTTTCCTGGACGACCTCAAGTAAATGGTCAAACCGAAGTCACAAATAGAACGATCCTTAACGGGATCAAGAGGAGGTTAGAAGAAGCTAAAGTTAGATGGATCAAAGAGGTTTATGCTGTGCTATGGGCCTACAGAACAACATTTAGGATGCCAACAGGGGAGACCTTGTTTATGTTATCACATGGCTCGGAGGCCGTCATACCAACAAAGGTAGGACTCCCTACTCATAGGATTCAGACCTATGACCCTGAGAAGAATGGGGAGGAGAGAATACTCGACCTAGATTTAATCGAAGAGATAAGGGAAGACACAAAAGTTAGGCAGGCAGCTTACCAGTATAGAACAACAAAATTCTACAATCAAAGGGTAAAATCAAGACCCATAGCTGTAGGAGACCTAGTGTTGAAGAAAATATTGCAGAAGGCAAACAAGATACACCTAAATTGGCATGGTCCTTACAAAGTGATTGAGGAGGTCGTACTCGGGACTTACAGGCTAGATAACCTCAAAGGGGAACCCTTTTCCAATCCTTGGAACGCTGATCATCTAAAAAAGAATTACATATGATGCTACCAGAGCTTTTATGTAAATATATCATCTTATGAAGAGATTATTAATGGGAAGATCAGTTCCCGTGTCAATACTTGGTTCATTGTGCTTCAATGGAAAATTATTTATGGGGATAACACCTTAGTTGATGACCTCAGACCTTATAACATCATGATTTGGTGACAAGGTCGGAGGTCAGACATCATACTTCGATAACGTCAGACCCTAGACATCATTAATTTGGTAAAAATTATTTATCGGGATAACATCTTAGTTGATGACCTCAGACCTTATAACATCATGATTTGGTGACAAGGTCTGAGGTCAGACACCATACTTGGATGACCTCAGAACCTAGACATCATTAATTTGGTGAAAATTATTTATGGGGATAACATCTTAGTTGATGACCTCAGGCCTTATAACATCATGATTTGGTGACAGGGTCTGAGGTCAAACATCATACTTAGATGACCTCACACCCTTGACATCATTAATTTGGTGAAAATTATTTATGTGGATAACATCTTGGTTGATGACCTCAGACCTTATAACATCATGATTTAGTGACAAGGTCTGAGGTTAGACATCATACTTGGATGACCTCAAACCTTATAACATCCTGATTTGGTGACAACATCTGAGGTCCGACATCATACTTGGATGACCTCAGACCTTATAACATCATGATTTGGGGACAAGGTCTGAGGTGAGACATCATACTTGGTTGACCTCGAACCCTATACATCATTAATTTGGTGAAAATTATTTATGGGGATAACATATTAGTTGATGACCTCAGACCGTATAACATCATGATTTGATGACAAGGTCTGAGGTTAAACATCATACTTGGATGACCTCAGACCCTTGACATCATTAATTCGGTGAATATTTTATGAGGATAACATCTTAGTTGATGACCTCAGACCTTATAACATCATGATTTGGTGACAAGGTCTGAGGTCAGACATCATACTTGGATGACCTTAGACCCTAGACATCATTAATTTGGTGAAAATTATTTGAGGATTTAACATCTTTGTTGATGACCTCAAACCTTATAACATCATGATTTGGTGACAAGGTCTGAGTTCAGACATGATACTTAGATGACCTCAGACCCTAGACATCATTAATTTGGTGAAAATTATTTATAGGGATAACATCTTAGTTGATGACCTCAGACCTTATAACATCATGATTTGGTGACAAGGTCTGAGGTCAGACATCATACTTGGATGACCTCAGACCTTATAACATCATGATTTGGTGACAAGGTCTGAGGTCAGACATCATACGTGGATGACCTTAGACCCTAGACATCATTAATTTGGTGAAAATTATTTATGGGGATAACATCTTAGTTGATGACTTCAAACCTTATAACATCACGATTTGGTGACAAGGTCTGAGGTTAGACATCATACTTGGATGACCTCGGACCTTATAACATCATGATTTGGTGACAAGGTCTAAGGTCAGACATCATACTTGGATGACCTCGGGCCCTAGACATCATTAATTTGGTGACAATTATTTATGGGGATAACATCTTAGTTGATGACCTCAGACCTTATAACATCATGATTTGGTGACAAGGCCTGATGTAATCATACTTGGATGACCTCAGACCTAAATAGACATTGCATGGCAAAGAAAATCATTGAAAGAACACTCAGCAAATAAGGCAATCACTACAAGAAAAATACCGTTTTATGACACTTGAAAAATTAATTTAAAGACATTTATCACCAAAATGTCATTTAAAGGTTAATACTATTATTAATATGACACCTCTTATATAAAATGTCATTTTATATATAGTATTATTATTTTTTATGACTTTTTAAATATAAAAATCATATTTGATTATAGATAATATGACATTTTTTAAGAATTTTTATACTAAATGTACATATTATGACCTTTTTTACAAATTAAGAGGACTTTTCCCTCCTAAACATTTAGGAGAACTTTGATATCTCCTGCACCTTATTTTCACTCAAAGTGCCCCGTTCTCTCTCTGGCCATCGTGGTTCCTTTCTCTTTCTCACGGAGCAGCCACAAGTTAATATATATAACCCCAAATCATAAATTCTCACGCAGCAGCCACAGGTTAATATATATAACCCCAAATCATCGTGGTTCCTTATTTTCTGTTTACTGTCGCTCCACATTCTCACTCACAGGTCTGATCTTTCTGTGCACCTCTATATATATTTTCTCACAAGTTAATATATATAACCCCAAATCAGAAATCGAGAATCGAATTCAACAGATTACTCTCCAAATCCAAACTCAATCTCAAAATCTGTTCCGACAAGCTCTCAAAATCTACCACAGGTCTGTTGTAATTTCAAATAGATTATCCTTTATCTTATATTATGTATGTATGTATGTATCTTCTGACTAATTATGTGTATGTATGTATTCATATAAAAGTCAATTTGAAATTAGAGGAGCTTTTAGTGGAGGAGACATGGATGGAAGTCCTTTTGGGGGAGTTTCACAAGCCCTATGCGAAAAAGTTGTGTAAATTTATCGAAAAGAAAATAAGCGATTGTCGAGTTCCAATATATCCGCCCCCACATTTAATCTTTGATTAACTTAAGTCAACTTCATTTGATAGGGTCAAGACTATCATTATTGGACAGGTATTTTCCCTCCCTAATTCCTTTCAGTTACCTCTCAAGGATAAGAACAGAGTAAAATATTGGAAGGTGGCTTAGTTTTATCTTCTTTCGCATCCACCACCACCATAATCATCATTATAACTACTATCATTATTATTTGTTATAAACATAAGCTTTTGACATGGGATATTGTATGAACATTTGTTTGCTCAAGAATTAATTAATGGAAATTGAATACCTAAACTCTTGAAGCCAATCTGTATATGTTGTTACTATCTCTTTATTCAAAGAGAACACCATTTATTCCACTTCACTATTGGAATTATGCCATTTTGCGATGTTGGAAATTAATGTGGGTAATTATATGCAATTGAGTAGTCAATGTTAGTTTTAATGATCTTGCTTGAAAACATCCTTCATCTATCAAATTCATTGAATTGATTTTATAGCACTAATTATTATGGATCGTGTGATTCAATGATTATCATAATTAATGAATGAAACAAATGGACAAAACTAATGATTCTCATTATCAATAAATTTAAGCTAATGAACATAAAGAATATAATTGCAATATATTATAAAATAACTAGTTAAATGGCAATCGATTATAAAATGGCTAGTGAAGCATTTATCATAGAGGTTTAACTACGTCAAAAACTAATATTAACAAATTAAATAATCATTTCCTAAAATTCGACTCCTTAAACCACATCAAAGCTGCATAAATTCAAGAAATCCATGCTGAGATCCCCTTATTTCATAACCCCAGTCAATGTTTTTTTTTCTGTTTCATCCGATTATTTAGATTTTCTGTTTCATCCCCATTCAATGTATGTTAGTTCCTATTTTTTTATGGAAGCCTAATTCATTGGATTACTGAATTTATTTTTATTTTATTACTTCTGATTTCACCTTTACTCGTAATTTTTTTTCTCATTATTGCAAATATGTTAGGGTGGTTCTTTTGGGGCCCTAGTGCCTCTACAGATGGTTCCCTACCCGGGCCTGCAGTTTCATCTTCTATGTCAAAACAGGTATATGTAAATATGGATTCTCCATTCATATGTTTTTTATTTCTCTTGGTATTTCAAGTTTGAACTTTAGAGGGTTTGCTTTATTTAGTTATTTGATCTTACTCTCAAGCATTAGTGTGTGCCCATCTCCATTTTGATTTTTCATTAATTGTTGACAATATATTCCATCCACGACGCAAGCAAATCCACAATGTAAAGTGTATTTTTGTTAACAATCATCGAAAAGTTAAAACCTATATAAATAATAGATGCTATAATAATCAAGGCATGTGATAATCAAGAAATAACACATAATCGTATCTGAATAAATAATAGATTCTATAATGTAATGTGTATTTATGTTACAGTTAATGAATTCATTAGTAATCTACTATAGTATGTGAGCATTGTAATTCTGAGCAAATAATAGTATGTGAATATTGAAATTTTGGGAAAACAAAGGTATTAAGTCGTTGAATTCATTCGTAGTAATTCAAGTGTATCAATTTCTTAAGGCAACAGTGATATACATTTATAGCATTTTTGGTATCCATTGATAGTAATTTTATTGGTATTCGATTTATGATGGGTGTGGTATTCATCCTGGTAGTGGTATTTGGATTTGAATTTTTACCATATACTACCTTTCACATTTGTAGCAGATACTACAGATTTTTAGCAGTTTGAAAAAGAAATAAAAAGTGACATGTTGCATCACAAGCTGTAGCTTCAGCTTAAGTTTAATGGTACATTATGTCAATAACATTCATTTGGTAACCAACCACACCAGTTACAAAAATGATTGTCTTTTTTTTTCCAAACTTTAGCAGTTGTTTGATGAGTTTTTTTCGCGAGTATTGTGTTTACAGGGGTATCGTGGATTCTAGTCTTGGATCTCCTTCTGGTGAGTGTCAAGCTTTATCACATTTAAAATTTTGTATTCTTTTATTTTCCCTTTTCAACTTTTCTTTTTAATGGATTTATGATATCTTCAGCACAACGAAAGAAAATCATCCATGGAACATTAGAAATCAATCAACCAGGATCTGGATGTTGTTTATCGAGAAACTATTCTATTAAAGTTGAATGTGGAGCTAGTAAACACGCTGACAGTGAGATATCGGTAAATAATTCCCACATGGAAAGTTATCCTGAATGTAATGTTGATGTCGTGAGAAAGGAGACTGTTGATATTGAAGAGAGATACCCTTATGGCATAACAAACTATCATGAAGATTGTAGTACCAATGGGATGCATCAAAATGAAATTTCAAAAGTTATGAAAAAAAAAAGTCATGGAATTGTGGGGAGGAACAAATGCAAGTGATGGAGGGGGAGATATGAGAAGCTAGATTTCATACCTGGAGTTCGTTGGTGGGGTCACCAAAAAGGACTGTTGACAGAGGTGGCTTAGAATCTTAGAAATAAATCAACACCCTTGTTAGCAAATTAAAAAAGATTCATCCAAATTCAATGGGAGTAGTAGTAGTAGTAGAAGGATGAGGAGATGAAAATGATAATACACTTCTATTGCACAACTCAACCATCTCTTTTTCTCCTATTGAACCTACCTTAAAATGCACTCAGAACTTATGGACCACTATGGTGCATATAATAACACCGGTGATAGGGCCAGGGGTGCTGTCACTGGCATGGAGTGTGGCACAACTTGGGTGGATTGAAGGTCCATTGTGCATGCTAGTATTCTCATTCTTCACCCTTCTTTCTGCGTTCCTTCTGTTCGACTGTTATAAATATCTGGACCCGGATGATAGTCCCACCAGAAATAGATCCTACACGGAAGCTGTTCACACGGTTTTAGGAAATAGGAGCGCTTGCATGTGTGATATTATTGTACGAATAAATTTATTTTATCTCAGAGTTGTCTATACAATTATAGCTCCAATAAACATAAGTGCAATTTAGAAATCAAACTGCTATCACAGAGAAGGGCTTGCTGCTACTTGTGAATAAGGAAATACTTCTTATATGCCTCTATTTGTAATTGTTCATGTTTTCTTGTCTCAGATACCCAATTTTCATAATACAAAATGGCTCTCAATTGTCACTGCAGTTATGACCTTCACATATGCTCTCGCTGGATCGATAGCTTAGCAAAAGTAATAGGAGATGGACAAATTAAACGTAACAAAGGAGGAGTTCCAACTTTTACTAAGGTTAAAAAAGTATGGTTGGCCTCTCAAGCAATCGAGGACATTTCTTTTTCCTATCCATTCTCCACAATCCTTCTTGAAATACAGGATACTTTGAAATCAACTCCACATGACAAGGCTACCATGAAGAAGGCATCAGTAATTGCAATCTGCATTACAACTTTATTTTACCTAGGTTATGGAAGATTTGGCTATGTAGATTTTGGGAATTCTACTCCCGGGAACCTCCTAACTAGATTTGGATTCTATGAACTTTATTGGCTCATTGACTTCATCAATGCATGTGTTGTTCTCCATTTAGTTGGAGCATATTAAGTGTTCATCCAGTATCTGTTTGCAACAGCAAAAATATGGTTTTCTAAAGAGTTCCCAGACAGTGGATTTGTAAATAATAATTATGTTTTAAAGCTTGTACCATTACCAAGTGATAGATTAAATCCTCTCAGATTGTGTTTCCGAACTTCTTATGTTGCATTAACATCTGGACTCGCAATATCATTCCCTTATTTCAACCAAGTTGTGGCAGTGGCTGGATCCTTGACCTTTTGGCCTTTGGTTATCTATTTCCCCATTGAAATGTACTTCGTTCAGAAAAATATTAGAGCTTGGATAGGAAAATGGTTTGTTCTTCGTGTTTATTTGTCATTTGCTTGCTCATGTAAATTTTCATACTAATTGGATCATTTGAAGGATTGATAACAACAAAATTTGGCTGATAATATATGTCATTCTCTTCCACAATGTAAAGTTAGGAAAGTCTATTTGATAGTTTCTCGAGTTCAATGGTAGGATTTGTAATTCTATACACTCCCCAAAAAAAGCAGAGGAATGGATGCAGAGGTTGTGGAAGAAATAAATATGGACCCGAACTTCGTTGCACAAAATTCTATTTTGTTATTCCAACTTAACAGGTGATTGGAACTATTTAGAGTATTTTTTTGGTTGTGGTGTGAGCTATAAATAAATTGGCACACTCTTGACTATTTAAATGGCTATAGGTTGAAGTTTTGAAGCTGGTCAGCTCTGGTGACAATTCCAGTGCGCTAAGGGTTTCTTCTTCTCATTTGGGACCTTTGGCAACTAGAGATCCATCTCTGTTGAATCCCTTAAAGGAGACTTTGTTAGCTTTTCTCAGAACACACAAAGAGGAA
Organism: Sambucus nigra; assembly: GCA_949130495.1. Taxonomy (NCBI): domain Eukaryota; kingdom Viridiplantae; phylum Streptophyta; class Magnoliopsida; order Dipsacales; family Adoxaceae; genus Sambucus; species Sambucus nigra. The sequence continues at coordinate 89,603,260 of OX422213.1, forward strand.
CTTGGAGAAGGCTTGCTCCCTTATATGCTCTTTCAACTTCACTATAGGTATTGTACTGTTTCATGGAAAAATAGCTTGTCAATGTTGTTGGATCTATTTGATTGCTCCGCATGTATCGTAGCATGAAACTAACACCTTAGGCTCCACATGAATCAAGCTTTAATAGTTTTCATTTGTGGTCTATGCGGTTGTTTAGATAGTTACCAAGGAACTCCAACATCCTAGTGAATTACATATTGGCACGCATGTTCCGAAATCTAATACACCTCCGTTTCAATACTTTAAAATTAGCAATTCGATATGTATTTACATATTTTTTCCCTCATATCAAATTTTTTATGAGAAAATATTAAAAATACATTGTGTTCATTATGCACTACAATCTAATACAAAGAGGTTAGGTATTTTAAAGAGAATTTTGAAGAGTCTAGTATATATTTATTTGGTGTTTACTTAAATAATTCTCATTTATGAAATCTGAAATGTAAATAAAGAACATTCTCGTCTTAAGAATATTAGAAGCTATTTATTATTATAACTTTTAATGACTAGTGTTTAGGAAGAGTCCAACATGTTTGAATAGAATGATATTTGCATAAGCCTTCCCCTAATGTACCACATTTTAGAGGGCATGGCGTAACACGTTCCCGTATCCGTTCCACGTAACCAAACGATCAGCATTTTAGGTAATATTGAATAGCCAAAGTTCTAGCTCCAAGTCTGAACACTGCCCTTTATAAGTGTTTAAACTTATAATAGCTTGTGAAATTAATGCCCTATGTTCTACATTAAATGGAGATAGGACATGCATTATTAGGATACATGACTTCCTCGATGGAACCGATCCCTTTTCCTCTATTGTGATTCCACTAGGGACAAACAACCTATCAGATCTGGGGGGGGGGGGGGGGGATCTCTGTCAAGATTGTCTTATGCGGGAATGGTGCGATATAATGGGAAATGCACTAATAGAGCAGGTGTAGTCCACACATTAAAAGGATCCTGCTGCCAGTCATTTGCAGGTATGGTGCCTCGGCTCGCTGCTACCTATGTTGGGCGATGAGGTCGATTTTAACTTTCATCTTTACTTGAAGAATGTTCATGCCTTAACTAACCATTTATTCGACCCAGTTGATCAGCACTGTATTTGTCACAGTGCTAGTGATGCCTCTCGAAGCATTAAGTATAATTGTCACTGTTGTTCTAGCACATTTCTTATCGAAGGTGAAATTATGAAAAATTGGAATACTTGGATGCATTTTGTGTGTAGTGGGATCTACCATTATCATGCTTCATGCACTTATTTTTTTTCTCTCTGCTTTCAACCTAAAACAAGATATTTCATTTACAACATCTTAAAAGAGCTATAGCTTGCTCAATCAACCACTCAAGGATCTACAAATCCTTCCTCTAATCTCATAGAAATGAAAAGAAACTATACACCCTGAACTTTAGGTTCCATCACGCTGCATTTGGATCTCTGAAAATACAGAGTAAAAGCAGAATAAAGGAAATAAAAATATGCTACAATATGTTGTACCAAAGACTAATTTTACCATATTTCTTCCACTCTTTCACTATTTCCTCTATACTTGTGGAGATAACAAAAATTTGAAATTTTCTCTATTCCCACTTCATAACAAATCTTCTAGTGGCACCTCTTTTCCACCATGAGTGTGAGAAACAAAGTTAAATCAATTCAATATCTTCAACTTCGGTTATGACCATTGGCTCTTAGAGATATGTGCTTAGAAGTGCCACTATCTCCACTATTGTTATTCCATTCGCTGTTAAGCGAAGACCAAGAAGAAAGCTTTCGCTGAAATATTGAGCTATGAACATAATAAATGTCAAAAAGTGGTAGTCGTTCCTTTGGGATACTGATTGATCTTACCTTTGCCTAGAAGATTCTGTTGCAGCCATTTAAGTTGGAAAAACATGAGAATTTGGTAAAGAGATTTCATCTTCAACTGGATGGTGTTTTTTTATGCGGCAAAATGATCTTCTTGGGAGTGAAATTGGTGAATTTAATTCTTCTATTAAATCTCGCTCATGCGCATCTCCAAGTTCATGTATTGTTTCATATTTAACTCTCTTATTAGTGTTTGAATGGATATTAGATTTTAGCATCTCCTCCTCCCACTTGCTTCATTTAAAGGTTTTTCACATCGCTAGTGTTATATCCCATCTTCCTTGTTAGACATTAGTTCTTCAAGCTATTGACCATTTCTCCTCTCCCAATGGGAGAATGAGTATTTCTTCATTCGATCTTTCTTTGTAATGGCCTCTTCGTTCTGTAGATATAAGACTCCCATGACTTCCTTCAAAAACAAGCTATAGTTCTAATCTCTCTGACTTCTGGATTGAAGATTTATTGTTTTCTCTTCTAAATTCTTTATTGGGCTATGTAACTGTTTAGGATCATCAATTTTACATCCTTTATCAACACTTTGAACTCTCAAATGCCCGATTTGTGGGGTTATTTTTGCAATGGAACAAAGACGTATCAATTTGGTTATGATTTGACCTCTCGCAATTTGGCCTCAAATCACTGCTTGAAGCCTTACTATTCAATTCAATGCACTCAATGCTTTCCTTACAAGATGTGCACGATACCGAGTTTGAATTTTGAGAGCTGCGAAATTTCAATTTCTTTTTCCAAATTTTTTAGGGATGCCCGTGAGCTGGACAACCTCAGCAGCAACACATGCAGCAGCAACATCATCTTCGACTGTCGAAGTCGTTGCTATTGCGACGGTTAAAGCATGATTTATTTTCTCTTCCCCCGCGTCACTGAGTTATTTCAATTGCAGGATATTGTTTGAGTTTTAGCCTTCCAAACACCCATCGCCATCTCTTTGGTTTCTTCTCTTCCTTTGATTTTGCCTTGGGAATGAAAAGTCCTTTCACCAGGCTAAACCAACTACTTTTCTTTCCCATTGAATATATTATTGAGAAATACAAGGAACTGAATTGACTAAACTGCATGGCTTGCTTAAAACTTAGTCAACCTCATTTTAAATAGTTTCTACCATTATCTGATTAGATCCTACTATGATGTTAGGTAGTTCCCACTGTTAAGGAATTATAGCATCTATAAAACCCAATTGGGTCTTGCATTGTGAATTATGAAAGATGGAATAAAAAGTCTTCTTTGTCTCTTTTAAAAATTATTTCATTTTCTTTTTCTGAGCAGCAGGCAACCTTGAAATTTCATCATCTTTATTTGTTGCTAACTTGGAAGGAGAGTCATAAAGATTTATATAGCATCTAATAGCTCCAGCTGCTGCTTTTCGAAAATAAGCATGTGCATGTAACTGATCTTGAAATTTCAGCATTTCAATGTAGGCCCGCAGGGTCATTTTTCTTAAGTAGTAGGGATGGAAATCAAACTGGTCTTCATTGATGTCATCATAATGCTTCTCCACAACCAAGAATTTCTTCAAGGCTCGGCCAAGTTCTCCTTAACGGAAGTAACTTTCTTCATAAGCAAGTTCATACCACATGCACTTCATATCATGAAGGTAGTTTTGCTTATCTCCATCTTTTGTGAATAATGCAGTTGTCTTTTCAGCAAGGGCCACCTGATCGGCCTGTAGCATTCATTTAACACAATCGTTATTCACGTAATGATCAGAAAGATCCATACACCTAGCTTCGTCTGCCAATGCAGCAGCCGCTGGCAAGTCACCAGCATGCTTTAATATCCATCTCTTGACGGAGTATAAATCAATCACAGACGGAGTGTGCTGCAGCTAGCATGTCACCGGCATGCTTTAATATCCAGCTCTTGACAGAGTATAGATCAATCACAGACGGAGTGTGCTGTATAGCCTCATCAATTTTAGCAAGAGAGATATCATACTGGCATCGTCTATCGTAATGCTGAGCCAGATAAAATAGTGTCCACATAAGAGTTGAAGGGGGTTCTTTGCCCGACCTTCCAGGGTATCCACCAGCTATCTTGATTGACTTTTATAAATCAAGAATCAATTGCTCTAGAATGTCTGCCTTGCCAGGGTGATCATAGAGGGGAGAAAGATCATAGAATAGTGAAGGAACACCTTTTGTTAGGAGAGGCCTGATATAATTATCTGCTGCTTCCCTGAACTTTTCAGCATTCAGGAAATCTAATGATATTCTCTTAACAGCAGAAGATCTATTGTATTGTTGCCCAAGTGATTTGGGGACTCTTTTTTCTCTTCTCTAACTGTCACATTCACAACTTTCTTCATGCTCCTAGTGAACACAATATTTCTTATATAAAAGAAATATGGGCATTAGCAACACAACCAACTTTTCTTTTATTTACTGCCTCAACAATAGCTTAGTATTGGTACTGGTGTTGTATTGTGAGCCGCGCTATGGTCAGACCAACTTAATATTGTATATTGGAGTATGTTCCATAAATGGATCTTTGATGTTTATGAGCATTAAAGCAATAGGTATTTCCATAAAACTCACACTGGAGGGTTCAATCCAGGTAGCAACATTGTTCGAGATACCTTGGCTCCTATAAATATATCTTTTTAGTCTTTTTTTATCACTTTACCTGATGAATATGAATTGAAATATAGTGTTTTAGTCTTTATTTATCACTTTTCTAGTTTATGTACACTAAATTAATAATAATATAATTTTTTTAATGACTTATGTTGGTATTTGGGCAGAGCTCCTCGAGAATTCGAAGTGCCTTATGGACAGTGAAGGACTTGGTTGGTAGTATGACTTCACTAAAGAAGACAAAAATGCATGAGTGAAGAGTAAGAAGATCAATAAGGTTTGTTTCACTATAGTAAATACCAAAATATTTGATGAAAGATTTTGTGAGACCGTTTACATTTTTTTTAATTGGTGGTAAAGACAATCACGAGCGTAGGGATGGCAATGGGGTGAGTTTGGGGCGGGTTATTAAAACAATAATCCATCCCGTTTAAAAAATTCTTAGCTCTCCATGCCCCGTGACGGGATTACTTCAAGGAGCCCGGAATCCATTTAAGTCTATATTATATGAAACCGTACCCCCCCCCTCCCATTTAAATCTCAAGCGACTCTCCATGAACTTCAATATCATCCTTGTATCATCAACTCATGAAAACCTGAAAAAGTAAAAAATAATTCCAATATGTTAAAAAAAATGATATCAATACAATATCAATATTTACAACATTTTAACTATTGAAAAGTTACCTTAATCCTCCGTTGGCTCGAACTCTTCATCACAAATCATAGTCCTCGAGTCGGCGGTGGAATCTTCATCTACAAAAATACAATACAAATATAAACAAAGAAAGATAACCAACACGTATGGACATTGTTATTAAAAAAATTAAACAAGTACCTTGAATATTGTTCCACAACCAATCTTGGCTACACATCAAAGCCTCTAAAGTACCCACATTAAGTCAACTAAGATGAGCACTAACCATTCTACCACTTTTGTTAAATGCCAATTCAGATGTGACGGTTGATATTGGAATAGACAATATATCTCCGGCAATGAGTTGTAATGTTTGATATCGAACACCATTTTCTTTCCACCAATTTAGAATGTCAAATCCGAAGTTTGTGGAAATATCATAAAATTCATTCTAAGAAATGAGGCTAATAGGTATGAAACTAACAGTATCAATAGAATGAGAGAGAACTAAATTGTAATTATATATAAATATGCCACTTAAAGATAACTAAGAGAAGTCAAGTTAGAAATTAAATAAGGAAGATTCTCCACTTAAGTTATTGTTTGCAAGATTTCTGCATGAAACAAAAAGACAATAATTGGTACCGGGAACTTAAAATAGAAGTCTTATTAAATACACTTACATGGAAACAACAGCAAATCCCAAGCGGGTAATTCCTTTCCAAGATTCGACATAAGGATCGCCATGAATCGATTTCCCACTAGTTAGTTGTGAAGTAATGTTGAGTGAAGTGTACACAACTTGACCTCTTGAACTCCAACACAAACAAAACCACGATCACATAGCCCAACACCAACCTATCTACCATAAGTTTACATCACGTGATTAACATACAACAAAAATCGATCGCACATTCAGTGAGTCGATAAATACATGTATATGTACATACAAGCATATCACAACATTAAGACAATATTAATATTTCCAATTTACAGAGAATAATGTTTATATCTTGACTTTGCATCGAGTCTCAACCTTATAATAAGACAAAGTAGATATTCTAAACTCACTAGTCACAACAAAATACCAAATCAATGACACTTAGATCCATGTTCATGGTTACATTGGAGCATGAAAATGTAAGATAAGAGCAAAACGATATGAAAAGAAGCATAAACACCTCACACGTGATAACGAAAGTTGTGGAAACAATTAGAGTAGTCACGTGATTCACGAGATTGAGACTTGATCAAAATTTGGAAATTTTAAGTGTTAAAACTTTAAAATTGAGCTTTGTGGAAGAAAATGAAAAATGACAATCAAACATTATGGAAAGAGGCACACACACATCATACACGATTAGAGTAACTTGTACAAAGAACTCGTATACTCATGAGACTCATGGATTCAGATGTCTTTCTAAATTCAAATTTCTAAGTATAAAACTTTAGAGTTAGGGTTGGAGGGTGGAAAAGAAAGATAAGAACATAACGATCCGAAAAGAGGGGCACACACCTCACAAAGGACTAATGTAAGATTATTGTTAGGTTGTGCGGGTCGTGTGAGATTATTATTATTTTTTAAAACTCGAACATGAGTCTGTTGAACCTTTATGTTGATGGACTTAATTTTTTTATCTTATATATGTTTAATCAGTGGAAGGGATTTATTGGTGGTTTAGTTGTGGCTTTTGTTGTTGAGTTTATTTTAATGTTAAAACAGGTTGGATTTCATGAATAAACAAAGGACACTCTATCGAAATTTTCTAAAATTAATAAGTGTTCTAAATTGATTAAGTCGAATAGATACGCATATGAAAAATGGGTATTGATAGATGAAAGAAAAAGTAAAACAACTAATAAACATACCAGAAAGCGAATAGACACGCATTTTCTGCCCATTTTTTTAATTTTTTTTTCAATTGTTTGTGTTATATACAAAATCTTTTCGACTTAAATTATAGATGACTTAATCCTTTGAAAAAAATGGAATTCATATGTTGTGTTTTACATTGCACTTGATATTTATATAGATGTTTTGAACTTATGCAGGAGCATCTACGTAGAGGCATCTTAACGGTATATTATTGTCAGACAACATGACAATGAACGCAAGTGGGAAGAGGACTTCGGCGCATTGTTGCCTAAAATTATAAAGCGATTATAACGACAGAGGAACACTTAATTTTGATAGATAAATTTAATTTGGTTTATGTTTGAGCTCAATTTGATGTGAAACAAAAAAACATGTATAATGTATTAATTGTAACATTGAATGTGGAATAAATGATTATGCGAAATTTAGTTTGTGTTTAGATTTATTTATCAACTATGACATTAATATTGATTATTAATTTTTTTTATTATATGTTTAATTTATGACCATTCATATTAAACCCTCATGTGATGAAATTTTTTATGACCTTTTTAAAAATTTGAAAACTGTTTATCATGACGCTTTTTAAATCAAATATGACATCTTATAGAGAATATTATGACATTTTTTTGTAGGAGGCATGACACTTTTGAAAAAAAAGTCATATATAACTGTTACCTAATATGACACTTTTTATGGGTATCAATTATGACACCCAAACTTATGACGCTTTTTATTAAAAAATCAAGCGTTATAAAATGCATTTTATGACACTTAAAAACGTCATAAAAAAGGCATTTTTCTTGTAGTGAATGAAGCATGTATCAGAAGATAATATAAACTAAGAGTTATAAGGTAACTAAGTCTCCAATCAGAAGTTACATCTTGAAATCAAAATCAGAGAATTACATAAAGCTTCACAAAAAAGGCCTAAGGGTTTGCAACTACAGTATTGTCATCCTCGACCTCATTCCCCTGGCCCCATTATCTTAGTGGTTGGCGCCTTCAGTCTCAGTAACATCCAAAGGTGCTGTCTCTGTAGGGGAAGCATCTTCCTCTTCAGCCTCTTGGAGGGCATGGGCAAATTTAGGATTGCCAAAACCCAAACCAACGAAATCAGAGGCTTTCAAGTTCCCTGACTCCTTCTCTTTTGCAGTCGCCCATTTGCCAGTGGCCTTAATACCTCTTTCGATCTATTCAAAGCCAAACCTGATGAATTCATCAGAGACTTTGTAATCAACCAGGATCCCTTCAGAAGCATCCTTAGGGGTTGCTTTCATTGCAGCATCAACTTTCTGCTGGAGAACGTCGTCCTTAGCCATCAGAGCAATGGTGTGGTCCTTCTTAAGCTCGGAGATCTCTTTATCCAACTCCTTAACCTTATTATCAGATCCCTCAAAGGCAGACGTCAGACGATCTACCTCTGCATTCAGCAAGCTTTGCACCTTCTCGGCCTCTTAGCCTTTCTCGATGAGGGGCAACTTCTTCAGAGTCCAGTTTGCAAGATGGTGCATAGCAACGAGGCCCTGCAAATCAAGAAAACAAATGTATAAGTTGAAATTCAAAACAAAGGTTACACTTCAGAATTAAACTGAAATCCAAAGTTATACCTGAATGGACCTATAAAGGCCGAACTCAACCAGTAGAGGAGTGTCTATGGAGCGGCAAAAAAGTTTGTCAGCATCGATCATAGAAGAGTCGACGGCATCCAACGCTTGCAAACTGTGGCCTATTATGCTATCATTAATTTTCAGCTACTCTAGACGAGCAACCAAGGAATCCTCAGAGGATATGCGGATGGCCTTTTGAACCTTACTTTTTCTCTGATCCTCAGGGGAGGTAGTTGTAGTTTTCCTCTTTCTTGTAGCATCGGCCTTGGAAGTGCCGACACTCTTCTTCAGTGGAGGAGGAATGGGTGCATTCAGGCATGCCTCTTCACCAGCTTCGTGAGACTTAGGGCAGACATCTCCCAGACTTCGTTCGAAGTACCTTCGGGGCACTCTGCAAATGGAAAGGTCAGAGTTAGAATATCAGAGACATAAAAAACTTAGAGGTTTAACTTTCTAAAATAATAAAATAAGAACTTACGGAGCTTTGTTAGAGGACTACCCCCAAGCCCAGTCTCTGAGAGACAGTAGGGGGTCATCAGGTGCTCAAACCTGACCAAAAGACCGTGCTCCCCCTAATCTCGGAGGTCTTTCACTTTTAAAGATTATTCTGGATTAACCCATGATCGGACCTGTCATCCATTGACACCTTGCCCCATCTCAGGGGTATCCTCGGCTCTAAGTTCGAAGAGGGGACACAAGGGCCAAATTCCCATGCCCCTGAGGCAAAGAAATACCCCATCTTCCAATTATGGTTGCTAGTTTGGGTAACTTGCAACATCTTTTTAGTTGACTTTTGAGATAAGAAATGGTAATAGCTCGGATGGTTCCTGGTAGAGGATGGGATGTAGCACCCGGTGAAGACCTGGACAGGAAGGTCTGAATGGTGGACTGCCTTCCATAGAACTATAGCTCCAATTATCACCCTCCAGGCATTAGGGGATAACTGAGAAGGATCTAAGTTAATGTAGGAAAGTATATCCCTAATGATGGGATGAAAAAGCAGATGAAACCCTAACTTGAACATCTGCTCATACACACAGATCTCACCATCTCGGCCGATGAAAGACCTCTCTTCCCTCAGAGGTCTCCTGAGTTTTATAGAGGGGATAATGTAATATAGATGCCTGAAGGCAAGAAGGTCGAGCTCGGTGACAGTTCTCTCTATATCAGCTGCCTTTGAGGTGTCAACATTGCTCTCATCCCCGTCATCATCATCCGATTCAATGTTGGCCTGAGTAGACGATGGGGCGCCACTTGGGAACCTTTGAGCGAACTCAGCCCCTATGACAGTCGATAGGGGAATGGCTTCAAGAATTAGTGGAATAAAAATGCTAGGTCCTATAACCTCAACGTCGGAGGAAGAGTGCGATGTTCTTGAACTGTTGTGAGACAAGGCACGACTAGAAACCTCGGCTTGGTCAGGACCTAATCCTGCTGAGTGGAAAAGTCCATGGCCTCTTGAAAAGGGTCCATAGACATAGGGTCCGAGGTAGACGACTCAGACTCAGACATGGGGGAAGTTTCAATTGGGACCTCGACTGATTTAACTGGTTCGGCTGGCTCAGGGTATATGACCTTCAAAGGGAGTGGAAAGATAGGTCTGAGGAGGAATGAATCTTCCCTACGAGCCTCCTCTTGGTCTTTTTCTATCTGCTTAATTTTATCTAAGGTCTTATCCCTAAGAAAGGGGAATTCCTCTAAGAGTTGGTATAGGGGTCTGAGCATATGAGGCAGACCCTACACTTATGACTCTTCTAAACAAACAACTTGACTTGGCTTGGCCAAGGATCAAACTAGGGTTTTGAATGAAAAATGATCAAGAACAGTTCACCAGAACTCGCCGAAAAATTAATAAACTAATCGGAAACCTCTTGAAGCTCATCGAAAAATGCAAAAATAGGAACAAGGTAGGAAAAATGAAGAAGAAGAGATGGTAAATGATACCTAAAGGAAGGCAATGAGAAGAAAGGAAGGGATTGCTAGGAAAATCCACCCAATGCACCTCTGGCCAAGCCCTTGTAGAGAGAGAAAATAGAGAATCATAGGCGAGAGAATGAAGAAGTGGGGAAGAAAGAGAGGGAAAAGGGTTTAACATTCAAACAACCCTACTCGCATCCCAAGTCCCATCATTGACTTAGGAGCCCAAAGGAAAACTGACATCATTGAGCTTACCTGACACGCTATCTACTTCAGAAATTGACTAGTGTCAAAGGAATATTAGCACAAAGAGAGACCTCGGAGGTGTATACCCCATAAGTCACCTATTCCCACCTGTAACTAAGGGCTAGGGGTGATTGATATGCCCTATATGTACCCCCTTGGCTCAGAGACATCAACCTCGGCCATGGAGATGGCCGATGTTAGAAGGGCATTAGATCAACCACCAGCGGTCTCGTCCTAAGTAAGGTCGGCCATGGACGACGTTAATATCTACCTCGGCAAGTGAGGTCTCCGTAATCCACATGGGTGGCTATCCATCTAGTCATCCAAGGCTTGTAACCTCGGCTTGGTTCAAGCCGAGGTTTCCATCCCATCATCATAACCAATCTTGGCTGGGTATCAGCCAACGTTCCTGCTACGTTATCATTACCTAACCTCATCTCTCCCACTGAACCAAGGTCACCACCTCATCCTCTTCCACGACGAGGTTGGGACCATTCACATATGGCCGATGTCACAGTTCAACATGCCTTACCTCAGCTCTCCCACTGAGCCAAGGTCACCACCTCGTCCTCTTCCAGGCCGAGATTGGGACCATTTAGAGATGGCCGACGTCACAGTTCAACATGCCTTACCTCAGCTCTCCCACTGAGCCAAGGTCACCACCTTGTCCGCTTCCAGGACGAGGTTGAGACCATTCATAGATGGCCGAGTTCTTATCAGCATATGTATTGTTGGAAACACATATACACAATTCGTTATAACTGAATCATTCCCCCCACGTGAGGGAATATTGAGGTCATCATTATCTACATGAGATCAGCCATGTGTCATTCTTATACTAGTTCGATCCTCATGCACATGTTCATTGCATGCTTGGGGGGTACATTACACCCCCAGGCACTATATATAGAGGTCATCCTCTACCTTGTAAAGGATCCAAAATTAGCAACCCTAGTTGAAACTCTGTCTAAATATACAGTAGAAAGAGAAAGATTGAGAGTTTGTAGCTATAGCCATTAGAACCCTCATATAGTGATATTAATCACACACTTGCATAGTGGACGTAGGCCTGATTGGCTGAACCACTTATATGCCGGTGTTTATCCTCTTCTCCTCACCTCCTTCTACTATACACCCTTATACTACCATTGTTAACATTGAATTGAGCTTACAAACACTTTGAAGGGTTGTTTTATTTTCAGCATCATCATTCTATTTATCGATGGCATGATTGTTTTCTATAAAGCGAAGTGGGCCATATGCGTGCGTCAAGATTATTCTTTATTTTCTTTTAGGCGATGTTCGGTCTGCACATCATGTGGGTAAGTATGAGATAATATAGATTGGGGATTTAAATAGCGTGGAGCTTTTTATTGAGACGCTTGGTTGCAGAGTCAGCTCCTTCCCCTCATCTTATCTCAAATTACCACTAGGGTCTAAGTTTAAATCCAAAGATATTTGGGACCCAATTCTGGAGAGGACGAAAAGTTGGTTGGCAAAGTGGTAGAATTGTTATATTTGAAAAGGTACAAGGTTAACATTGATAAAAAGTACGTTATCTAGTCTACCCACGTACTTTTATTGCGTAAGATGATGGAGAAGTTGATGAGTTATTTTCTAGGGAGAAGTAATGAGGCTAACTTTAAGTACTTTTTGATGGGTGGGATGAGGTATGGAATCAGATTAAGGTGGGGGAGGGGGAGTGAAAAACCTAGAATGTTTTAACAAATCCTTGTTAGGGAAGTGGTTGTGGAGATAATCTCGTGAGGAGAATATATTATCGAGGAGAGTAGTCTGAGCTGAGGGTTGTTGGAATCATGGGTGGGGTTCAAGAGTGGGAAGGTACATTCATGGAGTAGGGTTATGGAATCATATATCGAACTAGTAGGAGTACTTCTTGAGGCATGCATAGATTAAGGTGGGGGTTCTGATAGGACAAATGGGGCTAGAATGGTTCCCTTCAGTAGTAGTTCCCCCAAATGTTCAACTTAGGAGGGGATAGAGATGGGATAGTTAAAGATTACATGGTGTTCATAGGGGGTCGAGTAATGTGGAATAAAAAGTTTTGAAGATGATTGTTGGATTGGGAAATCGAGTAAGCTGAGGATTTTTTTGATTGACTCGGTTCACACCCCCACCCCACCCCCCACCCCACCCCCGACTATGGAGTTGGGATGATGAGATGATTTAGATGATAGGAGAAAAGGGATCATTCACAGTGAGATGTTATTATTATATTTTGAGAGGAGGAGGGAATCAAATTGCTTACTTCCCATTAAAATAAATTTGGAAATCTAAGCCTCCCTCAAAAGTCATGTTCTTTATTTGGACCATGGTGAAGCAGGATATTATGATGATTGAGGGCTTACAAAAGAAGAGACGGTTAATGGCTAGTCGTGTTTGGTTGTGTAAGGAGGTGTAGGAGACGACCAATCATTTAATCTTTCATTGTTGGGTGACGAGAGGCCTTTAGTATGTCTTTATATTAGTGGGTCAGATAACGTGGGTAATTCCTGAGTCCGTAAAGGATTTGTTAAGGGTCTGGCACCCCCAGGGGATAGAAGGGAGTGAGAAAGTGTGGCATATTGATTAGGCATAAATTATTCCCAATTTATCCCTTTAATTTAATTACTTTTAGCACCTCGATCAGCGTAATGGATTTGACTTTATCTCATAATCTTGCTACTGACTTTTTCTAATGAGTACCTTGAGTTTCTGGTACTTCGTACTAAGTTTGCAGGTATTTAATGTCGACAAAGAAAGAAAGAAATCAAAAGAATCGAGAAAGAAAAGAAGGAAAAGTAAAAAGGGTAAAATTGTAATTCTTAACCATAATTCAGATGAGGCATCTAGAAAGAAGTTCAGTACATCAAGTTCATGAGCACGTAGGAAGAAACGGCACCTCAATCGGAGTCCCGATGTGAAAGTTATGAGCAATCAAAGTTTAAAGAAAAAGTTAAAGATGTGAAAGTTATGAGCAATCAAAGTTTGAAGAAAAAGTTAAAGGAAGCCTGGACCGTTTCGGTCCGGACCGATACGATCCGGACCGATCAGCTATGCCAATTCCAAGAGAACCCAAGACCGAAGACGGATTGAAGCTGAAAGAAAACAAATGAACCGATCCCCACCGGATCGATACACCCAAGAAATAAAAGAACCGATTCGGATTCCAGACAGATCGAACCGCAGGAGGACCGGACCGGTCCGACTGTCGAATTTTATTTTTCTAATCTTCCTCTAATGGAGAGTCCTAGTGTAGCTAAAGCTCTTGGAGTTTTGTAGGGTATTTAAACCCGTTTTATTATCATTCTTAGTATGGAGAATTTATCTAATTTTCCATTCTTTTCAAAAAACCCTAATTTGGAGATAGCTTAGTATTTTAATCCCAAGATTAAAGATTGTTCAGATTTCTGTGATTACCAGTAATTATAGTTAATGTTTTGAGTAATTTGGTAAGATTAGTGGTTAGTTTCCTTTGTCTAATTTTCTATTTACATCATTCTACTATTTTTCCTTAGTTTAATCATGATTTCCTGCAATTCCAAAATCGTTTTCATTAATTTCATCATGGTAGGCTAGACTTTTAAGGGTCAGGATGCATGAACCCAACCCGATGTGGTAGTTGTATGTACATAAAATTAATACTCTAAATTTAATGTTTTGATAATGACGGTATTGCATAGGAACACGACATTTATAGATCTTTGGATCTCTTTTGCTTCCGGGTAACCGGGATGCTTTAGAATACAATTCGAGTGTAACTATCACAATACCGATTTACTCGTCCTCTGATTAAGTATGGTGTGGGCTTGAATCTCATATACGTAATGCTTGGGAGTGCTAAATTATGGGTCTAATTAATCATTTAAATTTACGATTATTTTTATATCCGCAATACACTAGGGTTGGGGGATTATATTCCCATCCTATTTTTCTCATCATATAGTTTAAAGTTTCAAATTAGTCTTCATCAGTATTTCGGTAATTTAGGATAGTTGCATTTTCTTATAATTTCATAATTGCATCTAGTGTAGTTATTCCACAAATCAAATCACCTTTTCCCTTTTTTTTAGGGTCAGAGTTAGGATTTCCTTATCTATCCAACGTCGTTACAACTTTGTTATCCTGTTTCCCTGTGGATACGATCCCGACTTACCGAGTTTATTACTAACGCGACAGGCTTGCACATGAGCCTAAAAAGAACGCAATTCCGAGACACATTTAGTCTCGTCAAGTTTTTGGTGATGTTGCCGGGGAATTAGGTAGACTTAGGATTATATCGAGTCAGTCTAAAACTTTGACCAAAAATTTCCAAAAATCCAAAAACATATAAAAATTTTGAAAAAGCACAAAAATAGTCATCATCATCTCTCATAAGCCCGTTAATGCAAAATTCTGAACTCACTCCAACTCCCCATAATACTCCAACCCACATTCACTAAAACCCGATTGTTGAGTACAATTCTGATAGCCCTCACACTACTAATGCTTCACAATTATGGGTTCCACCTCCCACACAGTCACACTCAATCTCAAACAACACCTCGTTTTCCTTCTTAGGATACACTGAAGAGAGCACTCGAAGTATACCAAGTGAGGATACCTAATTTTTTAGAGAGACAGAGACATGTCACAACACGGCAGTGCAGCCGCCGATGAGGGAGAGGCCCCGTATCGCGCTTTGAGAGACGTCTTATATCACGAGCGCACTGTCACTCTAGGATGCATTTTACTCTCGTACAACGCGGGACAATTTCTCTTTAGGAATGATTAAGATACTTCCCACTTACCATGGAATGGATTCAGAAAAGCCGTATGCCCACATCATGGAATTTGAGGAGGCCTGCGAGACTCTTAGCGATCAAACTTGCATAAAAGACGTGCTCCGCCTCAAACTCTTCCCATTCTCGCTAAAGGATCAAGCTAAGACCCTGCTATGGTCTTTACCACAAAATTCGATTTCATCATGGAATGAATTAAAATCCAAATTTCTCAAAAAGTTCTTTCCTCCGCATCGAAGGAATTCCATCAAGGCTCAAATTCAAACTTTTCGACAATTAGAAAACGAGTCATTCGAACGATGCTATGAGCATTTCAATGAGTTAATTGCCTTGTGTCCCCATCATGGTTTTGATAAAATGCTAATCATTTCCTTTATCCATAATGGGCTGAACATTAATTCCAAGAAACTTGTTGAAACCATGGGTAGAGGTCCGTTTGTCAACTTAGACGCCCACGATGCTGAGCTTCACCCGAGGTATGTCATCGAGACTATTCAATCCTGGGATACATCTGACCATAATGCTCAAAATCTAAATCGTTTAGTGACCACCACTCCATCGGCGTCTGGCCTATTTCATATAGAAAAGAATTCTATAGAGGACAGTCGACTCAATATGCTTGAGAAAGGACTGCGAGACCTACGTGAGGAATGTGGAAGAGGACCAACTGGATCCATACCAAACCCCGTCGAGAAGGTGTGTGCGATTTGTGAGGCGGGTCATTCAACTGAGGAATGCCCGACTATACCCGCCTACAAAGTGATGCTTCAAGAGCAATTCAATGACATAGGAGGCTTTAAGGGTAATTTTGGTGCCCCGCACGGGAATTCCTACAATCCTTCATGGAAAAACCACCATGGTTTTTGCTATGGGAAACAACATGCTGTGATGAATCCTAATTCACATGTTGTCCCTCCTCCACCATCGCACTTTCAACAAGCTCCACACATGCAAGGACATGTACAAGCACCACCACCTCAAGGAGCATACATTCCTCCACCGCGGAGAAGTCTCGAGGATATGATCAACCTATTTATCAATACCCAGACTGCAACTAATGCTAGGCATGAGCGCATGATGAACGACATGAATGTGAACATCTCACAGTTTCAATCATCGTTGAGTATCCAAGTGAAGGGCAAGTTTCCTGCCCAAGGCCAAAGACTGCCCCAAGGTCCAACTAGTGTTAGCTCCACCTCGACAGAACATCAGGAGCAATGTCAAGTTTTGACCACTCTTCGTAGTGGGAGAGTCATTGATTTATCACCTCATCCACATGACGTAACCAAAGACAAGGAGATTTTGCTCGGCACGAAAGAGGCTGAAGATGTACCCTTGAATGAGAGTGAGAACGAGGACACCAGTGAGCCCGAGGTAGTAGTGAAACCACCCACCGTGGCACCGTTTCCTGAAAGGTTGGTTAGGAAACCCTCGTGATGAAGTGCTACACGTACTAAAGCAAGTGAAACTAAATTTACCTTTCCTCGATGCTATTAAGCAAATTCCAGCTTATGCAAAAGTCATCAAAGACTTGTTGACCGTAAATAGGAGGATGAAGGTAAAGAAAAATGTCTTTCTAGCACAGAACGTGAGCTCCATTATACTCAATGATCTCTCGCCCAAGTTCAAAGATCCCGGTGCACCCACTATTTCCTGCATCATAGGAGAAAATAAAATTGAGAAAGCCTTACTTGATTTGGGAGAAAGTGTCAATATTCTCCCTTACGCCATCTATAGGCAACTTGATTTGGGCGACCTTAAGCCCACAAAAGTCACTCTCCAATTAACGGATCGAACCATAAAGATCCCACGAGGCATAGTTCAGGACGTGATCTCCCAAGTTGACATTTTCTACTTCCCGATAGACTTTGTCATTTGGGACATGGAGCCCTCCTTCACCTCGAACAACCATGTTCCCATCATTATTGGGAGCCCATTCTTAGCTATGGCTAATGCAATCATAAATACTAGGAATGGGCAAATGCAACTCACTTTTGGGAACATGACTTTAGAGACGAACATCTTCCATATTGCCCAACAGACGGGGGAAGAAGATGATCTTCACGCGGTCAATCTAGTAGACGAGATCGTAGAGTATTATTTCGAGAAAACTTATTGTGGAGACGTCATAGGTTACTGTTTAGTGTCAAACCATGAGAGTTAGGGGACGTACACCGCATTCGAGAGGGAGGTTGAGGAGTTGAGAGAGTTACTTGATGAGAGAGAGTCGGACGAGGATGCGAGAGATGTAATTTGGGTTTCGAGATTCGAGGAATTACCCTCGAGGGATACACGCATGGTTCCCTCCAACAAAAAATTTCCAACCCTCGAGTTGAAGAAACTCCCCTCCCATATTAAATATGCATATCTAGGAGAGGATGAGACATTTCTTGTTGTTGTCTCCTCTAGCCTAGATGAAGAGCAAGAGGGTAAATTACTGAAGATTCTGAGCAAGCACCAAAGTGCTTTTGGTTGGTGCATTTCTGATTTGAAAGGGATAAGTCCTTTGATTTGTACACACAAGATCCATCTCAAAGGGGATATCAAGCCCTCGAGAGAAATGCAAATAAGGCTAAACCCTAATATGAAAGAAGTGGTGAGGAACAAAATAATTAAGCTATTGCATGCCGGGATTATCTACCCAATCTTGGATAGAAAATGGGTGAGCCCTATTCAAGTTGTCCCGAAGAATTCGGGCATGATAGTGATTGAAAATACTAAAGGAGAGCTATTCCCCCAATGTACCACCACCGGGTGGCGTGTTTGCATTGATTACCGAAAACTCAATGCGAGAACTGGGAAAGGCCATTTCCCCTTACCATTTATTGATCAAATGCTTGAGAAAGTAGCGGGACACCCATACTATTGCATCCTTGATGGTTATTCCGGATATAACCAAATTGAGGTAGATTTACTTAAATAGGATAAAACAACTTTCACTTTACCTTTTGGTACGTTTGCCTACAAATGTATGCCATTTGGCTTGTGTAATGCACCTGCGACCTTTCAAAGGTGCATGTTGAGCCTATTTAGCGACATGGTCGAGAGAGGACTTGAAGTGTTCATGGACGATTTCAGTGTTTTTAGCACCTCTTTCGATCTTTGTCTTGAAAAACTAGAAAAAGTACTTGCCCGGTGTGTGGAAAAGAACTTAGTGCTGAATTGGGAGAAATTACACTTCATGGTCACCGAGGGAATAGTTCTTGGCCACGTAGTTTCATCCAAGGGGATAGAAGTTGAGAGAGCTAAGATAGATGTCATAGCCGATCTAGCCCCACCAAAATTTCTCAAAGACGTGCGCTCCTTCTTGGGCCACGTGGGGTTTTATCGAAGGTTCATTAAGGACTTTAGCGCCATCGCTAGACCCTTAAGAAACCAACTTATGAAGGATAACCCATTTTAGTGGACGGAAGCATGCCAAAGCTCTTTTGAAAAACTGAAAACAATGCTTGTGTCCGCTCCCATCATGCAAGTTCTAGATTGGTCTTTACCATTAGAAATTATGTGTGATGCTAGCGATTATTCGATAGGGGCTATTTTGGACCAAAGAAAAGATAAACAGTCTCATGTCATCTACTGCGCTAGCTGGACTCTTATCGGACCATAACTCAATTACTCCACTACCGAGAAGGAGTTACTAGCAGTATTCTTTGCTCTTGACAAATTTCGGTCCTACCTTATCGGTTCTCCCATTACTTGCTTCACCGACCACGCGGCATTGAAATACCTACTTACGAAGAAATACGTAAAGTCGCACCTCATAAGGTGGATCCTACTCCTACAATAATTTAATCTCTCCATTAAAGATAATAAAAAGGATTAGAAAACGTCGTTGTCGACCACTTATCATGACTTTCGTCTGACGTACCTAGTGATCCAATACCCATAGACGATTTTTTTCGAATGAGCAACTCTTTGCTACCTCTTCTTTGCCCTGGTTTGCGGATATAGTGAACTACCTTATCACGGGAGTCGTCCCTCCCGATTAGACACCACAAGATAAGAAGAGGTTTATTACTTGGTTGCGTATATTTTTCCATGACGATCCCTTCCTGTTTAAATATTGCGTTGACCAAATCATCCGACGATGCGTACCAGATGAAGAGATCCCAAAAGTCATCCAATTTTGTCATTCGGAAGCTTGTGGAGGCCACTTTTCGATGAAAAAGATGGACGCTAAAATTTTGCAATGCGGACTTGGCCCATAATATTCCGGGATGTGAACAATGCTTGTAAATCTTGCAATAGGTGCCAACGGATGGGAGCTATTACCCGAGGAGACATAATGCCTTTTACCCCCATACTCATTATTGAGATTGTTGGAGTGTTTGATTTTCTCAATTAAAATCAAAAATAAATTATTTCCTTTTTATATATTTAGAGATGCGGAAGCGTTAAGAGGTGATGGTTCTACTAAAACAAACGAATTACCAAATTTTAATTTCTTTTACAAATTTAAATAAAACACAAGTGAGAATTAATGAAACACACACAAGTATTAATTTCACTTAAACCAATTAATTCATGTCCTAGAATTTGCCTAAGTCATATTTTTCATTTAAACAAATTAGGCTAAACCAAATTAAACACAACACTTGAATTAAATAAACCTTACCCAATATTTAATTTTGCACCAAATTAAATAAATAATGATTAAACAAACTTTATCCTTTTAACCTAAGCATGCGTTCTAGGTGAGTGCAAAAGATAAAATAAAACAATAAATCACTACGCCGCGATATACGAGGAAAAACCCAAGACGGGAAACAACCTCGGACGGTCCTAGCCTCAAATCCACTAGATACGTAATTTACAAATACAAGACAAAAAGGCTTACAACACACGACTCGATCCCTCTCAAGCCTCGACGCTTCTTTTTGTAGATACCTCTTCCTAGCGGATAACCACGGAGCTCCATCGCGGTCTCAGAGTCCACCGATCGTACTTTGTATGGTCACCGTCACCTGAACGAGGAGCTTTTCTCTAAGTGGGTAATGGCACAACAAAAAAAACTCTTCTTCTTTCTTTATGGGATGTAGACAAAAAACCCGAAACTTATCTTTGAACGGAAGAGGTGAACCCGGTGCCAAACTCCAAGCAAGAAATATGATCATGTGAATTTGGAAGAAACAAATTTGGGTGTAAACTAGAGTGGTGCATATTTTTCTCTTTGATAAAAACACACTCAAAACATGATCTTTTTCCTTTTTGATTTTACTCTCAAAACACTCTCTAGGAGTTAGTAGGATATGAAAAAGATTCTATAACAAAAGTGATTCCCACACATATTAAAGTCTGAAAATAGTTGGTTAAGAATCAAGTGGGGAAATGGGAGAAAACTACTTAAAAACTGCCAAAAACTGTTCCCGCCTGGCATCTAGTTCGAACAACATTATGTTCGAACAACATTCTCGTTTGAACGAGTTTTCTAACGAGGTTCCACTATAAACTCGTTAGAAGCTCGTTAGAAATCTCGTTAGAACGATAATCTCATTCGAACGACATTTCAAACGAAGTTCCAGAACGCCATAATGGGAAGTCGTTGGCAATCTCGTTCGAATGACATCTGATTCGAACGAAAAAAATACGTTCGAAGGACATATCGAACGAAGAGACAGAAAGTTTGAAAAATCTTGTTGAAGCCCAGAAAACTTTATAAACTCTATTCAAAGTTTTAATTAGAAATCTTTATGAAAATAAAAACGCTGTTTTAGAACCTAACACCCAAGAAACAAGTTCCAAGCTCCTATATATTTATATAATTGCATTCATACCTTGGGAGCATGGAACTATGGTTGATGACGTATAAACGAGGCACGAAACTGGCATGATAATGAAGCTTTATACTCTTTGCCACTACGTCTTCAACAAACACTTCATAGGCTTGAGAATATGATCAATATACTCTATCCTATGACTCAAACGTTTTTGTCCGGAATTTGGAAATTTTCGTCCCAAAGGACTCAATTGGAAATTTGCGTCCTTACAAATCTCCCCTTTTGGCTATTCCGGGACAAAAACTATACAAAAATCCTAAAGGGCCGTTAAGCTCACTAGACTTAAAACATAACCCACCCAAACTTGACTCAACCCAAGTATTAAACACTTTGCCATTGAAAGATGCCGCTTTAGAATAATTCCTACGCACTTAAGCAAACTCATCAAATGCATAGGGAATATCAAAGTATTTAAAGCAATTAAAATAAATACTCCCCCAAAATTCATTCTCCCCTTTATCAAGATGATTAACCCAAGAAGTTAGCTATTCCCCCTAAGTTAAATCTCCTAAACTTAGATAAGATTATAATAGGATAATATACCATGCCTCCCCCTATCATTCTCCCCCTTTTTGTTCAGGAATAGACAAAGGCTTAAGCATGTTGAAGGTTGAAGTGATAAGACATGAAAGCATATGGGCAACAAAATCATAAAAGGACTAGAAAGCAAGGCAAAGGCAAAACAAAATATCATATATATATATGTACGGTAAATATATCAAGAATGCACATGCACATATGTATAGATATGAACACACAAATGACACAAAAATACAGTAAGTTTGCACACCCGTATGGCAAAAATGTGTCATATGGAAACAGAAGTGTTGGGGTGTGAACTATCAACAATTAAATTTAGACCCAAACACTTAAAAACATGTTCACGGAGTTCTCATTTGATTACAAACTTCATCACATTTGAATATAACCTCAGGTGACAATATAGATTGAACTCAATGAAAAACATACACAATGCATACAAGCCTAGCATATTGATGATTCTACAAACAAATAAAGTCATGACATGAAATACGCAACTAGGATAAACGGACATTGTGCAAACCGTTGATATACCATCCAATCTCCCTCAATAAGCATTTATATTAATTTTGAATGAATATATCAATCAAACATAGGCCTTGGCAATTTATTTTTCTTTTTAATGCCATATTTTTTATTTTTAGGCCTTTGGACCACGTATTTCTTTTAGGTTCATTCAAAAAAGGTGGCTTGCAATCGTAAAGGATCACTTAATCCTTTCGGAGCCCTTCCCCATGCACATTTATATTTATCATGTTTTCATTTTTCACACAAATCTCATGTGCAATGGATTTTGACATACACTAGTCCGCCAAAGTCACAAATATGTAGATGACAAGATTGGAAGGAGAACACCTCACATAGCTGAAATATACATATGAAGTTAAAATTTCAAAAGAGCTCGTGCATGTGTGAATAGAGGCATATAAAAAATAGAATCCATTTAAACAACACAAAATCCAACTACTCCATGTCAGCATGGGAAAGAACATACTAAGGATTGATAATCTAAGACAAAAGTTCTAGCCACATGGGAGCGTAAAATATGGGATTCTAACACAAGTATATGCCACTTAAAGTGTGTCAAACCAAAATACACACAAAAATAAAATCTTTTTCAGTTTTTGACATTTTTAACCAAAAAATATATATATACTCAAAAGGATAAACAAAAATCATAATTCTAGCATGTGATTAAGCATGGGGAATAAACTAGAAAATGATTAAACAAGCATACATTTAGCATGTGAATATAGCATGAAGTACAGACGCTAAAGTATGCAAACACTAACACATTCATCCTTTATATTTAGCAGGGGAGGAAGCATGTGAAAGTAAATGAGAATCAAAAACCCTATTTTGCAAGGCAACCAAGTCGGATTTCCTAACCCAAATTAATGAAGAATGACTATCTTGGGGTGTAGGAATGTTAAATACATTGGTTGTTTTACGTTGGGATTTTCTAGGAATTTGTTTAAGATCAAAACAAAATTTCCTAAGATGACCTTTTCGACCACAATGTGAACAAGTAAAAACATGTCGAAAAGATTTACCTAAGGAGTGATCTCTAAAACCTTTCCTAGTAGATTCTCCTAAAACATTGGTTTTGGATTTATTAGAGGATTCATTACAAGTATTGAAGCCTAAACCACAAGTGTCATTTTTAATTTGGACAGTTCCTAATATTTTATCTAATTTTTCCGAACGACACTCCAAATTAAATTTGACATTACTAGAGTCTTTTAATTTATTTTTGCAATTCTAAAATGTTAGACTCTAATAAAACATTTCGCTCTTCAAAAGAAAGAAGCTCCTTTTCAAGGATTCCATTAAACCCCTAAGGCTATCTCTCTCGCCTTCTACATATTCAAGCTTCTCTTGAAGAGTCCTCTCACGTGTCCTAAGGTCTTCTATTAAAGCATTTTCTATTATAGCATTTTCATCAACGACCTTGACACTTTCTCTTAAACAAGCTTCTAACTTCAAATTATCTCTTTTCAATTTAATAGATTCTTTATAAAGTTCTTGAAAAGCATTTTAAAGTTCACTCACATTAACCTCTTCTTCATTTTCACTCTCTCTTTCTTCTCCACTCTCACTATCATAAAAAACAAGGGAATAAAAAACATTGACCTCGGAAGTGTCATGAGTTTGAGTATCTTCATGAGAAGATTCACTTTCGGTGCTCACGTGACTAGCCATAAAAGCCACAAAATTTGGCTTAGTGTGGGAATCAGGTCCCTCTTCCTTATCATTATCACTAAGGGTCGTATTATATGAAATGGGTCGTTTAACCTCTTTCCTTAGTTTAGTGGGGCACTCAGAAGCCATATGGCCATAGCCCTCACAACCAAAACACCTATTAGACTCGTCCCTATTTAAATTTTCATTAATAGGTTTAGGGATCTGCTCGGCTTTGTCATACTTAAAAGTTTCAAATTTCTTAAAATCATTTTTAAATTTATCTTTGTTAAATTTAAGAAAATTTCTAAATTTACGAGGAAACAAAGACATGTTTTTCGAGTCACTATCACTCTCGCTCTCTACTACTTGTTTGACCTCTTTTCGGGGTTTTAAAGCAACGCCCTTTTCGATTTTCTCTTTTCGGGCTTTTAAAGTAATGTCCTTTTCAATTTTCTTTTCAATTTTAGAGGGAAACATGTCTAGTTCATAGGTTTGTAAATCACCTACGAGCTCTTCTAATTTCGTAGAGGCTAAAGTTGGTAAAGAATTTAAAACGGTCACTTTTCGAATAAATCTATCGGGTAGGGACCTTAAAATTTTCTTTACAACCCGGTTGTCGGGTATTTTCTCTCCTAAGTTAACAGATGAATTGACAATATCGGACAGTCTAACATAAAATTCATCAAAAGTTTCATTATCGTTCATTTTGATTGTTTCAAATTGAGTGGTGAGGTTTTGAAGTTTTGAAGCTTTTACGACACTAGTTCCTTCATGAGTTAATTGTAAAATATCCCAAGCTTCTTTAGCGGTTTCACACGTCATAATACGTCGGAATTCTTCCGGTGTGACAGTGCTAAACAAGGCATTTAAACCACGAGAATTAAAATTTTAAAGTTTAAACTCATTCTCAGTCCATCTATCGGCTAAGGCAAGTCAGAATGGAAGCTATAACGAGTGAAACCGCACTGACTTCACAAACCCAAGAACTCGGGAAAGCCCCTTGTGCCAGTTCCAACATTGATGATTTATCCCCATTCTCTTAGGGCAATGGCAAGGATCAGGATCAGAGCTTCCCTACCAATATGAATGAAAAGGAGCGGGTTGGAGATTGGGCAAAGGCCAAGCTCAGATGAATCAGATACGGTCCTATCATTTTCAGTTGAAGCAAGCGTCGTGGGTGAATGAATGAACGCCCGAGGGTTTGGGAACACGTTCATTTTCAACTAAATGATTTGGTGGGGACCACCCGTTAACGACAAACAACCAAACTCTCTCGTCGATAGTTTTTAGTGCCGATTTCATTCGCGCTTTCGAATACGCGTAGTTTGAACCATCGTAAATAGAAAATTTTGAAAATGGGAAAAATTCCATCTTAGCCAAAAATTATTTAAAGGATCTTTAACGAAGTAAATTATCGCTTTTGGCTCTGATACCAGTTTGTTGGAGTGTTTGATTTTCTCCATTAAAATCAAAAATAAATTATTTCCTTTTTATATATTTAGAGATGCGGAAGTGTTAAGAGGTGATGGCTCTACTAAAACAAACGAATTACCAAATTTTAATTTCTTTTACAAATTAAAATAAAACACAAGTGAGAATTAATGAAACACACACAAGTATTAATTTCACTTAAACCAATTAATTCAAGTCCTAGAATTTGCCTAAGTCGTATTTTTCATTTAAACAAATTAGGCTAAACCAAATTTAACACAACACTTGAATTAAATAAACCTTACCCAATATTTAATTTTGCACCAAATTAAATAAATAGTGATTAAACCAACTTTATCCTTTTAACCTAAGCATGCGTTCTAGGTGAGTGCAAATGATAAAGTAAAATAATAAATCATTACGCCGCGATGTACGAGGAAAAACCCAAGACGGGAAACAACCTCGGACGGCCCTAGCCTCAAATCCACTAGATACGGAATTTACAAATACAAGACAGAAAGGCTTACAACACACGACTCGATCCCTCTCAAGCCTCGATGCTTCTTCTTGTAGATACCTTTTCCTAGCGGATAACCACGGAGCTCCACCGCGATCTCGGAGTCCACCGATCGGACTTTGTATGGTCACCGTCACCCGAACAAGGAGCCTTTCTCCAAGTGGGTAATGCCGCTAAAAAAAACTCTTCTTTTTTCATTATTGGATGTAGAAGAAAAACCCGAAACTTCTCTTTGAACAAAAGAGATGAACCCGGTGCCAAACTCCAAGCAAGAAATATGAATATGTGAACTTGGAAGTAACAAATTTGGGTGTAAACTATAGTGGGGTATATTTTTCTCTTTGATAAAAACACACTCAAAACATGATCTTTTTCCTCTTTGATTTTACTCTCAAAACACTCTCTAGGAGTTAGTAGGATATGAAAAAGATTCTATAACAAAAGTGATTCCCGCACATATTAAAGTCTGAAAATAGTTGGTTAAGAATCAAGTGGGGAAATGGGAGAAAACTACTTAAAAATGCCAAAAAATTGTTCTTGCCTGGCATCTCGTTCGAACGACATTTCATTCGAACGACATTTCGTTTGAACGACATTCTCATTTGAACGAGTTTTCTTACGAGGTTCCAGTATGAACTCGTTAGAAGCTCGTTAGAAATCTCGTTAGAATGATAATCTTGTTCGAACGACATTTCGAATGAAGTTCCAGAATGCCATAATGGGAAGTCGTTGGCAATCTCGTTCGAACGACATATGGTTCGAATGGAAAGACTCGTTCGAATGACATATCGAATGAAGAGACAGAAAGTTTAAAAAATCTTGTTTAAGCCCAGAAAACTTTATAAACTCTATTTAAAGTTTTAATTAGAAATCTTTCTGAAAATAAAAACGCAGTTTTAGAACCTAACACCCAAGAAACAAGTTCCAAGCTCCTATATATTAATATAATTGCATTCATACCTTGGGAGCATGTAACTATGGTTGATGACGTATAAACGAGGCATGAAACCGGCATGATAATGAAGCTTTATACTCTTTGCCGCTACGTCTTCGACAAACACTTCATAGGCTTGAGAATATGATCAATATACTCGATCATATGACTCAAATGTTTTTGTCCGGAATTGAGCCAAAACTACAAAGGACTCAATTGGAAATTTGCGTCCCAAAGGACTCAATTGGAAATTTACGTCCTTACCGAGATCTTCGACTGTTGGGGTATTGACTTCATGGGACCTTTCCCCCCATCCTTTGGTTTCCTATACATCCTTGTCGTGGTAGACTAAGTTTCTTAATGTGTGGAAGCTATAGCTACCAAGATGAATGACAACAAAGTGGTGATTAAGTTCCTACAGGAACACATACTTTCTCAATTTGATGCTCCGAAAGAGATAATTAGTGATAATGGCACGCACTTTTGTAATAGGCCATTCGCGAAGCTCATGAGAAAGTATGGTGTCGTTCAAAAGGTTGGAACGAATTATCACCCACAAACGAATGGGCAGGACAAACTAGGGAATCGAGAAATCAAGAACATTCTCGAAAAGACCGTCAATCCTTCTCGAAAAGATTGGTCACTTAGATTGAATGATTCCCTATGGGTTGATCGTACCGCATACAAATATCCGCTCGGAATGTCCCCTTTCTGCTTTGTGTATGGAAAGCCATGCCATCTTCCCATGGAATTCGAGCTCAAGGAGTATTGGGCAATTAAGGAGTTAAACTATGCCATGGATAAGGTCGGTGAAGCTCACAAGCTTCAAATAAATGAGATAGAAGAGATACGCAATGATGCGTATGAGAATGCAAAAATTTCTAAAGAAAGGATGAAACTCGCTCACGATAACATCAATCGTCGCAAAGAGTTTCTTCCCGGAAAAAAGTGCTTCTCTATAACTCCCGGCTTCATCTCTTTCTGGGCAAGTTGTGGTCACGATGGTCTAGCCCGTTCGTTGTGAAGAATGTTTTCCCTCACGGAGCTGTTGAGTTAGACGATTTAAAAGGGGGAAATAGATTCAAATTAAATAGACAACGCCTAAATCCATATCTAGAGGTGTGTGTGGAAGAAGTCGACATCGTTTGGTTATCGGACCCCGTTTACAGGTAGAGTGAGCTGCTACAGTGAGATCGTCGCACCCCCAATGCATATGGGGTGAATTCTTATGAATAGTAGATGAGTCGTGTGAGTAGTGAGAGTTCTTGGGATTAGGGTACAATAAGGTGAGAGCATTCAAAAGTTTTGGGAAATTGAGAGTTGCGTTGACCATAGATATCGAGAGGATTTTGAGTCCAAACTGATAGGAAGCATGATGAGAATGAAAACTTTTGAAGAAGAGCGATCGTAATTAAGTTAGGGGGAAATCGGATCGGTTCCATTCTTTTTGAGCCGGACCGGTCCGGCTCGGATTGATTCCTTTTTTTTAGAGCCGGATCGATCCGACAATTGAAAAGCTCAAAGATTAAAGGACCGGATCGGTACGATCACCAGGTGGATTGGTCCGCTTTCTGCATAATTTCCCCTATTCCCTAGGTGCACCCCCTTCTCTTCCCTCCCAATTCGTTTCCCCATAACCAACCCTTCAATTACCCTCCCAAATACACTCCCTCTTTCCCTCCAAACCCTTTCCCTCTAACGCCAAAACCCTACCCATCCCTCCCCTATAAATACCCACCCATAGCCTCCACTTTTCTTCACACCTTCAACCACATCCCTCCTCTTTTCTCTATTTCCCTAATTTTTCGGTAACCTCTCCCTGCCTTCATGGCCCAACGACCCGCCCCCGCCAAATATGGCTCCATCGAAATCCTTCCCGCCATCCATGGTGAATTTCGTTCCCTCCAAGAGGACTGGTGGTGCAATCGGTTCTTTGGTCCAGATCGTAAACTCCACATGGAGATCGATGTACAATGGTCAGGTATGCCTAATTCCATCACCGCCCTCTTCATGCCTAGGGGTTGGTGTCGATTCCTTAATCAACAATACGAAGCAATTTGGGCAGTCTAGGTCCGCTCTTTTTATGGCTCCCTTGTTCGAACGGTCCAATTCGAGTCTTAAGCATATGTGGATGGTACCATCATCCCTTTTTTGTTGGCCCTTCTCATGACCAAGTTAGCAGAATACGACGTTCCCAATGTTCAAGATTTCACCGACCTAAGGAATGTCGCCCCTGTCGCCAAAGAACTGATTATGGAATGCATTGCTCCCGATGTTACATGAAGAGGGAAAACCGTCGTTGTTGGCCATCTTAACGAGAAAGCACGCCTCACATTCCAAATAGTATGTGAAAATATTTTGCAAACATCCAACGATTCAGCGATGCGTCCCTGTCAGGCCACATTGACCTACCACCTCTTCTATCCCAGCACTTCCATTAACCTGGCTCGCACCCTATACGTTGACATCATGATTGCGGCTATGGATGAGAAGGGTGCAACACCACTTCCGTATGCACGTTTGATTACCTCCATCCTCAAGGACGCTGGAATTGAGGCACCGTTTGATCATACTCATCTCCCCGGTCCTTTTGGACAGGGAACCCACACGCAGAGCGCCAAACAACTAGCCATCCTCTGGGCAAGGTGGGGAAGTGATGATAAAGACGATACTACCTCAAGTTAAGAAGAGGAAGAGGAAGAGGAAAAAGAAGAAGAAGTAGTTGCTGATTTGGAGATGGGTGACGTAGATGCGGATAAAGAGTCAGCCGAAGAAGAAGAGGACCCGAATTTTGAATGGGCAGGTAGCGACCTCACTAATCGCATGTCAGCCCTTGAGACGAGATTCAACAGCTTTTTGACCGACTACCGTCGCGATACATGCATGATGTTTCGTTTCTAAGCGGACTTGTATCGATGCCAAGGGGATCCCAATGAGCCATTGCCTTCCTACTTCTATGACCCCTATGGCCTCGATGTGCCCAGCTCTTCCCAACTACCGCCCCAGTGAAGCTATTGTTGTTTACTATAGTTTTTAGTTGTTTCTCTTGTTCACATGATTGTATGTTTTTTCCCTGTTATTGTACCACAGTCCTGTTTTTATAAAAATATGCATTTTCTCCATTTGTTTTTTTTATTTATCGCACTTCTTATTTTGCCTTGTTTAGATTTTAGTCCTTTTTTCTTGAAGACAATGCAAAAGTCTAAGTTAGGGGGGTCACAACTGCGTATTTCAAAAACTCAACAAATTTTCAAAAAATGCCCAAAAATTTAAAAAAAAGTCATAAAATTTTGAAAAACCCAAAAATATTTTTGTTCAAAATAAATAAAAATTGGAATTCAAATTTTACAAAAATATCATTAAAAGTCGGTGTAAAGTCTCAAGTTGTAAAATTCAAATAGAAAAAGCCGAAATTTAGCAAAGATGGAAATTGTGCAAAAATTGACGACTTAACGAATAAGTGTGGAGATTAACAAACCGATGGGATTCGAGCCTTTCATCTTTTTGAAAATTATAAATCAATCCGAGTTAATTGTTAACTCAAAGTTCTTTTCAGCATCTAAAAAGTCGTCGAGGATCTCAATCCTTTCATTTTGACCGATTTTGATAAATGTGTGTGATATTGTCGTACAAAGCGCGCTATAAATCTCAAAATTAAATTAATCTCAAAACGGATATTGTAATGAAATTAGTATTTTGGACAATGAAGTAGGCCCTCACTTGTTACCCAAAAACATAAACCATAAAAAGATGTGAAAAATTATCCCTTTGAGAACCCAAATTGAGCCGAATAACAGTTATCCTTTTGTTTTGGTACCCCAAAAAACCCAAGCAGTCTGGAATTACGAAAAGGGAATATTCAATAAAGTTTGGAAAGTGCATAAAAAGGGGCAATAAAAAAAATAGATATGCTCAACAAAAATAGCAAGAAAAGAAAAGAAGTGAAAAATAGAAAAAGAAGAAAAAATGAGCAATAGCCCGAAAAATCACAAATGGACATCATAAATGACTTTTCCAATTCCAACCTTCCCTACCATTTTCATTTTAGCCAATATACCTTAAAACCCGAAAAATTCCTAACCGAGTCCGAATTGCAAGATTAGTTACCGTGTGGAGAGCTAATACACCAAAAGATAATAAAAGAGATTAAATGCATAAATAACAGGCAATATTCCCATTTTAAAATCGTATTCCGTTGATGAGATCCTATCACTATAAAATTTCTATCTTTCTACTTGTGTGCGTGAATTTGCGTCTAATATATTTACTCTTTATATCACGCACACTGAGAGAATTGGCACATTCCGAGTGATTCGTTTGAGAGAGCATTCCATGAGAATTTGAAATCAAAGTGAGTTTTTGGGTAAGTAACGTAATGATCAATCGGTGAAAATTGGCGGGTTAAATTTTCGGCTTCGTACACACGCACTACGATTTGAGACTTGTACATATGACTTGATGATGGCTATTTTCTAGGAAAGTTTGAATTATATAATTTTTGCATATTTTGAAATTTCTTTGAGTCGAATTTTGTGGGTATATTCATTGCAAACCCCCCACGAGACATAACTCGTCCTACTAGAGTAACCTAGGGGTTTAAAGGCTTGTTGCATATGCTAAATGCAATCTCTTGCCCGCAAAAAGGTATTATATCCCAATAAAATGATTTTCAAGAGTTAAGCCTTGCTAGGATTCTTTTATATTGCTCGGGACGCGCAAAGTTCTAAGTTAGGGGGATTTGATTAGGCATAAATTCTTCCCAATGAACCCGTGGTCTACTAAAGTTATCTGAGCCATATCTTCTTTTGCAAAAAGATAAATTTTTAGAACGTCTTAAAGAAACCCCTAATCATTAAGGCCTCCCCATTCATCTCAGATAATAACATATTGGAATATTAAAAAATGCCACTTGCTTTTTTCTGACAGTCTTCTAAAATTGGAAGATTATTATGACCAAACGGTATAACAATCTTAGTCTTAAAGGTCTTTTTATGATAACAAAAATTATCAGTTGGTCTAATTTTGGCAGATTCTCTAAGAGATTGAGCATACGTTTGAGTCTGAGGTCTTGGAGTAGCAGTACTACTAAGTTGAATAATTGCAAGTATTTCGGTTCTCATGAATCTGGAAATAACTGCCAAATTCTGCTTGAATTCTACCCATAGTCCGGTCTTTAAATTCCACCACATAGCATCTATAAGAGTATTCTCATCATCTGAAAATTCCCTTCTAAATTTGATCAAGTTTGGGTATCTTTGGTCTGGTCTATAATTGAAAAATACATCTTCACAATAAGTCTGTTCTGGGAAACAATTTCATGTCTACATTTTCCAGGATGTACTAGAATGTCATCAAAGTTCTCCAAGATTGGTCTTTCTTGAGAGTCTTGAATATCAGTTTGTCTTTTGCGTTACACCAGCATTTGGTCTTATGCGTCTAAGATAGTCTGCAATGTCTTCTTTATTTAGTCTATTGATTCCAGAGGAACTCATTATCTCTAACTCTCCTGTTTGCAACATATAACAAGAGATGATATTAGTGTTAGAAAACATAGGTTCTCTAGATATGATGTATGGAATGGTATTTTTGCTTCCCTTTATATGTATAACAGATAATTCATAACCATTAAGCAATTGTTTCAATCTAATAAGTCTATTAATTCTTAATTTGGATAAATCTATGTCTCTAAATTTCGTTGCATAAGAAGGGTCACTAGAAATAGTCAAATGTTTAGGTCAAAGAAAAAGCGTATATCTTTCAATTGGCCTTACTATAGCTAAAACTTCTTTTTTATGGGTTGTGTATCTCCTTTCTGGATCAGTAAAGGTTCCAGAACTATATCTACAAAGTTTCTTTTTTTTTGTCTCATGATCAATGGCAAAGTATACTACTCCCCATTGTTTATCCAATGCATCCGTTTCTACTATGAACTGATCTTCAGCATTTCGCAACTCAAGTAAAGGGATATTCTTGATCGTATCTTTAATTTGTCTTATTACTTTAAAATTATCTTTTGTTCATTTAAAAGGATTAGTTTTATCAGTTCCTTTTAATTTGGAAGTTAAGCTTTGTCTTTTTGAAGATGGGTCTTTAATAAAACTTGCAGCACAATTTAGCAATCCTAAAAATGATTATAAGTGTTTTCTATCTTTGAGTTGGTCTTGAAACTCAAGAATATTTTTGGTTATGTGTTCTGCTAAGGATATCCTTCTTTTATTAATATACATTCCCACAAAATCTATTTTAGTATCAAATAATTACATTTTCTTTTTAGAAATAACAATACCATGTTTATATAATTCTAAAATAATCTTCTTAAGATGGTCAACATGTTATGTCTCAGTCTTGCTGGCTATAAGAATATCATCTATGTGAACAATACAAAATTCTGAATAAGGTATAAATATATTATCCATTCTACTTTGGAATACTTAATGAGCATTCAAGTATCCAAACGGCATAACTAATCATTCATACTTTCCTTGGAGAACACTAAAAGTTGTCCAAGTTATACTATCTGGATGCATCTTTATTTGCCAAAAGTCTGATTTACAATCAAATTTGTTTAGTATAATCCCGTCTTCAATTAGATTTATTAGGTTATTCTTGTCTGGTATCTTATAAGAATCAAACTCACAATTCTTATTAAGGTGTCTATAGTCTATGACCATTTGTCTTTTTCCTCTCTTTCGTTATGATTCGTTAAGACTATTGTGTCTACTTTTGCTTTATCTAACAATATCTAGCTTAATCATTTCATCTATGACTTTTTTGAATTATTCTCTATCTTCTTGTTAATATCCTTTATGATAGGTTCCACCATTAATAGTGGCATCTGGGTTAATAGGGATGATTTCACAATAACTTTTATCTTTATCCCACTTAGCAATGGGATTTTCTCTTAAAGTCGGCTCTGCTAATTGTTTAATCTTTTCTTTCTCTACTTCAATATCCATTTTCTTTTATTTTGATATATCTTGGACCTTTAATAAGGTTTGTTGGGCTTGGTCTAAAATATCTTGTTGTATAAGTGCTATTTTCTTATAACACTTTTGGCCTGGACAAATACATTATTTTTGTAAGGGTTTAGTTATTTCCAGGGCTTCTTGTTGGTTTATATATCTAGGTCCACCATGCTCAGCTGAAGAACTCTGATGGTTGATTGGTTTATAATTGGATTTGACCAGCATAAGGTCAAAAGCGATCTTGTGATCTATTAGAGGGGCTTTAATATTAAATTTCTCTTTATCACTAATTAATATATTATCATTATACTGAGTATAAGGATGATATTTACTAATAAAGTCTTGTCATAAAATTATATTTCCTGTGAAACTAGGATGAGGATCTATTATTCAAAACCAATGATTAATAGTTTTGTTAGTCTGATTTCCTAATTTAAAATAAATAGGAATAGTCTGAAAATATAAGGCAAATGGTTCTCCATTAGCTACCTTACCATGGATCTGTTGATTACTGTCTAGAAAATAATCTTCAAAAAAGGCATTAGCCTTACAAACACTTTGTAAGCATCATGTGTCTATAAAGGCTGAAAGTCTTTTAGGATAATCTTTATGTTGTATGAATAATTCTACAAAACAAGCACGTGGTTTAGTAAATATTCCAAAATTATTCTTTTCTAGAATAGATATTCCTTTTTGAGGTTTATCAATGAATTCTAATGGTGTTAGGTCTTCTGAACTACTCTAAGAGAAGTTATCTTCTAAGTCATAGGAAAGTCCTTTTCCTTTTAAGTCTTCGTTTCTTGTAATCTCTTAGCTACATTTCTATCAATGTCTTGATAATATGTTTAAATATCTTCGTCTATTTGAGCATTATATTGGGTATTATAAATTTCTCTAAATCTAGTTCTCCAACAGTTTTTATGGTTGTGTAATTGACAAATAACACAACCCATAAATAATTATGTTTGTATAGTCTCAAAGCATTATACACATCTAAAGTATTTCTTGCTATTTTTCATCAAAACAACATCGAGGTATATATATTAGTAACTCAGGATTACTAATTGTCCTTCTTTTCCTTAAAAGGGCGCTTAATATCCATTTATACCAAGATTCTTCAATGTCTATATATTCATCATCTTATTCATCTTGATTAATTTTCATAATATATAAATCTAGTGTTTCTTGGGAGTCTTCATATTCATCAATATCACTATTATAATCTTCTGAATCATTGTTTGTGTACACACTATAGATACTAGTATTATCGTCATTTTCTATGTGTGATATTTATATAGCATATGAAATATCTACACCTTCTTGATATCCAAAGTCTAATATTGTATTAATAATTCTAATACTTTCTTTATCTTTCTTGCTAGGACTCTCCTTAGCAAAGTTTCCTTCTTTGCCACTAGTCTAACATTCTTTAATGGCAGTCTTAGATTGAGCTACTTATTTTTTTTCCTATAATTACGAAGCTTTTTATTCTTACTCATATTCTTCTTAAAATATCTCCTTTAGTTAAATCTATTTTTCTTAGCTCCAGAGTTCCTTTCTCTAAAGGTAGTAGATGGGCTGAATTTATCTATATTTGGAAAACCTAAAGGACTGGACTTAAACATTTTTTGTTTCCATTCTAGTTTCTTTTTGAATTTCTTAGATTCACTACAACATCCCCTTGGATTGGAGCAATGTCTCTTTCATCTTTAATTGGAGGAATCTTTTTGAAAGTTTTTTCAATTAACTTTCCTTGAGTTATATCTCATCTTTTTTATATGATATCGTCTTTGGAAAAATTTATTCGTTCTTTAAGGGAATTGTTCTTAATTCCAGCTACTCCTGGCCAATTC
Organism: Sambucus nigra; assembly: GCA_949130495.1. NCBI lineage: Eukaryota > Viridiplantae > Streptophyta > Magnoliopsida > Dipsacales > Adoxaceae > Sambucus > Sambucus nigra. The sequence continues at coordinate 89,639,031 of OX422213.1, forward strand.
CTATATTCATTAATTAGGATTTGTCCTATGGCTGGTATTTTTCTAAAATATTCATCTCTTAAGGTCTCACCAAATTCTTTAATTTGGAAATGTAGTTGTTCATAATTTTTGTTATATTCATTGATCTTATGTAATTTTAAAATACTAAAAAGAGATAACTTAGTTTTTGCTAAGTCTTGTTTATTGATTTGATCTAAGTGTCCAGCTCCAATGAATTATGAAGTAAACAATTTAATATATTCTTCAATTGATCTTCCATTAAGGTTTTCTTTCATCTTTTCAACCTTTTCTAGGGAGTCTGTATCGGTGGCCTTTCTTAGACTATCTAAGTAATCTTTGGCAATACCTCTAATGGATTGCTCGGTGTATTATTTACATGAACTTGCATCTCATTTCTCATTAGATGCAAAGCACATGTTCATTTGATCACGCCAATCATATAAGTCTTCGTTCCTATCTTGGACATTGTCTAGATTATGGTAAAACCCAACTGGATTTATGTCTTGACTTTCCATGGTCTTACCAAGAATAAAACTCTTGTCACTAGTTATAAACTCTTTTATATAATCAAGTTTGGTCTTTACCAAAGTGTTTGAGTAAATGTAAATATTTATCCCTATTTGTTTACGAAAGAGTCTAGGAGCATCATTTAACCTACTACTAGTTCCAATTTATTGTTTATCATGACCTACTTTTGTAGCGAGCATTAATCTTTCTTTTCCTTCTTTTATTAGTCTTAGGTTTGTAAGAAGTTCTTTAGTATTCTTAGATTCTTTTAGTTTTAAAATATGGTATTGGGATATCATATTAAATCTACCTTTGTCTTGGAACCTAGCATAATGACTTCTGTTTAGATGTTTTTTAAATGTCTTCTTGTCAAATTTTGAGGGTTCATGTCCAAAGTTTTGGATTCTAGCTTTTTCTCTAACTAAGTCTTTTTGTTCAAATGATTTTCTATGTCTAATTATTGGAGCTTGTCTTAACAATCTAAAACTAGCTTTGCTACTACATTCTCCTTCTGAAGGATCATTGATTATGGATTCTCTCATATTTTTAAATTTGATTTCTTCAATTCGAATATTCTTACTGCTAATATTAGGGGGACTGTTGATGCAAAAAACTGGACTGAATCCCGTTTTTATGATCACAGATAAATAAATGAAAGCAATCCAATCAAGCACATGAGAGACAAAGATTTTTAAAGTTGTTCGGCTATGAATAAAGCCTACGTCCACTGTTATTTTATTCCCAGGGGTTTACAATAGCACCATAAGGTGTAGAGAGAGAAAGGATGTGTATCTTGTGTATGGGGTTTCTAGGTTCCCCCGGATCTCCCCTTTTTGGCTAAGGGGATACATGTATTTATAGTGATGGGAGATAAATAGATTCATTGTATGTAGACATTTATGTCTACATTCAACGAATCTAATTGTTGAATTGCTTGGTATGCTATGTGTTGTCATCTATTAATACAGTATAAATGTACATTAAGGCTCATTAAATGCGGTTTCATCTTCATTAATGCACATTAAATGCATAGTTATCCTTTGATCTTCCTGGATGGTATGCCGCTCAACTCTCCTCGGGTGTTGAATATTGCCACATAGGATGACATGTGTCCTTTTCTGATTGGTGATCGTAGATGGAGAATTTTTGCGTTAACAAGAACCCCCAATGCTCCATGCTTGATGGTTTACTTGAAACGATGGAGTATTTATTCTGCAGTGTTGCTCGGTGCTCGTGAAATTCTTGATCTGCCTTCTTGATTTGTTCAACATAAAGTGCATTATCTCCTGGACGACATATGATTCAGGCTGATCGATGGTTGCTAATCTTTCTTTAGAGGAACTCCGTGTGCTATGTATCACCCCTGGGAATTCGGATGCAACCATGCCATAGTATGCATCTTGTAGCTTGTCATAATCTTCAAGTATGTTGATTGGTTTGTTAGCCGACCAACTGCCTCCTGTGCCGAGCAACTGAGTGCTAACTTCACGTGCTTGATTCTTTTGATTTATGATCCTCTGAATACTTTGTCGAGTAACATACTAGCTTTTGAACCCAACTCTTCAATCTGATTAGTACCAAGCTACTGGTGGACTTCGAAACATTTTCATACAACTTCTTCTTCAATGTTGGTCGGGACAGTAGTAGTAAAGATCTCAGTGCTGTAGATGGTGAATTTGACTTCTGAACTTCAATAGTATGTGCATAATAACTCCTGAATATGCCTCCTGAACTTCTGAATGCACCTCCTGAACTTCTGAATACGCCTCCTGAACTTGAATATCAAAAATAATTCCTGAGCAAGAAAAACAACTCATGAACGATGATTGGTCGGGGCCCCGACCGTGTGAGTTTGTGGAGTTGAATTTGATGCTCGACGGCATGATGTTATAAGAATGTGCCACCGAATGAACAACTGAATTTTTAATAGAAGCCCCCAAGTGTGGAATGTGAACTTTGAATGCTTTTTGCTTGATCGCTTTCACATACTCATAAAATGTTTCCGACCAACTGTAGTTGACAGCTTCTTATTTCCGACCAACCTGAGTTGACATTTTTGGGAATAGATTTACTTCCAAACCAACATAAGTTAAAATTTTTAGGAATATATAGTTTTACTTCCCATAGGAATACATAGTTTTACTTCCCGTAGGAATACATTTACTTCCTAACCAACATAAGTTGGCATTTTTAGGAATACATAGTTTTACTTCCCATAGGAATACATTTATTTCATAACCAACATAAGTTGGAATTTTTAGGAATACATTTCCTAACCAACATAAGTTGGCATTTTTAGGAATAGTTTTACTTCCCGTAGGAATACATTTACTTCCTAACCAACATAAGTTGGCATTTTTAGGAATACATAGTTTTACTTCCCGTAGGAATACATTTACTTCCTAACCAACATAAGTTGGCATTTTTAGGAATACATTTCCTAACCTATATTTTGTGCGAAAAGATTGAGTCACATCATTTTGGGTGTTTGATTCAAGTTACTTGTAATATTGGAAACATTATATAGTGTATGTCTATGTGTTTTTCCGTGGTAGCGGAGTTCTATATTCCTTCATTCATTGTAAAAGCGGGTGTTGATAGTTTGAATATATATCTGGTTTGTATTACTGGTTCTATGTTTGATATACGAGTATAGTATTATTCTGAGTATAATATGTTTTTCGTTGTTCGGAACGATAGCAGGCTAATGATTGTAAGACTATCGTGTCCGCAGTTTCAGGGTTGAACAGGTAATTGTTGCCATATCTCACCTGGATACAGGTTGAGTTCACCTTTGTTATTATGGGTAGGTGAAACTTCGGTGAGTAGATGTTCCATTATCGTGATATGAGTGTCTGGAGACCTTATAAAGGTGGTTTAAGGTATGTAGGGTTATTGTTGAACTGTGAGTTTAAGCTCATTATTGTTTGCGCAAGGACTTAGTGTTAGTGCGAGCGCTTGGTGGTGTGGCTCTTGGTTAGAGAAAGGAGTTCAGACCACATTTTGTTGAAAGATGGGATAGGTTTCTTCGGGTTGCATATTTGAAGCTAACGGACCTCCACGATCGACAAAGTTAAGTAGTAGTGTATCAGAGGGGTTTCTTTTTTTGTATTTCGCTTGCGAGACGCTCCACGCTTGAACCTTAATGACGTCAGGAGTGGAGAGATATTATAGGATGCAAGGATGTTGGTTTTGTCGATAAGTCATATAGTGTGGAGGAAACACTATAGACTGAGGGCCGTATGACAATGGTATGATTATGGAAATATAAGTGATATGGAGAAGCACTTATGTTGTCCTCTCACCGCAAGTATATGGGTGAAGCTGGAGTTAGAGAAATTGATATGCGCCTTATAGCCAGGCCTTAATGAAAAGGCATATTTTGGAGGTAAGATGTTTTGAGGTATGATGTTGTAATCTATTTGGAGAGAGTAGGCATCTAGTTTAGTTAGGCTTTCCATGGTGCCAACATGGAAAGACATGGTGGTAGAGGTAAGTTTGTAGGTTAGCAAGGTATTATTTAGGACGTCCCACTGGTGTGCCTTAAACCGTTATATCTCGTTGACAAACGACGCGAGAGAGTAGTGTAACAGGAGGGTTCCTTGCCTAGATTTTGCTTTGCGAGACGTCCCACGCATGAAACCGAGAAAATGTAGGAAGTTATGAGAGTTCTTAGGCACTAGGGACACAAGTTAGGATAGTATTTATTTCACGTGGGTAGGGATACGCATCGATCTTAGGATTATTAGGAAGTAAATTCCGTATAATTAGTAGCACCGAGGTGAGAAGTTAGTTATGATTTAACCATAAGTTATAGGACGCATGGGATCTTGAGAAGGTGATTGAGGATATACAGGTGTGAACGTTAGGTCGAAAAAGTGATGCCCATTTTGGAGGAGATGTTACGCGTGTGATGTTTACAATTGTTGTGCAAATAAGCACAGGTTAGAAGGTGTATGGACACCCTGGTAAGGTTGGTCTTATATTCCACCTCAAATAGAAGGGGCACAGTATATAAGAGGTAGCACGCCTAAAACTAAGCGATGAGACTGATGGGAATAGTCGAGCATTAGTATAGGCCCATTCCTTTATATACGATTATAGAAGCACTAGGTGCAACACGAAGTTATTAGAGTCAATCTTACAACTCAGGTATTAGAGTAGAATATGTAAATATAAATAAGTTAGTAGTATAGTATAAACCTTGTTAGAAGTGAGTACTGAAGGAAGGTATGGTTGAGAACCATTTGGGTTAGTACCATTCCACTTTAAGGAATTAGGATGTGGAGTGATTCATGACCCTAGGTTAGTGGTGGTAGTAATGGTTGCATCTGAATTTCGAGGGAGAAATTCCATTGTAAGGGGGAATATATGTAATACCCTGTACTTTTATGGGAAATTAAATTTAATAATTAAATTTAGGAAATTATCGTGAATAGTAATTTTTGGAGTTTTCAAGGATTTAATGATTTTCGATATGTGTTATATTTACTTTTGGGATTAAGTAAATTAGTCAGAGTACTTTATTATATGTCGTCATTGGGTAAAGCGACTAAGGGTAATATTTTTATTGGAAAACCGCATTAAGTTGTGTTGGGTTAAAATAGTGAATTACGGTCAAGTACCTCGGATGGAAATTCTGACTGTGCGATTGGTCTCGAAATGGTCGAGATAGTCAAAATAGAGTATTCGGGGGTTGTAATTGAATTTCAGGACTTTTGAGACCAGTAGGGACTCGTAATGGAGTAAACGAGTCAATTTTGGGTTAATAAGGGACAAACCCTTATTTCTCTCTTATAAGGCACATGAGAGGAAAGAAAGAAGAAAGAAAGAGGGAAAGTAAGGAAGAAGAGAAAAGAAGAGAGAAATGTGGGATTCCAGCCAAACTCCGTCGAATTCGACTCGAGGTCATCGAATTTCATCCTCCGGGCAAGTGTTTACTTGCTTTATTTCATTTTGTGCATTTATTTCATATTATAGTTGGTAAACTATATGATTTTGGGTTAGAACCCTTAAAATAAATTTGGGAAAATTTTAATATGATTTTACATATTGATGTAATGTAAACTCTTAATGATTTCTAGTGTTAAATCCATGTAAATGGAGTGAAGAAATGGATTGAAATGGGTTAAAATGATAAGTTGGGGTTTGTATGGTTTTAGGGTCTAAATCTAAGATAAATGGTTCAATACCACAAATTAATTGATGTGTTGGTTGTAAAACACAGATTAGATGTTTATTGAGTTGTTGGATGAGATTAGAAACAAAAAAATGGAGAATAATGGAGGTTCGGATTTTTGGAGACAATGGTGAATAGTGACCAACGTCCTTTCTGAATCGATTCGGTTAGGGAGAATCGATTCTCCTCTTAGTCAAAATATTAAAATTGTATATCTTTTCGATACGGTTGCGTGGGCGCCAACCGCGTATTTTTCTAATTTTTTTGGGTTTATAATGATTTTTCTACGGAAAGTTGTCCCAGATCGAAATCGTTAGTTAAAAATTAAGGCTAGAATTATTTGGAGATAAATATTACGGGGTTATAAAATAGAGTGTTAGGACCTCTAAAGGACTTGAGGAGATATGAAAACTTTGGGTTTGTTGAAATAAATCTGAGTTATAATTTAAATTGATATTGGATTGAGTTTTGGGTTTTTGGGATATATATAAAACCTAAGCAGATTTGGGGATTTCGGACAAACCGAATTGATTCAGACAAGCCGAATCGATTCGGTAATTGACATTTTGAAAGTATAACCATTTCGAATCGATTCGAAAAGGCCGAATCGATTCGGTGCCCTGAGAATCGATTCAGACATGCCGAATCGATTCGGTCGTGGAAATTTTTTGAGGTTTTCTCCTTTTAAGTTTAGGGAGACTTAAGTTATGGTTTTGGATATTATTATAGGAATTTCTAAATGGGATATTAGGACTCCTAGATGATGATTTGGGTATAAGTAAACCTCGGATTACTTTAGACTACGACATTCGGGAAAATCATTCGGCAAGCGTGTATGTATATATTTATGCGGTTAGAATAAATATGGGCTGATTATAATCGAGAAAATCCTAGAATGTGATTAGGATGGAATTTAGGGTTATTGGTCATCATTATGTGGAATTGACAATTGTGGCCATTTGTATATTTGAGGAATGATGTTGATTATATATACGATGTGATTACAGTATATATATTATATGATATGGATATATATATATATATATATATATATATATATGTGTGTGTGTGTGTGTGTGTGTGTGTGTGTGTGTCTGTGTGTGTGTGTGTGTGTGGATGGAATATATATATACGTGAAGCATACCCTCTCTAATGCTATCATGGGAAGTTGCGCGATGTGGGTGAGGCCCCTGGCTTGAGGAGCAGGGAGCGTATAGTCCCCAGGTCATAGCGTCCATTATTATATTGTGTGATTTTTATTTGGGGTGAGACGTGGTGGGTATGTTTCGCCTCATTTCCGGGGAGGAAATATGACCGCTTCCCAGACATTGTGATTTATGACCGCAATATCAGTGATATTGAGTCCGACCGCTGGTCCCCAGGATGGTATGTGAGTGATGCCCTGGAAGATGATAGAATTGAGAGACTTCATCCTCGAGTTATAGCTCGTTGGGATGGTTATTATACTTTTGTGTATAGTATATTACTTGTCTATGAGAACAAGATATTATATATGTCTAATAAGTGTAAAGAGATAAATGAAAAAGGATTTATTCTCATTTCGGGAGACTTTATCCTGACATAAATTATGATATGGAAAATAAAATTAGTATGTTATGTATATGTATTTATATGGTTATATATATATATATATATATATATATATATATATATATATATATATATATATATATATATATATGTTTTATACCGAGGGCCTAATGGATCTCGACGATCGACATTGCTAAGTAGTAGTGTATTGGGAGGGATCCTTGTTTGGATTTTGCTTCGCGAGACACCCCACGCACGAACATGGCACGGTGTTGAGACTGGGGAGAAGTTTAGCCCTTAGTACCCGGGTTAATTAGGATTTTTAGAGTTTTGATAAAATGGATTAGTTAGGCAGGGTAGCTTAACTAGGATTATGTAGGAGATATGCGCTAGGTGTGCACTATTAGAAGAGAGGTAAGGGGTATCTCATGGGAGTGCGATACCAATTTAAATATGGGATAAAACATATTTTCCTAAATAAAGCATTTATGCACTTGAAAAATATTTTCATAACTCGGGCTCTGACCCGTTTTTATATTCTCTCTCTCTCTCTCTCTCTCTCTCTCTCTCTCTCTCTCTCTATATATATATATATATATATATATATATATATATATATATATATATACATAAATAGGTGTCCAGACACAGGGATGCTTGGATGACGATTCCTTCGAGTCAGACGTCGAGTGCAACAGTTGTGGAGGCATGCAGGTTTACTTTAAACGCTTTTATCCTTGAAATCTAGATAAGAGGTACTGTATAAACATTCGAGCTAATAACCCAACTGCTTTTATTTATTGTTTTACCGCCTTTCTATGCGGAATTCAATTTGGTTCTATATTGTTAAATCGAGTGTTCGGTTATTTTTTTTTAGTTCATCTTAGTTTAGTTTATAAATAAAGTGTGTGAATGTTTTTATTGATTAATTTGTTTAATAGGTTAGTTAAAAAAATTGACACCCGCTTAATAGGTTATTAGTAATTAATTTGGTTTTCGACAATGATGCTAAGAATGAATCATATGCGACTCCTGTTTTAATTTGGTCCATGAGTGATCACCCGGTATTTTATGAGGCGGGTTGTCACAGAGAGTAAACCAAAATGTCATCTATGAATACAATCACGAACCGATTAAGAAACTCCCAGAGTACCCTGTTCATGAGATCCATGAAAAATGTTGGCGCATTAGTGAGCCCAAATGGAATCACATTGAACTCGTATGACCCAAATCGTGACAGAAAAGCCGACCTAGGAATGTCCTCCTCTCCAATGCGCAACTGGTGATATCTCAATCTCAAATCAATCTATAATAAGTACACGACTCCTCTCAACTGGTCGAAAAGTTCATCGATCCTCGACAACGGATACTTATTTCATATCGTGACCTTGTTTAGCTCCCTGTAATCTACACACAAGTGAAGCGAACCGTCCCTCTTCTTCATAAAAAACCACTTGATTATCCCACGATGATGTGCTCCGTCAAATAAAACCCTGCCTACCAGCTGCTGAATCTGGTTTGTCAACTCCCATATCTCTAAAGGAACCATGCAATATAGTGCTCGGGCAATTGGACTCGTACCCGGTTCTAGGTCAATAAAAAATTCATTCTCCCAACTCGGTGGTAACCTTAGTATCTCTTAAAATACATCCTCAAAATCACTCACAACTGGAAGTAAGTCTAACGAAACAACTACCTCATGTGCAGTCTCCTCCTCAATGTAGTATAAATGTGTGCGTGATCCTCCCTCAAGAAGAGGCATCACCACTCGAAATATCTCGTCTCAGAATGGAGAATTTTATGATCCTCTCATAATATTCTATCATCGCCCTATAACTTGCCAAACAATCCATGCCCAGAATGACTTCATACCCCTCCATATCTAATACAAGAAGCTCTGCTACTAAGATTACTCCCCCAGTAATTATTTCTACCCCTCTGAATGTCGAGTGTATTAGTGACCCACTACCCAATGATGACTCTACACATAAGGCGAGTGTTTATAGTCCCTTAAAGATCGGTCGCTTGTGCAAATCTAATGGCAATAAAATAATGCGATGCCCCATATAAAAAAGAATCCCACACCCATGCCCATGAATAGAAAATTTACCCTCGACTGCTAGCAGCGCCTGAGGTGATGGTGGTATCATCACATCCTAGATGTTATACACACCTCCGTACTGCAACTACCCACGATGTTGTGGTGATAATATTGTAGGAGTTAATGGAGCCTGCTCTCACCACTAGGTGCCCTGTTGCGGTGCTCTGCCCCGTTAAGGAGAATCTAACCTCTTGTTTCCTTTCTACCCACAAATGAAGCACTTGTGCGAGAACTCCCTCTGTCTCTGGAGTTGACAGTGTTGGATCTGATGCTGGCCCTAGTAACCTCGGATTTGCAGACCACCTCCATCATTTCCCTGGCCCTGTAAGACTTGGTAAACCTCTTGTTACATATCATTAGGGCCACGTTGGCCCTGCCTGAATCCCAGACCTTCTGGTCGGAAGCCTCCTTACCTAAACCTCTTGACGTGATCCCCCTAATGGGAATCCTGCCCCTACTATCTCACCATCTATTACTGACATGCCCCACTAACACTTCCCCCCTCCTGTCCTACCTGGTTGGCTTGGCTCACACGCTCTCTTGCTTCCCTTTAGGTGGAAGCGGTGGTCTAGGTAGTGCAAAAGTGCATCATTGACGACCTCTGTATAAGTTTGTAATGCTAGGTTTCCAATTACATACATCCTGATCCTCCAAGATAGCCCATCTATGAACTTGAGCTTCTTCTTTTCTTCGGTGTTCACCTCATATGGCATAAAGTTAGACATATGACTGAATTCTTTATCATAATTAGCCATTGAACGGTCACCCTATGTAACATCAAGAAATTTCCTCTTAATTTACATCTGAACAGCTCACGGCAAATACTTGCGATCGGATCGCTCATAAAACTCTGCTATCGGCATCGTATCCCTTTTCACTGAGGTGGTAACAAACTCCCACCACTGTAGTGCATCCCCCACAAGTCTGAAAGTGGTAAGCATTTGTTACTAAGTGTCACGGCCCTCAATCATGCATAGATGACATTATAGGTCCTTCTTCCACTGAAGCACTACTAAAATATCTAAGCTCTCTGAAAAATTTAGAGGGTGGACTTTTTGAAAAGGCTCTCTATATTTTTGCCAAGACAATGGCCCCGGTTGGCACTGAATCCCCGGTGCCACTGGCGATTGTGGCTGGGTTTATGGAAAATGAACGACCATGGTAGTCATGGTTGCATTGACTACGTGGGACACTATCTTGGCCACCTATGCACTCATCACCAAGCACGTATGTGGTTGTGGTTGCGGTACCTTCGAATATTGATGGGACTCTCTCACCCTATCTCTAGATGTTGCCCTAGACGAACTACCTCTCCTAGGTGGCATTTGAAATTTAAAATGAGTTTTATTAGTTCACAATCAATATAAGATTTAATAGTCGAAGTACGGTATCTTAGACACATGCAGATAAAGGCAACATTCATAATAATAGGTCTCTGTAACAAAATAAGTATGCACTACGATCGCAGTATGCGGTTCAGATCCTATTGACACTAGACCATGATGCTCTGATACCATCTGTGACACCCTTCCCAATTGAATACCGGGTGATCAGTCCTTTATTATATCAAAACAAGACTCCCATTAGGTTTATTTTTAGCATCACTATCGTAAACGATATAAGTTACTAACACCTACCATTTAATTAAACCGGTGCCAAAATTTTATCTTTCATTCATAACCAACATGCAAAAATAAAACAATTTAATCCAATCAGAATATAATATAAAGTCTGAACATCCAGATAATATAAAAAGAGTAATGAAAATCGAATAAACCATCGGCTCCCAACGTCCAAACCATAAGTCTAAATATAATCAAACTAAAACCAAACACATAGTGAAATAAAACTAAACAAGTAACGTCTAAAGGGGAAGCACGCTTAAGATAAATACTGAATTGGAATCCTACACTAGGAATGAGAAATGGAACTGTCTAATCAACTCCTACAAGCCTCTACAGTGCTGCGACTACGCGTCCCTGGAATAGATCGTCACATTTAGTGACCCCGTGCTGGATACCTAAAAGTTTTTGAAAATATATTTATTGTAATGGTTAAAACTCAAAATATTTAGAAATTATTTATCACAGTTCAAAAACCAGTTATTAGATGCAAATATTAGGTTCACATACACTCTCTTAACTTTATTCAATTTTCAACTATAGTTCACACCTAACGTATTCTACGTAGTCCATCTAGTTGTACTACCCAAGCTAACTAGACATAAGTAACTAACTGACTAATGATATGATTCAATCCCCTGTACCACCCATATAGTATGATTAATTGATAATTAACATTTCTCGTATGTTATAAGAATTGAAATAAATATTTCACGTATGTTATCATTTAATCATTTAATCAAGTCTCTCTACTTCATTCATCTTTATATATGCATTATCTAACTATCTATTGTCATTCATCTTTATATATGCATTACCTCTTGTACCAAATCAAGGACTCCTTGTTCAGAATGTCTTCCTCGAACTATAAACTAAAGTAACATATATTGTAAGTGAACATAGTTTTAAGCCGTGGATCGTGCGCATACCTAACGTGTCTGAACGATATGTCAACACCATTATAGTAACACAATTAATGGTCCTTCCTAAGTTCTATATCGTGGGGCACTAATCCAGACCTCGCTAGCATCATCCATGTGGTATCACCCACAGCGTGGGAACCTCTGTGGTAGAAGGCATTGTTGGTATGCTAACACTTAACACCAGTTTTATATATATATATATATATCCCTTCGGTAGGTATACACACAACCCAAACATTATCCTTCTTGCATAGTATATATCACTCGAATACTCATCGTACTATGAATTTACAATTATACACACTGTCGTAGTTATTCCAGTATTATTCTCTACTCTAAGGGTCCTAGTTAATCCCTGAAGTTATTTCGATAGTTATCTCTATAATACACTACTTGTCTATATTTTAGGATCATTCGTAATCCCCATAAATCGTTCCCTTCCTCTCGAATTAATTATATCACGATTTAAGACCGATTAATCCTCTCCTTAGTTCTCTTAATAAGACTAAGTCACAACGCTATCATAGGCCTATTGTAATCCAATGAATCTCTTATTTTGCTTTAAATAGGCCCCAAAAGTCACCACATAAATTATACAAAGTTTCTAGGCTTAAACAAGCAAAATTGGTTATTTTGGGCTTATCGAATAGATTTTCCCTATGGCCAGAATGATTCGCCTTGCTGAATCGATTCTCCCTTGGGACAAATCAATTCTAAAAGTAGCAGGTCGTCTTATTCGTTGGGTTTTAGCGTTTTTCACCCTTTTCACCAATTCAAATTCTCATGTAAGGATTCCAAACTCCCAATTAACATTACTAATCATCATTCATATGTATTGGTATTATTCTTCACGTTCTAAACACATTAAATCTTCTCTAAATTCAGTCAAGAACGAATAGAACCCATTAATCATCAAAAACCCTAATTTTTGTGTTCTTCCAACATATTTATCCACAAACTCAGATCTTCTTCATGTTTATCGCCATACTTAATTTGATTTCGTTTACTCTACTTATGTGGATCAATTCTACTTTCATATCCAACCCAGATTATGTGTTCTAATCATCTGTATTTCAAGAACATCATTTAAATCACATTTTAATCCCTTATTTTACATGGGTATTATAACTTCAAAATAAATTGCAATTAAACACGTGCCTCTTATGGGTATGATTTGATTTCGTGATTAAGACGATGGATTGCTTGTCTTCTCTTCCAACCCACGATCCAAGGTTGATGATGGTGCAAGAACAAGGTGGAGGGCTTCAAGAATCCTCTTCAAACCTCCAAGAATGATCTATTTTTCTTCCCTAATGACCTCTCTTAGTTTTCTAGTCTCGTAACCCTAGTCTCTTCCATCTATCAAATGATATAACCTTATGAAATTCGTAGCTCCCTCTACTCTAGGCTACCAAAATACTAAAATTTCCTCTTATGCTGTCGGTTTAGTCTAAAAATGCCCCAGGACCCATTCAATACCCTCGGGTATACTATTTTGGCTATTTCGACCCTTTCGGAGTCACCCATGACCTCGAAATTATCCTCCGACTCATTATAAATAAATATCCTATCTTGGCCTTAATTTTATCTATACACGACTACCGATTGAGATAAAATCCAATTACACTCATATCAGCCATTATAACATGTAATACTTTCCATAACTTATTTACTATTCACTTATTAAATTTAACACCTAATAGTAATCATTATCTTTCTCTTGATTAATATTTAATCAACACATTATTATTTAATTCAATTAAATTATGTCACTCAAGTAATTTGAAAGAAGCGAATTAAATATCGAATGAAATAAATTCTAATTACGCAGAAATACTTGGTATTACATAGTCATGAGACTTACGATTTGATATTAGGACCTAAAACAACCCATATTTGTTCTTTTAGTTAAATATGTTCACGGCTCTAGTCCTTGACCATGTTTACTTTTTTTCATGATATATATTTTTCACGGTTCTGGTTCGTGACCAGGCTAGGTAGGTATCGGCTGTGCGCTTTCACCAAGAGGAAAAAACTATAAAGATTGGTCATGGATGAAGGATGTGACCAATGTTGTATTGCTTAAAAGGTCAATCACGGATTTGGGTCGTGACCATGGTGAAATGTGGGTCACAGATAGGTCACAAATTTGGTTCATGACTAAGTGGTCATGACCCTCCTGCACGACCATGCACCATACATAACTTGATGCTAAGGTCCGTGACCATGCCTTTTAGCTTGGTCACGGATCATATCCATGTCCCATGGGCCTGGTCACTACCTAAATCCGCGACCATACACCTAATTTGGTGTATTTCATGTTCTCAAATCTAAAAGGGGTTCTCTCTCCTATCCACTCCCACACTCTAACAAAATCGATCTATGATCTGATGTGACCCTAGGAAGATAAATTGTACCATTCCTTGAAAATTCTCTTCCCACCCCTAAGAAATAAGATAACAAGAAAGGTGAAACAATAGGGGAGATCTCCATTTCTAAACTAAGTGAATACTCCACCTCCTAATGGATGATCCATAAACTCCATCTCATCAATGAAATCCTAAAAAAATCCCACATACCTCTGTTGATTATTCCTCTAATAATCCTTTATGAAGCAAACCTCCCCACATTAAAGTCTCCCCCCAAACACCAAGGAACACCATCGACCCTACTAACATGTGTTAGCTCCTCCAACAACTCCCATCTACTCGTGTCTTCCACTGACCCCTAATCCCGAAGAAGCACCAATTAAAACTATCCTCTATATTCCTAAATAAACACAATAAGCACCATTTTACAACCATCCTCTCCAACATCTCCAAGACTCTCGAGTCCCATATTATGATCACTCCTATTGAAACCCCATCAGCTTCAAAACTAGACCATTTAATTCCACTCCTTGCTCAAATAAAACTATTCGTCCCTCAGTCCACTTGACTCAAGAATGATTCATGTAGGCATAAGATGTCTGGTTTCAACTAAGAAATTCCCCCCTCATAGTTCCACATTTCTTTAGATCGTTCAAAATCCTAATATTCCACGATTTCAGATGAAGTTTCATTATAACCTTTTATCTTCTCACCTACCCACCACTCCTTTTCTTCCCCTAAAAATTAATGTCACACAATATCCTTTCAAGTTCTTTCTCCTTCCTGTTCAACCTTGAAGCGGAAAGCTCCCCTCGAATTTCCTAGCTTCCCGCCTCCCACTTCTTCCTATTTTCTCAAATAATGACAATGCCTCACTTTCACTCCCCTCATAACCGATTCGAGAAATCTTTCAAAAAATTGTTATCATATTCTCAACTCAACCCTCTAGATTATCCTCCCATCCCTCCTCACCCCTCCTTATCCCTCTACTCATAATCATCACCCTGACTCGAAAGCTTAAGTTTATCCCATACTTTGGAGTTTTTGAACTCCATAAAAGTAATGTCTTTTCTCTGACCTCCCATACCACTCGTTTCCTATGTTTCAAACACGGGGTAGTACCTAAATACCTAGCTCGTTGAATACTCACTAGTTACAACAATAGCCATTTCACTATTTCCATTACATTTATAGTTTGCCTTTCTATCCAGTCTCTAACTTCCGTCCTCTATATAATCTATTCTAAAATGTTGAATCCACTCCCGCCTTTTGTCTTACTCCTCCCTTTGGCTAACTTTTCTTTACCTGACTTACCCGAATTGATGAACGTCTTAATATTTTTTAGGCCCAACATGGAACTCCCGAAATAAACCTCCTTCCTACTAGGTTTTTTTGGGTGCTGACTATGGTATATCCATACGCATCTTTTGAAAAAGTCCAGATAGGATTGCTCTGCATTACGGTCACCCGACCATGTGCCTTTTAGAGCCTTAGTATTTTCCCCTCTTATTCTCCACTTTTTGAAAGAACAATTTCAAACCTCTTTTACTGCCAATACATGAAGTCCATGGATTATTATTCTCATAATAAAGATCCTTGAAGATGACAAACCCCCCTCCTTCCCACCGGCTAAACCCACCTAGGACATCTCCGCCATTAAGACCCCTTAATGAGTTCAAATGGTTTCTCTTTCTTTTGTCACCATGTTATCTCCACACAATTTAGTATTTCCTTCCTCATTTTGTTTTTTCCCCCACACCTATTTCTCCTCTGCTCTCTTCCTCGACATAACCCATTTACCCACCTACTCTAGAACCCTATTGTATTTCAATAACTAAAAAGGTATGTACGACCCATCTAAGAACGTCGTATGGTATCCTCCTTTGTTGGATGTCAATCTTCCCTGACTAACACTATCTACCACCGCATAACTTTTGTAATGGGAAGCCATATCCCCATTTACCTCCATGGATCTCCATGAAGACTGGATAAGTGTCCCAACCTACTCATCTATGTGACATCCATCTTCGCCCATATCACCCATGTTTCCTCCTCTATTTCGTTTTGAGAACCGACCTTCTTCTTCCTAGCACCCCATTCTTCTAACTCATGATACAACTTCGGTAGAAGTTTTTCTACCATGAAAATACGTCTTTACTACCTTTCTAATATTGTCTTGCTACCATTCGCTATCATCTTCACAATAGCAACTTTGTTTCTCGATCCAAACCACTAGAATGGAAACCCAACCTCTTACTTTAATTTTTATTTTTTTGGTCTGTTTTCTAACCGCCTTACTACCAAACGATCCCAATGCAACTCCAATCCTATTAGAGTGGTGTTTTCGACCATTAAAAACCCACCGCACCTCCTTCCAATTACTTTAAACTCTTCATCCCACACAGATTTAGAGGGAGTCATATTATTTAAACTTAGTTATTTTTCAACTGTCTATGAGGTTTTGTCATGCATGCTATCGGGTGACAGCTTTTTAAAACCATATCCCCCCCCTAAAAAATGCATATCTAGCCCGCTAAAATTCTATCTGCTTCCTGAATTGATGTGAAAACAAAAAAATATATTGATGAATGAAGAAGGAACACTTAAACATCCCTGTTATCTTTTCATCCATCGCTAACCCACAACTTCATATTCTCAATATGCAGCGGTGACATATTTGAACCTCCCACTCTCCCCATTAAATATCGTTGGAAAGATTTCACTCCTGTAATAAATTATTAGTCTTATGAGATGTATCTGCTCATACATTAATTTTGGAGAAAGTGCCGAGGTTCCCTTGATGCGGTCAGAAGATATGAAATTTCCTTATCTACATCCTTCAAATCTGTAACTCCTTATGTGTGCCTCTTGTGTTGTATGCATAATACCACCGATTTCATTTGCTCAAAATATTTTTCTGCACATAAACCCCCACCCTCCACCACCTCCCCAAGCTGAAATAAACTCTGGAACTATTTGCCTGACTACTATATTAAACCACTTCCAATTATTACTTGAATCCGTAAAAATTGAAATATCTCCATCTATACTATCTTTTCTTATAAACCCCCATCCATTGATGATGCCTCCCTCATACGCAAACTGAGCTAGTTAGTGTGGTGTTTTTTGGCTCTCTGGTGGCTTCTCGTTGGTTCACGGCTGTTTTCAGAGAAAAATAGATTTTTTCTCGATATTTACAAAATTGCCACTTTGAGGAATAACTATAAATATAAGCTTATTTTCTGTTTTTTGGGCAGTGTTGTTTTTTACAGCAAGAGTGAACATTTTCTGAGTTTTTCAAAGAGGAAAGTGAGTGAGAGCTTCTTGTTTAAGATTAGTTCTTGTCCTTGGTTTGTGAGTGACTTTCTTGGAGAGATAAAGAGTGTGAGTGTGTAACCTTGTGGTTCCTCCATTTATCAAAGAAAGAAGAAATCCTACCCTTGTGGATGTAACCCTTGTTTGGGTGAACCATGTTATATTATTGTCGTTTCTTTTCTTTGATTGCTTGTGTGTTCTTGTTATCCTACTTGTTGATTGTTGGTTGAATTCGTTTTGAGTTTGCACACTTGGTTTTTATTAGGAACAAGGTCTTGTGTGTTTTTCGCACACCAAGTGTTTGGTAAAATTTTGAAGTGAGTTTTATGGTCTTGGTTGCTTAACATAGGACTGTTTTAGCGCAACAAGTGATATCAAAGCTTTGGTTGCTTGGTTTGCTGGGTATTTTGGTTCGGCTTGAATCAATTTGAGTGATATTGGCATAAGTTCTAGAATTTGTTTCAATAGCGGAAGAGGTGTCGCGTACTCTCGAATCAGCTTCTAAAAGCGAAGGCACTAAGAAGTGGGATCCTAGTTATGGATCCGGAGGCTCAATAAAGTTTGAGATAAAACCTTTTGATGAGAAAATTAATTTGTCTTGCGGCAAAGAAGGATGCGGGGTGTTCTTTTTTAACAACCATTGGTTATAGCATTGTTGGGTATAGAGAAGCGTCCAGTGGATATGAATATAGACACCCCATTCTGTTACCCCCAACTCTCCTTAGGTCCCTAGTTCCTCCCTTCATCACCACAAACCCAAGTCATGTCCGGAGTACTAATTTAAAAGCCATCAGGCACTCCCCGACTCAGTTTGACCAAAAAGTCAAACTCTTCATCTCGAGTGAGACTGAATGAATCCTCAAAGGGAACTGAATACCCTTTCTAACAGTCCACCATGTGCCTAATTCCGATTAACCATGCGGACGAACAATCAGTTTGCGTACAAAGCTTGATCTAGAGGCCACTGGGCGCTCCCGGGCTTTGTTTGACCTAAGTCAACTCTTCAACTCAACTGAGGCTGAATGAATCTTTGAAGTGCATTGAATACCCTTTCCAATGGCCCATCCTGTCCACGATTCTGACTTACCATGCGGACGAACGACCCGTTTAACTCTAAGAGGTCACCGGACGCTTCCAGGGCCCGGTTGACCAAGTCAACTCCCCAAATTAGGTCAAACTCTTTGGAATGTCGAATTACATATCCTAACAATTCCAACGGTCCACCCCCTTCATGATTTGGACTTACCATGCGGATGAACGATCCATTTGCGTCCGAACGATTCCCCGTCCAATGGACCGACAAACGCTTCCGAGCCATATTTGAGCCAAAGTCAACTCCCGAACCAGGGAGTGGTCCAAAGGACTTTCGAAGGTATCTCAATTACCTTTCCAAAGGTCTACCCCGTGCACGATTCTGACCAACAGTTTGCCCTTGGCAGTCGATTTCCCAAAAAGGCCTGAAACACAATACTAAATGGCATGTTCGAGACCCTGCCTATCGACAGGTACCGATAGGCAGGATCAGGTCTATGCCGATCGGTAGTGACCTGAGCCTATGAAAGGAGGCCTTCACCTCATTTTCAAGAGGATCCCAGATCTGATAAAAATCACTCTCAACGAATCTCATAAACCTCTCTCGAAGGCAGCGTGATTTCAACCTCCAAATCCCTTTTTTACTTCCACTTTTCATCATCCTTTTCATCAAACTTGGTGAATTAACCACTTTCCATCATCATCCAAGTGCAAGGGCTGCTCTCCAACATTCAAGATCAAGCTCAGGATCTTCAAGAAAGTCCAACTTTCTCAAACTCTCTCTTAAATCCTCTTAAATTCTCAATAACTTGTTTTCTTACTTAGCACTTTTATTTTCTCATATCGCACATCCTAATATACTTTTTATTTATTATTATTGCACATCTATTATTTTCATATAAATAAAAATCCAAAAAAGAAAAGAAAAAGAGGGTTTGTTCATAAATTCCAAATAGGAATTCTCATACTTTTCTCACACTCTTCTCACAACTAAAACACCTTTTTCTTCACACTCACAAAATAAGAGATCCCACATTTGGATTTATGGGATAAACCCCACCCCTTGTTTTGTATGCGAACTACGTGGACTTTGATGCCTTTATAGGCTACGTAGACATCTCGGGGTAAAACCCGAGACTCGAGTCCTTTTCTCACTTTTTTCTCTAAATCTAATCTTCTTATATTCTACATCGTTGCCCTTAGTGACGTATTACTCCATATGCCTTGTCGTTCCATTATAACGATCAATGTAGGGGTAGTCGCATAAATCCTAATTTTCTAATATTATTTTTTATACCTTCCTACAGATGACTCGCTTTATCTCTTCCATGATACAAGCCAAGGATTCCTATCTCCACTATATATATACACATGCACACATATCACGGGGGGAAACATAAAGGAAAATAGCAAATATCCATGAGAGACCGAAAGGGCGAAATGGGTGCCTCACACCTTCCCATTTCGTAACTTAGCTTCCGAACCCTCCTCGAATCATTTTCGTTTTACATGCACCAGTATGTCTTTGGATGCCATCGTTCGGGATGGATTACCCTTCTTCTTTTGTCTGTTTTGAGTAAAATAGACTGGAGACTCTAAATCTCTCTACATTTTTACACCTCATCTCGAATGACGCCGGCCAAAGTTCTCCCGAGAGGGATGCACGGGACCCGAGGATCCTTTCCCTTCGAGCGCCCGCCCGCGCGACCAGAATGGGGGATGGCCACAGTGGCGACTCTGCTGGGGATATGTGTATTTTAAGGGATTGACTCTATTTGCATGGATGTTATATTTGTTTATGTTTCCCCCCATATCTGCATGTTCCCATTTTCCCATGTGTATCCCATGCTTATGCTTATGTTCACACACTTGTAGAAAATTCTCCATGTACACTTCACACCACGTGCACCTAGGATCACATATATCCGCATGTTGCACGCATCACCCATCCATACTTGGTGTACCTTTGGTACTTGTACTTTGCTCCCTGTTTGGAATAATCAAGAAAGGCATTCTCATCCTAAGATACTAATAAGAGAATCATGCATGATTCACACGACATCACCAAAGAGCATTGTTATTTACCAAATCTTACCCTGTAACTAGAGGGTCACTTCGTGATGGGAGTTGGTCCAGTAGGTCGCAGTTAGCCTACGCGATATGACTTTCACCTTCCATTGGCCAAAGTACCTTCGACGTATATTGAACGGCTCCCCCGCATCGTACCACTTGACCGAAGTTATGACGGGAGGTATATCGTAGGAAATTCGTTCACGTACGCCGAGTATATCAAATTTGCTCTCACACGTACCGTCCCCACAAGTTATATAGTGAGGCAATTCACGTACACTCAGGTATATCAAATGGCTTGTCCACACGTATCGATTGCCCGCAAGAGCAAGACGTATATCGTGGAAGTCACGCCAAAGGGGGGAACCAATGCCGATTCACCCAACCAACTGCATACCCGCATATAGGTGTCAAACCTAGGACACGCACTTTAGATTGTCGGTTTCAACCCAAAACTCTACCGAAATTCCGGGTCGATCTGCCGCCCAATTTTTGCGCATTTTTAAAATGGGACCCTCTCCGCGAGCCTAGTTACAAGTCCAAACTGTAGCTTTACATATATTAAAAAACCCCACTTTTCCAGTCTCGGGTCCCGTCCGGCATTGCATTTAGGAGAATTAAATACAAGTGAGAACATAATAATCATAATAATCTTGTTGGGTTCCATATCCAAAAACATTTCTCCCTTCTTTACCAAAAATCCAAAACCATTTCTCCCTTCTTTATCAAAAATCCAAAAAAATTATTTCTTCCTTTTTCTCAAAAATAAATCTCATCCTACGCCTTCTCATGTCGATTGCAAGCCCTTATCCTGGCTCCCTATTGGCTTCAGTCTTCAGTCAAATCACCCTGGAATTTCATCCATTCCTCTACTACTTCTTTTGAGTTCGGAATCCATTCACTTTCTATGGAGAATACAAATCAAGCACCAGTCACACAGCCGAATCTGACGACAGTCCTAGCTCAACTCGTGTCCAAGATTGACAACCTTCAAAACGAGGTCTGAGAGATGCAACGAAACTAGGTTCAAATTCTTCAATAGCTCGAGGCCCTATTCCCTCGTGCTATGGGTCCACCCGAGCCTATTTGGGTTCTCGAAGAATATCAGCACGCTCCACATGCCCCTCCTGTCAATGGGTCACCGCCTGCCCAGCTTCCTATGCTAAACATTGCCCAGCCTATGGCTAACCTGTCTGTGGTCGTTTATCCGAAGGAGGATGAGTTGAATAAAGTCAAAGGGGATCTCAAGATGCTCACCAAGATGTTCGACCAAGTCAAGATCTCTGTGAATTACATGGACTACACCCACATGTCTCCTTATCCTAAAGTGAGGTTGCCCGAGAAGTTTAAGATGCTAAATATCGAGAAGTTCGGAGGGAGTGGACCCCCGATTGTTCATCTTCACAGTTATCATTGTTCCATGACTCTACTAGGGGCTTCTGAAGAAGTGATGGCCCAATTGTTTCAGAAAAATTTGAAGGATAGTGCCTTCCGATGGTTTATCCCTTTAGGAATCCAGAATCCATAGCTGGGAGGATGTAGCCCGAGAATTCATGTTGCAATATAAATATAATGAAGAGATTGAGGCCACCCGTCGTGATTTAGAGATACTCAAATAGAATCCAGGAGAATCAGTCAATAACTTCATAACCCGATGGAGGGAGCAGGAAGCTACCATGACCAATCGGCCATCCGAGAAAGAACAGGTCAACATAGTGAAGAAAAACTTCTTGCCCCATATCCGAGCGCCGATGGGAGTACAATACTATCCCCACTTTTGAGCTCTCAGAAAGGATGGAATAGACATCATTGAAAGCCTCGTTAAAATAGAGGTTAAACCGAAGAAGGTGTCCAGACAGTTCACCCCTCCAAAGTATGACAAGCTTGCCAGTGCTACAGTCTCAACCATCGACAACATCTCTCAACCAACCACGTCATGGGCACCAGAAAGTCGTCGTGCTCCCATCCGAAGGGATTACACTAAGCTCTATGATCCCCTTTCCAAAGTTTACTAAGACCTGTTAAGCCAAAATCTCATCAAACCCTTGGATCCACGTCAATTACCAAATCCACTCCCAAGAAACTTCAAAGGCCAATGCTCATTGTGCCTTTCACTAAACTGTCGTCCATACCACCGACCAATGCTTTCACCTTCGAAACATATTCCAAGATCTCATTGACCGGTGTATCATCGTCACACCAGCCAATTATAAGCCAAACACTACTCACAATCCACTTCCAAATCATGCCAATGCCCTCTTCTTAGAAAAAAACTCAGATTTTGATCCATCAACTAAAATCACACCCACATACTCTCCTAAACCTCTTCAAATTTGCCCATATTCCCTCCTACACCCTACTAACCTCGCTGATCAGGCACTATCACTCCTTACTAGAGCATGCATCGCTGTCTGTACCCATTCTGAAAATGGAAGTATGGAATTGTCATTAGTATTGTACCAACTCCTAGGGTTTGGGCTGAAATTGCCCTCACAGATAGTCATCGATTGCCAAAGGTTCAGTATACTATTCTTGGAAGTACCGAAATGGGATCGAGATTCAGACAGGTGGGTGGTACTAACCGACGAAGTCAGCCTAGATGATGTTGTCCATATTATGGTAAAATTATTTGGGCAAAATAACAGCATTTGTAGTATCACCGGGTTACTTGACACTTTGAAGATACAAGGGCGCTTGGTCCCTTCGATCACACATATCCCCACATAATGGGAGGACCTGTATGAAGAATCCGTTGAAGTTGTGGAATGCATTGACTATACATGGAAAGACAAAAATTTTGCCACCGGATTGGGGGAAGATTTCGAAGATTCAGGCGAAGAACAAGATTCAGGAAGAGCTGCCCAGTAACCGACATATGCGGGATGATATCATTTGAAGAACTCCTCAGAGAAATAAACAGGGTGGCAGAATAACCTGACGTTGACGAGGAAACAGGATTTATGTTCTTTCCTTCTTCAGTAAATCACATGACAAGATCAGAGAGACATTACCAGGTTCCCAGCTCACTATCAGCAAATGACAAAAGGAAGGGCCTTGAAAACCTTCATATGCCAGAGGTGACCATTTAGGAGAGCAAGATCCTCGATCAACTAAAGAAAACTCAAGCTAACATCACTCTATAGAGACTTTTCATGTCTTCCCAGCTACACAAAAATGCTTTAATCAAATTGCTCACTGGACCCAGAGTTCCTCCCGCTACCTCACCAGAAGAAACGGTAAATCTGGTCGGATTCTTGACCTCTACCCGTATGCTATCATTTTCTGAAGAAGAAATCCCCAGAATTGGGCCAAATAACAATCATGCACTCAATATCTCTGTCGAAGTTATGGGGAAGGACGTACCACTCTCCCTTATCGATAACGGATCTGCCTTGAATGTTTGCCCTCTGAGAACCTTCAAGTGTTTAGTCCGAAAAGAAAGTTGTCTCGCTCCAACCTCCACCGATGTACGTGCCTATGATAATACCTGTTGTGAGGTGATAAGATCAATAAAACTTGTAATAGGGGTTGGCCCTATAAACCATGTCGTTGAATTCCATGTCGTAGACATCCCAGCTTATTTCAACTTGTTGCTCGAACGACCTTGGCTCCATAATATCAAGGGCGTGTCTTCCTCACTCCATCAGAAATTGAAGTTCTTCGCCGATGGGCGAGTCATCGCCATTTTGGGCAACGACGAAAATTCCGAGGCTGCAAGCACCAGCAGTCCAATTATTGAGATACAACACGAGTCAAATGATATGCTCCTATCAGGATTTCGGGTTGAGCCACTCTTACTCGTGGTAGGGGACGGTTTCAAATAACGTGTTTGTTCAGAATATGACCCTCATGGAAATGTCAATGTGATTCAGATGTTCAGAAACATGCACTTCATCCCCGGACTGGTGCTAGGGAAAAGGCATTAAGGGATACTTGATCCCATCGAACTGATGAAATATTTCCCTCCTTGTGGCTTGGGGTATCAACCATCAGAACAAGAGCTCAGAATGATCCACTTGTCTCGACCAAAGAGAAGATTATACTGCATCCCAACTATCTCAGGAGACTCCTTGAATGGACGATTCATCAAAGAAGGTGAATATTTCCCCTTTTGTAATTTTCCAGAACCATGGTACGACCACACAGATAAGAAGATGAATCCTGGAATGGAGACCTTTTTCCAAGGCAGCTACCCATGGGCCGAAAGTTTCTAACACCGCGTACAACCATTCATCAAAGATAGCAAAGAGACTGAGGAAAGTGATTATGAAGATTCCTTCAACTTACAGATACTGAGGCTGACACTTTGCATGGTTCATTTAGGCACTACATCAATGGATCCTTCCCGTCTGATTAAAGCTGTTCATACACACCTCCTCAACTGTCATGCTGCACCAGTTCTACCTCTTGAGATCTCCCCTAACCCTAATGTTTACCCTATTTCTTCTTCTGTTGTCTATCCTTGTTCAAATGTAATCGAGACCTCTTTTTATGAGGTTCTCAATGTTATTTTTCCTATCAATGAAATAAACGAAGATTTTGAGTATCTTGTTGTGCCTTACATTAACTGCTTGGATTCTAATCAAACTTTTGATGATGATGATTTTGCAAATGAACAATCATTAACTGATCTAAGTAAAGTTAATAAAAAACAACATAACTGCATTCAAGTTAATGAAGAAGAGACTGTTGTTATTAATCTCGGTTCTAATAGTCAACTCCGCGAGATTAGGATAGGGGGCACCCTTGACGAGCATGAGTGCGCATAACTCGAAGAATTGCTGAAGGAATTAGTGGATGTCTTCGCATGGTCGTATGATGATATGCCAAATATTAATCCTGAAATAGCTCAGCACGAGATCCCCACTCTCCCAGATTACAAGCTGGTTAAAAAAAAATTGAGAAAACTCTGCACCGACTGGTCGTTCAAGGTCAAAGAAGAGGTGGTCAAACAGTTAAATGTGGGCTTCATTCGGGTGATCGAATTTCCCACATGGCTAGCCAATATAGTACATGTGCCGAAATCTGGAAGGAAGGTTCGAATGTGTGTTGACTACCGAGATTTAAACAAAGCTTCTCCAAAGGATGATTATCCGCTACCCAATATCGACATGATCATGGATAACACAGCCAATCATGATCTCAAGTCATCCGTCGACGGGTTTTTCGGATACAACCAAATCAATATGCACCCCGACCACCAAGAAAAAACTGCATTCATCACCCCATGGGGAACCTTTTGCTACACCGTTATTCCATTTGGTCTCAAGAATGATGGGGCTACCTACAAAGGGCTCCCACAACCATCCTGCATGATCTGATTCACAAAGAAGTCGAGGTATATGTGGATGATATGATTATCAAGTCCAAAACTAGAGAAGGTCATGTTCTCGCTCTCCAGAAGTTCTTTGAACAACTGCGACGGTATCAGATGCGACTTAATCCATAGAAGTGTGTCTTCGGCGTTACAAAGGGAAACCTCTTGGGATTCATGGTCAGGAAAAAGGGGATAGAAGCAGATCCTTGAAAACTGAAGGCCATACTTGAGATGCCA
This sequence comes from Sambucus nigra, assembly GCA_949130495.1. Classification (NCBI taxonomy): domain Eukaryota; kingdom Viridiplantae; phylum Streptophyta; class Magnoliopsida; order Dipsacales; family Adoxaceae; genus Sambucus; species Sambucus nigra. The sequence goes on from OX422213.1 coordinate 89,665,254, forward strand.
CTACCCTGAACATACAAAGAAGTCTGAGGTTTTCTTGGGAAATTACAATACATCAGCCGGTTCATGAGCCAGCTAACCTCCATCTGTGAATCGATCTTTAAGCTCCTCTGAAAGGATTCAACCAAGGTTTGGAACGAGGCCTGCCAAGAAGATTTTGACCGAATCAAATAATATCTAACCCAAACTCTAGTGCTCATGCCACCAGAGCTTGGTCTCCCTTTTCTCCTATACCTAACCATAATCGACACTTCCATTGGGGCTTTCCTAACCCAATACCTTGAGGACTCCTGTAAAGAAAGAGCCATCTATTACGCTAATCACAAATTGGTCGGATACGAGGTCAACTACACTACTTTGGAAAAGGCGTGTGTCGCACTTGTCTGGGTCACCCAAAAGGTGCGACACTACATGCTCGCCTTCCCCATAAAACTTGTATCCCGAATGGAACCCATTAAATAACTGCTTCAGAAACCTGCCTTATCCAGTAGAATGTCTCAATAGTTGATGCTCCTAGCCGAGTTTGATATCGTGTACGTCACACAGAAAGCTGTTAAAGGAAGAGCCATATCTGACTACGTCGCCGATTACCCTGTAGAAGAAGAAGATGTTCGGATCTTCGAATTCCTAGATAAAAATATCCTCTTCACCGCTCAAGACCTCCTTCGATGGAAAATGTTCTTTGACGGAGCTGCCAACAAAAAGGGATATGGCATTGGGATACTTCTGATCCCCCCAGATGACTCCCACACTCCCATCGCCATTAAATTGGATTTCCCTTGCACCAACAACATGATGGAATACGAGGCATGCACTGTAGGCCTCAAAGTTGCTCTCAAGAAAGGTAAGCAATACCTTGATGTCTAAGGAGATTCTGCCCTTCTCATCGGTCAAGTGCTCAGAAAGTGGAAAGTCAAGGACGAAAATCTCCAACCCTTCCATGACCACTTAGAAGATTTAGCCTCCCGATTCTAAGATATCACCTTCCATTACCTACCCCGAGCAAAGTATAACCTAGCCGATGCTCTCGGCACCTTAACCTCCATGGTCGACATGCCCAAGAGAATAACAATTACCCCATTCCTAGTTTAAGAGCAAGACAAACCGACCCATTGCTACCATATTGAGCTTGTCTCCACCGAAGATCCTGAACTAGCCGATTGGTGGTACTATGATATCTGGCACCTTCTCAAACATGGTAGGTATGCCGAGGGTTCCAATAAGAAAGATCGAATGACCCTCCGAAGACTGGCTGCCCAGTACATCATCTGTCATAAAGCTTTACTCAAGAGGAACTTCGATGGAACTCATCTACACTATATCGCAGGGGTTGAGATTGAGAAAATAATGCAGAAAATCCACAGCGGGGAATGTGGGACCCACATGAACGGTCACATGCTTGCCAAGAAGATCATTCGACAGGGCAACTACTGGACCACCATGACCCAGGACTGTACCGCCTATGTCTGGAGATGCCTCAAATGCCAATAGTTCTCCAATCTTCAATACCTACCTCCACGAGAATTATACAACATGACCTCTCCCGGGCCGTTCTCCACCTGGGGTATCGACATCATAGGGAAGGTTATGCCAAAGGCTTCAAACGGACATGAGTTCATCCTAGTCGCCATTGATTACATCACCAAATGGGTTGAAGCTGAGTCATACGCAGTGTTGAACGCTAAGAAAGTGGCCAAATTACTCAAGAAGAATATTATCTACCGATATGGGGTCCCGCACGAGCTAGTGTCAGATAACGGGTTGCATTTTGATGCAGAAGTCACAGAAGTAGTCAATGAGTATGCGATTCAGAGACACAAATCTTCTCCCTACCAACCTCAGACCAATGGTGTAGTTGAAGCCTCCAACAAGAACCTCAAAGCTATCATCAGCAAGATGACCGAAAGCTGTAGGGATTGGGCTGACCGGATCCCGTACGCCCTCTGGGGCTATCGAACCTCAATTCTAACCTGTACTGGGGCTACCCCTTACTCTCTGGTCTATGGCATGGAAGCGATCCTACTTGTGGAGATGGAAGTACCCTCGCTACGCGTCAAGCTCAAAAATAAAGTTAGTGAAGAAGACTGGTGCCAAAGCCGTCTTGATGAGCTAGCCCTCCTAGATGAAGGAAGATTAAAAGATCTTTACCACACAAAGGGGTACCGTCGCAATCATTCAATAAGAGAGTCAAGGACCGCGATGTCCGGGAGGGGGACTTAGCCCTCAAATAGATAATAGAACCCATCTGGAACCCCAGAGGGAAATTCAAGCCCAATTGGAACGGACCCTACATTGTGAAAAAAATCTTATCCGGCAGTGCCGCCATGCTCACTGACCTAGATGGGGAAGAGATGGCTCCTCCAGTCAACCTGGATCGTCTCAAGAAATTCTACCCCTAGTCCGAAATCTCGGCGCGCTAAGACTCTTCTCATCCCCATTCTATTATTAAAAAAAAGACTTTTCATTTCCCTCTACCCAGAACTACGTGGGCCTGATCCTCTCCAAAAAAATATTTTCACACAGATAAAAAAAAACATTTTTACAAAAAAAAACCAGAGGTACGTAGGCAGCTTATACACCTCACATGAGTGAGGCCCTTTCTTTTTCACAAAATACCATTATTTTCTTACCTCCGAGAACGGAGGTTCATTCTAAAGAATACTTGAACAAAAGGATTATGTATGCCTTAGCGATTAGTATAGATAATTCAAAATACAAAACTCATCGAAAGGAATAACTGGATGATCAGAAACTTGTTTATTTCATTAATAAGAAATTAGAGCGCGGATTACATAAGAAAAGGAACGAATAACTCCCTTCCCCCTACTACCATACAAAGACAAATAAAATCCCCGCATCTATTACATAAATAAACTGTCCAAGAGTCCTACCCACAACTACCAGAGAAGCCTGCACCCTCATCATCTACATCTTGGGGCCCCCAAGTTTCCCCTGCCTAAATAGAGTTTCGTAAACACTCCATGGACCGATGAGCTCGAACCATCTTCGAAAAGACCCCAATACCCCCTTCCATGGTGTTAGATAAAAAAAACAATCTTTGTTCAGTCTCCACTAATAATATCTTGCTGACTACTTTCCTGCACAACCACTTCATATAATCTTTGGGGACATGCCAAAATTTCTCGACAGACTGGGAGGGACGGGTCGACGGACGCCGATTTTCCCACAGAGATCCAAGAAACAGATGCAGTCGCTCAGTAAAATCTTCTACCGAAAAGAAATTTGAGATCCGAGGTGGCACGACCTGGGCCCATCCAAATTGGCGCAGAAGCCGCCAAGGAAAATAAAAGGAGGTCTGCCTGAGACCAACCAACCGCACATATGAATACTTTCCTAGCTACAGAACAGGCTGCAACTGCCCCTACCAAGGCACTGACCAATACAGACCACCAGCCTTATTCTCCACAAGCCAATGCTCCCAGTTCTCAACATATAGACCAACACTGATGAAGTAGCATGAAAAGAAGTTGGGTACGACCGACAAGGGATATTTTGGAGGAGTCACAAATAGGAATCTTTTAGTCAACCACATGAACAGCATCACGGGGCTACCCCTCAAAAAGATAGAACGACCCTCTCTCTAGGCATCCAGGCCATTCAGGGTCTCCGCCAGTATCACCTCCGCAGGATTGCGACGGTAAGACATCCATGAAGTAATGGTTGCAAGTTGCGGGTCCACCTGCAGTTCTCCAGTCACCAGTAATAATTTTGAAACCAGACCCAGAACAATGACTCCAGCATAGCCAACATCACCTACTTCCCACAAATGCACAAACTATAGCACCGTCGGGAGGGAGATCATTCCTCCAACAACCAATGATCTGGCCGCCGAAGACGAAGCACGAAGAAGCCCGACCAATAAATCCCTGGGAGAGCGAGAAAGTTCGGTCAAAGACGCAGTAACACTAGGATTTACACCCAGCATGGAAGAAAATTCCTCGTAGGTAGGACAAACTTCATCCAACACAAAGCAGAATATGTGGTCTTCGGGGTACCAGAATTGTACCGCCGCAATCAGCATGTTCCACTCAAGAGGACGATTGCACCACAGGGAAACTCGACGCATAATAAAAGCATCATAGTCGACATTATAAGAGCACATTACTTCCAAGGCTTCGAGGTAATTGGAAAACTCAATGCTACCAGGGAGATCCATCTTGCAGGGCTAAGAAATAATGGGCAAGTAGGTGAAAATGCAAAGGTGTGATGAAAACACTCCACCCTTACCCCTTTTTTATACTTGAAAACCCTCACAAGAGACATAATCCCTGTAGAAATCGGAGAGAATCCTACCCCACAAGGTACCAAAGACTGAAGAGGGTACCAATCAAAGCTTTGAATTGATGGGACTGGACTGAACTGCCGATAGGCAGGTCAGGGTGCTTGCCGATCGGCAACCCCCCATTTTAGAAATTTCCTCTTTTCCTCTTTTGTCAAATAAAAAAACCCAATAAAAATAAATCGATATTCTCAACAGAATTTCAAAATCCCTTTAATTTCCCCTTTTTAATCAAAAAATTTCCTTAAAAAAAAAATTCAATTTTTTTTCTTTTTAGAGTCTCAGCAGCAAACTAAAAAGTGTATGTGCATGCATTCATTCACCATTAATAAAAGATGTGTTACATCATTTTTGCAGGAAATAAAAAGAAAAAGAAAAAACAATGGGACTCAACCCAAACCCACATTCTCTCTCCATCTCTCTCAAGAGCTTCCACCCCTGCGACGTGATCTCTTCCCCCTCTAGCGAGATGACGCACCACCACTACCTGAGCCCGAGTCCTCTTCGAACGAGGCAGATGGCACCAAGCAAGAAGGAACAGGAACCGCGTTCAAAATATGGGCGGTCGCCGAAGATATCCAACCTCTGATGTACCTTAGCCAAGTGGTCGACACCCAGACTTGCTGCAAGAAAAGGCGAAATCAGTATCAAAATAGATATAACAAAAATAGAAAAGAAAGAAAGAGAGGAACATAAAGGTATACCGCAAGTCGGAGGACCTCCTCTGTCAAACCCAACTCCTACGGATCCATCGCATGAGGACGGTGCAGCGTAGGCACCATCCCTCTATCAGCCCACCGAATGTTGTACGAGGGGGTATGCAACCGCACAAAAGGAACCTCTGAAGTAGCCGCCGGCGCAAATGCCGACGGACCACCATCGATGTGGGAAGATCCCACCACCCGACTCGAACTCTCAAGAGGTAAAGGCATGGCATCATATATGCTGGGCGCCATCAACCAGCTCATCACAAAATCCATATAGTCATACGACGCAGCTGTATCGGTGTACAACAAGTAGGACTCGCCAATCATCGTTGTGGTCCTCTCATCCTTCGACAGCAGTCGTTCCCGCCTCATAGACGTAGGAGGCTACGCATGTGGCACCACCACGTCCTCCTCAGCAATCTGATGAACCACCCACACCTCGAGGTACGAGGAATGGCCGAACTCATGCGCTAGCAAATGCCTCATCCATGCATTCACCCCAGTCACCCCCGCATCCTGAATGGCTATCCCCCAGGGATAAAAGGTCACCTAAAAATCTCCAAGCAGGCATAAATCAATACAAGATCAGAAGGTGCAAAAATGAAGACCGAAATGGAAAGAGCCTTACCCTACCACTGGTTAGGTCATTCAAGACCTAACGCACCGCCTCTAGAGAGAGAGATCCCTTCGACTGCCAATTGGCCTTGCGCCATCGATACAATCGACAGAAGTCCCCACCAGTGTTGTCCTTCAAAGCGATCAGCGGGGTATTTCACCCAATCAGCTCGAAGAACCATGTCTGAACTCACAAAGAAAAAAGAGACGCATAAGGAAAATGCGAATGCATGAAAGGGAAATACGAATTCATAAAAAGAAATGCACAAAATAAATAATACCTCAAGAAGATACGTGGTCCCAGTAAAGGTGTGCCGGTAGCACCGGCTGAATGCATCCAGAGAAGAGTAAAGCATCGCCAAAGTCAAACTCCCCCAATCATAGAAAGGGATGTTCGAAAACATCCTGAGGTATGGCAAGAACCACAAATGGACGACATCGTCACTCGATGCCACCATGAAACCTCCCAACACCAGTAAAATTAATAACCGGGCCATCTGCCTCACTTCCAGCCCATCCTCCACATCAATCACCCTGCTAGCAGAACATCTTTCAGCAGGGACAGCTGGATAGAATCCCTAGAAACTATCCTCCCTATATCACCAAGTGTCGCATGCACTACCTCCGGTCTCACCCGTAAAGAGCGATCCAACTCCATCTACTCTCCATCGCAATCCAGCCCCAACAGCTGCTGCACATCTATGGGAGTCACATTCATCTCCGCGAAGCTGAAATGGAAGGTGTGGGTAGTATCCCACCACCTCTCTCCCAAAGCACACAGGACCACTGTCGAACGAGGTGTCTCATCCATCACCGATGCAACCGCCCAAAACCCGTTGATGATACCACCCAACACACCACAGGTGGGAGATGCTCCTAGACATCCCTAAGCCCCGTCGTCCCACGGGTGCGCATGTTCTTCAAAGAAATATCAGACTGGAAAAAAGGAAAAGTATCATCAAAAGTCAAGAAAGAATGAAAAATCACCAAAAAGAGAAGAATGACAAAGGTCGGGTTACTTACATAACCGTTGGGACTCACTCTCAAAGAGAGATGATGCGATGGCTCCCGTAGCAAGGTCCTTTCATTTGTAATAAGCTCAAACGCATCAAAGGAGTTCTCACTCCCCAAAGCAAGACGCACCCTGGCCCTCCACTCCACACTCGCCCAATCATCAATGGTCAACCACTCCCGGTGGACTGCAGTTCTCATAAAAGCGGCCATTTCTTGAAGATCGGAATGCTAGAACGATTTGTAGAGGAATCACAGAAAGAGAGAAAGCAAAGAAGCTATGAAAAAATGAAGGGATTCGCCCCCTCTATATAGGATGCCAAGCGCCATGCCGATCGGCACCTCCCCCCACCATACCGATCGGCACTGACTCCTTACCTTCCCGAGGTAGCCCAAAAGTCTTTGCCACTTCCGAATGACATCCCTCATACCATGCCGACCGGCACCCCCCTTAAATTTCGTACATAAAGTCCCATAAAATACCAGAAATCCTTGAAAAATCCTCGGAAAATTCCTAAAAATCCCAGGAAGGATTTAGAACATCTTCACCAAGAAAATTTTCCATTCCCTTGAGCAGAAACCCTCTTTCCCGGCGGAATCCTAAAAAAATCAAGTGAATCTACTCCCGAAAAACCACAGGAGGATCTCTAAGGATCGCCTGATCACTTCCCCAACGGAGTTTTTACAGCAGAAAAATAGGTTCCCCCCCCCCCCCCCCCGCGAGGTCTCCTAAAGAAACAAAAGCTTCCCCAACTCAAATCAAAAGGCACTTTCTCCAACGGAAACAAAATCCAATCTTTATCCACTCTTAGGTCAGAATTGACCTCGGTCTTGGATCGTCACCTGAGTTGGGTCAGAATTGACCCCGGTCTTCGGTCGTCACCACTCTTAGGTCAGAATTGAGCTCGGTCTTAGATCGTCACCTGAGTTGGGTCAGAATTGACCCCAGTCCTCGGTCGTCACGACTCTTAGGTCAGAAATGACTTCGGTCTTGGATCGTCACCTGAGTTGGTCAAAATTGACGCCGATCCTCGGTCGTCACCACTCTTAGGTCAGAATTGACCTCGGTCTTGGATCGTCACCTGAGTTGGGTCAGAATTGACCCCAGTCCTCGATCGTCACCACTCTTAGGTCAGAATTGACCTCGGTCTTGGATCGTCACCTGAGTTGGGTCAGAATTGACCCCGGTCCTCGGTCGTCACAACTCTTAGGTCAGAAATGACCTCGGTCTTGGATCGTCACCTGAGTTGGGTCAGAATTGACCCCGATCCTCGGTCGTCACAACTCTTAGGTCAGAATTGACCTCGATCTTGAATCGTCACCTTAGTCGGGTCAGAATTGACCCCGATCCTCGATCGTCACCACTCTTACGTCAGAATTGACCTCGGTCTTGGATCGTCACCTGAGTTGGGTCAGAATTGACCCCGGTCCTTGGTCGTCACCACTCTTTGGTCAGAATTGACCTAAGTCTTGGATGATCACCTGAGTTGGGTCAGAATTGACCCCAGTCCTCGATCGTCACCACTCTTAGGTCAGAATCGACCTCGGTCTTGGATCGACACCTGAGTTGGGTCACAATTGACCCCGGTCCTCGGTCGTCACCACTCTTAGGTCAGAATTGACCTAGGTCTTGGACCTTCACCTGAGTTGGGTCAGAATTGACCCCGGTCCTCGATCGTCACCACTCTTAGGTCAGAATTGACTTCAGTCTTGGATCGTCACCTGAGTTGGTTTAGAATTGACCCTAGTCCTCGATCGTCACCACTCTTAGGTCAGAATTGACCTCGATCTTGGATCGTCACCTGAGTTGGGTCAGAATTGACCTCGGTCCGTGGCCATCACCACTCTTAGGTCAGAATTGACCTCTGTTATTAGATCTTCACCCTAAGTCATAGATTGGGCTTTGACCCGCAGAATTGGTCATCCCAACACCACTTCAGGTCCTCAGAATTGACCTAAACCTTTGATCATCATTTCATCCCCATCATACTCCTTAGGTCCTCGGAATTGGTCTCGACCCTCTAAATCGGTCATACTCCCTCAAAAGCATCATGTGGTGTCTATTCGAAGGTTATCATTTGTTCCAAATGTGACACCCCACCTAATAAAATACTGGGTGATCAGTCCTATACCAAATTAAAACAGGAATCCCAATTGGTTCATCCTTAGCATCATTGTCGAAAACTTTTTAAAACTTACTAACCAACTGATGATGTTGGGAATCAGCACCACCGGGTAAGGTGTTTCCAAGCTCTATATGTATATAACAATGGCAGCACAGCTATAAAAAGAGAGAAGAGAAGGAGATGAGGATATGAGGAAATCAACACCGGAATATAGGTGGTTCAGCCGGTCTGGCCTACGTCCACAGTGAGTGTGTGAGTAATATCACTGAAAGAAGGCACTAATGGCCATGGGTACAATTCCCTCAAGCTCTTTCTCTCTCTACTGTATATTTTGACAGGGTTTTTGCTAGGGTTGCATGAATGAGATCCTTTTGCAAGGTAGGGGATGACCCATATATATAGTGTCTAGGGGGTGTAATGTACCCCCCATGCATGCAATGAGCATGTGTGTGATATCCTCACCAATGTGGGAATGCCACCTGTCCTTGTCACATGCAAGTAATGATGATGAAATATTCTCCCACATGTGGAGAATAATCTTGTTACAACTGATTTGTGCCCAGGTGTCCTTATCCAAATGTTAGCAGATGCTCGGCAGTCATGTTGGTGAATGACCTCGGCCTGGGAGAGGCCGAGCTATAGAGGCTTGGTATCCGCTCAATTCGAGAAGTGTCATAAGGAGTCTCGGCCTGATCTCGGCCGAGACATTATGCTAGGTCAGCCCCGGCCGAGGTAGGAATAGTCCTAGGCTGGTGATTACTAAGGCCTCTTATGACCTCGTCCCAAGCCGAGGTTGAACCGGTTCCAAGTTGAGGGTCGGCCCCCTGTCACCTCGGCCCATCCTTGGCCGAGGTTGCTATACCCGGAGTGCTGTTGATGCCTGTGCTTCGTTACCGGTACCCCTTGGCAGTGTAGAAGGTAGTGTCGGCCTGAGCTGAGGTAGGTCTGGCCGAGGGATAGTATCGCGGGCCCCTGGCCTTCATAGGGTCAATCAATGTTTCGGCCATCATCTCGGCCGAGGCAGGTGTCCCTGGGCCGAGGTACCACTTGGGGCATATCAATCACCCCCCCATCCCTTAATCATATGCGAGAGCAAGTGGCTAGGGGATTGCTTCACCTCCGAGGCCTATCCGTCCCAAGGTTAACGCCTGCATGACACCTGTCCCAGTCTAGGGCGTGCCAACTTGGCGTGTGCTGTCAGTAGCTGTCCCTTGGGTTTTCCCAAGGTAATGATGGGCCTTGGGAAGGGTGCCCAAGTATTTAAGGGTTAAATCCCTTCCTTTCTCTTTCTTCTTCCTCATTTCCCGCGCACGTTGTTTCCATCAAATTTCCTCTCTCTAAAGCCTCTTCAATCCAGTGCTCTTTCTGCAAAAGGTTTCCTGTAGGTTTCTTGTGGATTTTCTTGGTTAAGTTCGTCGATTCACTTCCAGGTACTCCTCCTTTTCCATTTCCTTTGTTTTTAGCATTTGGTTTGAATTTTCCGGTGACCTTTTGAGTTTTTTGATGGTTCATTTGAGTTTTTCGGCGAGCTTCAAGGCATCAGGAGAACTAGGTTTTCTTGAAAGCTTCCTAGTTTGATCTTCAAACCCCTTTATTTTATAAGCCAATCGTGTTTGTAGGTTTAGGAGTTTTCCTTAAGTTTAGGGTCGTTAGAGGTTTTGGGTCGTCCTCTGAGGCTCAGACCCCTATATCAGCTTCTTGAGGAATTCCCTTCTCTCAAAGAGAAGACCTTAGAGAAAATTAGGCAAATAGAGAGAGCTCAGGAAGAAGCTCGTAGGTCACAGGAGTTCCCAGTCAGACCTATCTTTCCCCCACCTCTCAAGGTAGTGTACCCTGATCCTCCTGAGAACTTATATCAGACCGACGTCTCTACTAACCAATTGCCGATGTCTGAGTCTGAGTCCTCTACCTCAGACCCCATGTCTGTGGACTCTTTCTAGGAAGCCATGGATTTTACACCTCGGCCCTGTCAGGCCCCTGACCAGACCGAGGTATCCAGCCGAGCTTCATCCCAAAATGGCTCGAGCACATCAAACTCTTCCTTAGAGGTTGAACTTGTTGGGCCGAGTGTGGCTGTGCCACCCATTCTAGATGCCATCCCTCTGTCGGCCGTTACCGGGGCCGAGTTTGCTCAGAGGTTCCCTGGTCACCCGTCTACGTCTGCTCCAGCCGACGTTGAGCCCGAAGATGACGAGGATGCTGAAAGTGATGTTGACACCTCTGAAGCGGCCGAGTTCGAGAGCACAGTCACTGAGGTGGATTTGTTGCACTTCAGATATTTATACTCCATCAATCCCTCCATCAAATTAAGGAGACCTCTGAGGGAAGAGAGGGCCTACCACGACCGAGATGGATAAATCTTCTTGTATGAGAAGATGTTTAAGTTAGGATTTCGTCTACCCATTCATTCCGTCATCAGGTCCATTCTTTCCTTTATCAACTTGGCCCCCTTGCAGCTCTCTCCCATTGCTTGGAGAGTCATTATTGGATCCATCATCTTGTGGAGGGCAGTCCACCACTCTGACCTACCAGTTCAGGTCTTTGCTGGATGTTATGTCCCTACCTCGGCTAAAAACCATCCGAGCTACTATCACTTCGTGGCTCGGAGGCCTGAGAAGAAGATGCTTCAGGTCACTCAGATCTCGAATCACAACTGGAAGCCCCGATATTTTTTCGCCTCAGGGCCATGGGAGTTTGTCTCATCTGTTCCCTCTTCCACTTTTGAGCCGAGGATACCCCTCAGATGGGGTAAGGTCACCATGTCTGCCAGGGCCGATCCTGGCCTAAGTCTTCAAAATATTAAAAAGGTGAAGGCCCTGCAAGTCCAAGGGGCGCATGGTCTGTTTGTCAAATTCGAGCATCTGCTGACCCCCCAGTATCTCTCGGGGACGAGCCTAGGTGGATATCCCCTTGTTGACTTTGGTAAGAATTTTTCTTTTTGTTCCAAGTCTAACCTCTGATCATTCATGTTTGATTTCTGACTCTTAACTTTTCACTTTTGCAGAGAGACCTCCAGGTGTCCCGGACGAATTGTGGGAGCTGGCAGCTCTGAGTTTGGCTAGACTTGCAAAGAGGAATGGTTTGAACGCTCCTCCTCCAGATCCCTAAACATCCAAGTCCAAGAAGAGGTCCCCTGAGGTCCCGGCCTCTGAGGATCAGAGGCTGACAGTGAGGCAAAAGAGGGCCTCAGATGCTGCTATCCCCATCTTAGCCGACACCCTGTCGGCTCGTTTGGACCAGCTGAAGCATACTGATATCATAGTCGGCAACAGCAGGCAGTCCATGGACGCACTTGCCAACGTGATGACCGAGGCAGATAAGCATTTTTATAGAGCCATGGACACCGGTACGATGGTTGAGTTCGGCCTTCATAGATCCGTCCAGGTATGGCCTGTTTCTGGATCAATAATTTTACAAGTGCAACGTCTGATTTTTACTCCCCTCTAACCTCTTCATTATCTATGCAGGGTGTGACTTCCATGTACCAGATATCTAACTGGGCCATAAGGAAATTGCCTCTCATTCAGAAGGGGCAGGAGGTTGAGAAGGTCGAGAGCGCCCTGAAGTCCGAGGTTGACCGTCCGAGGTCAAAGTTACAGAATGCCGAGAATAAGGCCTAGAACTCTGAAAATAAGGCCCAGGGTTTGGAAAAAGATATCTCTGCGCTCGTACAAAGCCACGCAAAGGCCCTGAAGGATAAGGATGATGCTCTTCAGAGGAAGGTCAACGCGGCTATGCAGGCTGCCCTTGTAGATGTCTCAGAGAGAATAATTTCTGAATATAAAGTCTCTGAGGAGTTCGTGGGTTTTGGTTTTGAATACCTCGAAAGAGGTATCAAAGCCACCACTAAATGGGCCGAGGTCATAGAGAAGGAGGTTGGCACTATAAAGGCCTCCGACTTTGTGGGCCTCATCTTCGCCGACCCTCAGTTTGCTCAGGCACTGCAAGAGATAGAAGACGAGGCTGCTGCCCCTGGTCAGACTGCTACTCTGGAAGGGACTGATCTTGGAGGGACCGACCCTTCTGATGATGTGGCTGAGGTGACCAATGCTGATCAGGTCAACCCAGCCGAGACTGTTAATGCTCCCCCTCAGACCTTTGACTTGTAACAAATTTTTGTTTTGTAAATTGTAATTGAACTTGATTTGTAACACCTCTGAATGTTATGTAATCTCTTCTTTTTACTGAATGCCAATCTTCTTTTATTTTTATATCTGAATGCCTCTGAATTTTGTTGAGCTCTGAAGTCATTATCTAATATGTTGTTCTCATAACCAATTTCACCAAATTAATGGTCTGGGGTCTGAGGTCATCTAACCCAGGTGTCTGAGCTCAGACCTCGTCACCACCGAGTGATGTTATGAGGGTCTGAGGCCATCACCTAAGAGGTTAGCCTCATAATAAATCTCACCAAATCAATGATGTTTAGGGTCTGAGGTCCTCTGCTAAGGTGTCTGAGCTCAGACCTCGTCACCACCGAGTGATGTTATGAGGGTCTGAGGCCATCACCTAAGAGGTTAGCCTCATAATAAGTGTCACCAAATTAATGATGTTAAGGGTCTGAGGTCCTCTAACCCAGGTGTTTGAGCTCAGACCTCGTCACCATTGAGTGATGTTATGATGGTCTGAGGTCATCACCTAAGAGGTTGGCTTCGTAAATAAGTGTCACCAAATTAATGATGTTAAGGGTCTGAGGTCCTCTAACCCAGGTGTCTGAGCTCAGACCTCGTCACCACCGAGTGATGTTATGAGGGTCTGAGGTCATCACCTAAGAGGTTAGCCTCATAATAAATCTCACCAAATTAATGATGTTAAGGGTCTGAGGTCCTCTAACCCAGGTGTCTGAGCTCAGACCTCGTCACCCCTGAGTGATGTTATGAGGATCTGAGGTCATCACCTAAGAGGTTAGCCTCATAAATAAGTGTCACCAAATTAATGATGTTAAGGGTCTGAGGTCCTCTAACCCAGGTGTCTGAGCTCAGACCTCGTCACCACTGAGTGATGTTATGAGGGTCTGAGGTCATCACCTAAGAGGTTAACCTCATAAATAAGTGTCACCAAATTAATGATGTTAAGGGTCTGAGGTCCTCTAACCCAGGTGTCTGAGATTAGACCTCGTCACCACTGAGTGATGTTATGAGGGTCTGAGGTCATCACCTAAGAGGTTAGCCTCATAAATAAGTGTCACCAAATTAATGATGTTAAGGGTCTGAGGTCCTCTAACCCAGGTGTCTGAGCTCAGACCTTGTCACCACTGAGTGATGTTATGAGGATCTGAGGTCATCACCTAAGAGGTTAGCCTCATAAATAAGTGTCACCAAATTAATGATGTTAAGGGTCTGAGGTCTTCTAACCCAGGTGTTTGAGCTCAGACCTCGTCACCATTGAGTGATGTTATGAGGGTCTGAGGTCATCACCTAAGAGGTTGGCTTCGTGAATAAGTGTCACCAAATTAATGATGTTAAGGGTCTGAGGTCTTCTAACCCAGGTGTCTGAGCTCAGACCTCGTCACCACTGAGTGATGTTATGAGGGTCTGAGGTCATCACCTAAAAGGTTAGCCTCATAATAAATCTCTGGTCTAAATAACAAAATAAGAACTTGATATGGGAACTGATCTTTATTAATAACCTCCTTTTAGTGAGATAGTACATTTTCATAAAATTCTATACATCATATGTAGTATCTCTTGAGATGGTCAACATTCCACGGGTTAGTGAAAGGTTCCCCTTCTAGGTTCTCTAGCCTGTAGGTGCCAGGAACAACCTCTTCCGTCACCTTGTAGGGGCCATGCCACTTTGGGTGTAGCTTGTTTGTCTTCTGCAGGGTCTTCTTTAGCACTAGGTCTCCTACCGCAATGGGTCTTGATTTCACCCTTTAGTTTTAGAATTTCGCTGCCCTCTACTGGTAAGCTGCTTTCCTGACCTCTGCGTCCTCTCGTCTCTCTTCAATAAGATCCAGGTCTAGCCTCCTCTTCTCCCCATTGCTGTCAGGGTCGTGGTCTGAATCCGATGAGTTGGTAGTCCTACTTCCGTTGGTATGACGGTTTCTGAACCATGTGCCAGCATGAATGGGGTTTCTCCTGTGGGTGTCCTTATCGTGGTCCTGTAAGCCCATAGCACAGCGTAGACCTCTTCTATCCATCTCCCCTTCGCATCTTCTAATCTCTTCTTGATTCCATCCAAGATAGTCCTATTCGTGACCTCGGTCTGGCCATTTGCCTGAGGTCGACCAGGGGATGAGAAGAACTGTTTAATCCCCACACTTTGGCAATACATCTCTAAGGAGGAGTTCTTGAACTGGGTCCCATTATCCGAGATGAGCGTGTTTGGGAGGATATACCTACATATGATGTTCTTCCATATGAACTGAAAGGTCTTCTGCTCCGTAATTGTTATCATTGGTTCTGCCTCTACCCACTTTTAAAAGTAGTCAATGGCAACTATCAAGAATCTATAGTTGTTGACTGCTCTTGGCAAAGGTCCTACCAAGTCAATTCCCCACACCGCAAACGGCCATGGAGAAGAGATTGACGTCATAGGATGATGGGGTTGATTAGGGATGGCGGCGAACCTCTGACATTTGTCACACCTCTTCACATAGTTAGCAGCGTCCTTAGACAAGGTAGGCCACCAGTATCCCAGAGTGACGATCCTCTTGGCTAAGGGCCTTACCCCTATGTGTCTAGAGTAAGAGCCTTCATGAACCTCCTGCAAGATCCGGGGTACCTCCATGGGATGCACACATCTGAGGAGGGGCAAGAGAAACCCCTTTTTATACAAGACGTCTCCTACCAATGAGAACTTGGCCGCCCTGTATCTCAATTTTCTTCTTTCCAGCTTGGACTCAGGTAGCTCCCCCTCGGTTAGGTATCTGACAATCGGGTCAATCCATGAGTCTCCTAGGTTCACATTGTGACAGGGGCTACACACCTCATCCTCCTCGATGCTTGCTTTTCCTAAGACCTCGATTGGAATGGTCCTTCCCAAATCTGTCTTCATTGCCGAGGCCAGTCTGGCCAATGCATCAGCGTGGTTGTTGCTCAGTCGAGGTACTCTCTTCAGCTTTGCTTCTTCAAAATACTCTAGCAAACCTCTTACATTCCTTAGGTATTTGGCCATCCTTTCATCTTTGGCCTCGTATGCCCCCAACACTTGATTGACAACCAACCTTGAGTCACTATGAAGCAGGAGTCGCTTTACTCGAAGAGTTGTTGCCAATAAGAGACCTGATATTATGGCCTCATACTCAGACTCGTTGTTGGAGGCCTGGAAGTTGAATCTCAAGGCGTACTCAATGTTGGCGCCATCTGGAGCCGAGAGTATTAACCCCGCGCCGCTTCCACTGTCACAGGAAGAGCCATCAACGAAGAGGCTCCGGACGTTTGCATCTGATGAGAAGACCCCTTCTCTCATAACCCCCTTTTCGAAGAGGTATCAATCCTCTTCATTTTCTTCTACTCTGCTCCGAGTTTTGCCCGGGACAACCTCTTCTCGGCCCCGGAAGACGTACGGGGTCGTCTCTTCTGAATCTCTGAAGACACTTAGGTTCTTCTCTTCGCTGTCATCAGAACCTTTCTCTATCTCGGCCTCTTCCCAAGTGAACTCTGCAACGAAGTCTGCGAAGGCCTGCCCCTTGATGGCTGTACTGGGCTGGTAGGCAAGATCATACTCTCCTAACTCGATGGCCCAGGTCATCAATCTTCCAGACTTCTCAGGCTTGTGCAGGACCTGTCTTAATGGGGAGTCAGTGAGGACTACCATGGAGTGAGCTTGGAAGTAAGGCTTCATCTTCCTTGAGGCGTGTATCAGGGCATAAGCCAACTTCTCCATCCGGGGATAGTTTTGTTCAGACCCTTAAAGGTCCGTACTGTTTAAGTACACAGGCCTCTGGATTCCATCCTCTTCCCGTACGATGGCTGCGCTGATGGCTGACTCAGATACTGCCAGATACACAAACAACCTCTCCCCCGTGATGGGCCGAGACAGCAACAATGGAGATCCCAAGTAGGACTTGAGTTGGTCAAAATCTTTCTCACACTCTTCGTCCCACTGGAAGGCCTTTCTCAGAACTTTAAAGAACGGAAGACACTTGTCCGTTGCCCTGGAAACAAACCTGTTAAGGGCCGCCACCCTTCCACTGAGTCTCTGAACATCCTTGATACTCCTAGGAGTCTTCATGTCTAGTAAGGCCTTGATCTTCTCAAGGTTTGCTTCAATACCCCTCTGATTAATGATGAACCCCAAGAACTTCCCGGCTCCTACCCCGAAGACACACTTTGCTGGGTTGAGCTTCATCCTGTACAAGTCCATGACATCAAAGGTCTTCTCAAGGTCTGCTATGTGAGTACATGCTTTCAGGCTCTTCGTTAGCATATCATCCACATACACCTCCATGGTCTTACCTATATGCTCCTCGAACATCTTATTGACAAGACGCTGATATGTTGCCCCTGCATTTTTCAGACCAAAGGGCATCACCTTGTAATAGTACGTCCCCTTATCAGTAATGAAGGCTGTCTTCTCAGAGTCTTCGGTATCCATGAAGATTTGGTTATAACCTGAATAAGCATCCATGAAACTCATAAGCTCATGCCCTGCCGTTGCGTCCACCATCTGGTCTATCCTAGGTATGGGATAGCTATCTTTCGGGCAAGACCTGTTCAGGTCTGTGAAATCTACACACATCCGCCACTTTCCATTGGCCTTAGGCACGATGACTGCATTAGAGAGCCACTCTGGATAAGTAACCTCTCTTATGAACTCGGCCTCTTCTAACTTCTTCACCTCTTCCCGGATGACCTCATACTTCTCTCTGGAGTAGACTCTTCGCCTCTGTTTAATAGGCCTAGCATCTCTGTCTACGTTGAGCTTGTGGGTCATGATCTCAGGGTCGATACCAGGCATATCTGCATGACTCCAAGCGAAGACACTCTGCCTCCTCCTGAGGAAGTTTATCAGCTCTTCCTTGATCCCTTGCTCCAGGGCCTTGTCAACCTGGATGGTTTTTTTCGGCTCGTCCTCATTGAGGATGATGGATTCTACCTCTTCCGCGGCCTCGCCCTTCTTCAATTTTGTTTCGTCTCTGGGATCAAAAGTGTCAATGCTGTAAGTGGCGGTTGCTCTCTTATGGGCCTCTCTCTCTTCGGCCGACTTGAAATAACATTCCCGCGCCGCGTTCTGGTCCCCTTGCACTTCCTCTACCCCATAAGGAGTCGGGAATTTTAGCATCTGGTGGACCGTCGACGGCACGGCTTCAAACTCTTTGAGGGCCACTCTTCCGATGATGAGGTTGTAGGCCGAGAAGACATTTTCGTCCATAACAAAAAAGTTTATCTTCTTGGTCAGCCTCTTAGGCCATTCATCTCCCATCCGTACATCCATTTCATACATGCCCAATGGGTGTACCTTCTCACCACTGAAGCTTATTAATGGGTGATGGTAGGGAACCAGCCTTGCCCTGCTAAGACCCAAGCACTTGAAACAAGGCCAGAACATCACATCTGCTGAGCTTCCCCCATCTATGAGGATTCTCCCTACATCGCACCCATGCACCCTTGTTTTTATGACTAAAGGGTCATCATGGGGGGCTAATATGACCTTGAAGTCGAGTCTGGAGAACCACACTACGAGGGTGTCCATGTCCACCTTCTTCCTCTTATGCACTGCGTCAGAAGACGTTAGATTCACAACCTCAGGTTTGACCACTGACTTGGCCTCCGCTACATGAGCTTTCCTGTCGGCTACCTCAGAGCCACCTCCTGCGAATCCCTCACATATGGTGCTGACACCAAAGGAGATCATTCCGACCCTCTTCACTGGGGTGTTGTCATCCTTTGGCAGGAGATCCGGGTCGTCTCCATCATCACCCTCTGAATCATCATGCCTTCTAGTCGGGACATCGCCACGGCATCTATCATCTCTTCTCTTCCTAGGGTCTTCTCTTCCACCCTTCGGGGCCTTGCCATCCACATACTTTCTCAGTTTCCCGAATTTCAGCATCTTTTCGATCTCGTCCTTCAGAGCGAAGCATTTTTCTGTGACATGGCCGTGATCCTGATGGAACTCACACCAGAGGTTTTTATTCCTCTTATGTGGTGGGGCCTTCAATTTTTCTGGCCACCTCAGAGCCCGGTCAGTCTTGATCTCATTAAGGATGTGCTCACAGCTCACAGTCAGAGGAGTGTAATGAGCGAACTTGTCATCTGCTGACCTCTTCTTCCCCTCTTTCTTGCCCTGGGACCTCATAGTGCTACCACGGTTCTCCTCCTCATATTTCGCGGCCATTGCCTCTTCCGCATTCATCACTCTCCCCGCTGTTGCCAGCAGCTCTGCCATAGACTTAGGAGGGTCTTCCACCAACTTCCACAATAGCTTCCCATTCTGGAGGCCTCCTATCAGGGCGGTCATGGCTATGATCTCTTCATAGTCTTCCACCTCCAACTTCTCCTTGTTGAACCTTGCTATGTAGTCTCTTAGGCTTTCACCCTTAGCCTGTTTGACATACAAGAGGTGGGTAGTCTTCTTTTGAGGTCTTACCCTAAAGCAGAAGTTGTGGATGAACTACTCAGCCAGGCCCTTGAAGTTTTCAATCGAGTTCTTTGGAAGAGAAGTGAACCAACTATGAGCTGCCCCTGTCAAGGTCCCTGAGAAGGCCCTACACTTCATCTCATCAGGGATCGAGTAAATATCTGCCCCCGACTGATACATCTCAATATGATGCACTGGGTTAGTGCTTCCATCGTATTTAGGAGTCACTGTAGGAGGCTTGAACTTAGCTGGGGTTGGGAACCCCACTATCCTAGCTACAAATGGGGAGCCCTCCGAGTAGCCCCTCTGTAACGGGTCCCTGCTCTTTATGAGGTCCCTTATCTTCTCCTCGAGACGTTGGATTGAGTCATTCCAGGGTCGTCTCTCATCAACTTGGCCGAGGTTATCCCCTGCCACCTCTCTGCGATGGACAGAGGGTTCCCCAACCACGACCCGTTGACTGTTGACCTCTTCCTGCTCCCTGGCTCTTCTTTCCAAGGGTTGGCCTTGATCTGGCCGAGCCGGCCTGTTCCCCCTTTGAGAGCCTGCTCCTTGACCTTGATAGCCTCTGTCTCAGGTCATTGACTGGGCCCAGCCTCTCGAAGGCCGACCCTCTACTTAACCTGTTAAAGGCCGACCCTCTTTGTTGGGCCTCATCTCTTCTTCGGCCGACACATCCTTGACTCTGCCTATCAAAGGCCTACCCTCTTTGTTGGGACTCATCTCTTCTTCGGCCGACACATCCTTGACTCTGCCTAAGAGGTCGTACGGTGTTATCTGACACCTCATACGGCTCCCAGCAGTCTTCCGGGGCCTCTTCAGCTTCTAGGTCATCATACCTGTCCTCCGGGCAAGGGTTTCCTTACCTCCCCAAGCGCAAGCGCCTAGGGTCAGCAACGTCCCTCCTCCGCTGGGGTGCAGGTTGGTCCTGCATGGGCGCCTGGGGTGGTCCCCTGGCGTCAGGATGAGGCTGAGCTGCCGCCGGAGTTATCATGTCCGGGGAGACTCCAGGTGGCCTCATCATCATGGTTTGGCTGAGCTGGGAAAATTTCTCCTTCATGGCTTGTTGTGTTGCAGCTAAAGATTTCAAAGCTGCAGCCACCTCCGCCATTTCGGACTGGGGAGGAGCTTGACTGGAACTAGCCCCTCCACCTCCAGGAGGCGGAAGAGGCAGTGGTAATTCTGGTGCCATGTATTATCAATAAAGAGCTTGAACAACAAGTGAGCTTAATACCTTAAAGGACCTCTTTCAATGGTGAAACAGCTCCACACAAGGGGTGGTTCCTGGTTCACCACCAGAGTCTCCGATGAGGTAAAGCAGAAAAAGAGGATGAGATAGCCTCTCGATTCCCACAGACGGCGCCAAAATGATGATGCTGGGAACCAGCACCACCGGGTAAGGTGTTTCCAAGCTCTATATATATATATAACAATGGCAGCACATCTATAAAAAGAGAGAAGAGAAGGAGATGAGGATATGAGGAAATCAACACCGGAATATAGGTGGTTCAGCCGGTCTGGCCTACGTCCACAGTGAGTGTGTGAGTAATATCACTGAAAGAAGGCACTAATGGCCATGGGTACAATTGCCTCAAGCTCTTTCTCTCTCTACTGTATATTTTGACAGGGTTTTTGCTAGGGTTGCATGAATGAGATCCTTTTGCAAGGTAGGGGATGACCCCTATATATAGTGTCTAGGGGGTGTAATGTACCCCCCATGCATGCAATGAGCATGTGTGTGATATCCTCACCAATGTGGGAATGCCACCTGTCCTTGTCACATGCAAGTAATGATGATGAAATATTCTCCCACATGTGGAGAATAATCTTGTTACAACTGATTTATGCCCAGGTTTCCTTATCCAAATGTTAACAGATGCTCGACAGTCATGTTGGTGAATGACCTCGGCCTGGGAGAGGCCGAGCTGTAGAGGCTTGGTATCCGCTCAATCCGAGAAGTGTCATAAGGAGTCTCGGCCTGATCTGGGCCGAGACATTATGATAGGTCGGCCCCGGCCGAGGTAGGGATAGTCCTAGGCTGGTGATTACTAAGGCCTCTTATGACCTCGTCCCAAGCCGAGGTTGAACCGGTTCCAAGTTGAGGGTCGGCCCCTGTCACCTTGGCCCATCCTTGGCCGAGGTTGCTATACCCGGAGTGCTGTTGATGCCTGTGCTTCGTTAGCAGTACCCCTTGGCAGTGTAGAAGGTAGTGTCGGCCTGAGTCGAGGTAGGTCTGGCCGAGGGATGGTATCGCGGGCCCCTGGCCTTCATAGGGTCGATCAATGTTTTGGCCATCATCTCGGCCGAGGCAGGTGTCCCTGGGCCGAGGTACCACTTGGGGCATATCACCAACTAGTATTCCAAAAGTTGGTGCCAAATTTTTAACTTTTTAATTAACAAAACAGTACATGCGAAAAATAAATATGAACCATTCACATAATTGAATAAAACTCAACTGAATAATTAATTACAAAACTTGCCGAATAAACCACCGGCAACAAAAGAGAAATAATCCAATACAAATATCCAACACCGGAATAAAACAAATCTGAAAACTGAACTGAAAGTCTGGACGACATTCCCTAAATAAATCTGAAACTGATAAATGATTCCTACTCTAGGAATGAATGAATGATGCGTCTAATCCAAACTCCTGCTAGCATCCACATATGCCGCAACTCCGTGTCCCTGGAATAGAATATCAATCCTGGCGTCCCTGTGGTTGGACACCTAAAAAGTTTTGAAAATAGTTTTATAGCAAGGGTTAGAATCCCAAACATTTTGAAAATATTTAGCAAGTGAATTAACTGCAGTAATTTAAAATGCATGAATGAGCTTCATATTTAAGATAGTGTCGCACTCCGTTGTGGACATTCTCACCCCTCTATTATTTTGCACACCTAAAGGTTACCTTAGCCCCACCTAGTTGTACTACCTCGTCCAACAAGTCCTGGTATAACCTTTCCTTGCCATACTATTCTAACCCGAGTATAATGATTCTTGAATTATAAGTTATCTCACAATTAACATAATTAATTCCTTCTTAAATAGTATCATATAACCTTGTCACAAGTTATATAAAGTAAACACATCACACACTGTATTATTACCCAAATATAATATTGAATACCATTATATACGTACCTTTACTAAAACATCCACACATATAACATACGTATATCCATCCCTCCGAGTATACCCTCGCCGAATGATTCCCTTTAAAGTGCTATCTCACTAGGTGTGCTCACTTAACCTAGTTATCCAAGTTGGAATCGCTCACCAACCTGGCTCAAAACATAAACGAAATGGAGGCGGTCACATTCCTTCCTTGAAAGTGAGATAATCCCCTCACCCATATACCAGACGCTATGACCTGGGGATATACTCACCCTACTCCTCAAGCTAGGGGATTAACCCACATCGCGCAACCTCCCTTGATAGCACTAGAGTATATAAATTAAATAAATATCTAGCCACTGATATTTAATATCACACACAATTTATACACGTATATATATACTATCACTACACCATATATATATATAATATAAACTCCGGCTTTACCGTGTATTCAAAATCCCGTACACTAGCCTGTAATTTCCTGAGTCTGTGGCCCGGCTCAACTTAATTACTTTTCTCAGTTTATAATTTATTATATTTCCGAGTCTATGGTCCGACTCTAATATTTTAATTCACACTTCAATAAATATAATACTTTCCCCGAGTCTACAGTCCGACTCTAATTAAATTAATTAACACACCCATTAATTTAATACCTCCCCGAGTCTATCGTCCGACTCTAATTAAATTAATTAACACACTTATTCATTTAATACCTCCCCGAGTCTATCGTCCGACTGTAATTAAATTAATTAACACACCTATTAATTTAATACCGATCCGAGTCTGTGGTATGACTCTCATTTAATTAATTTACACATTAATTAATAAATACCCTTCCCAAGTCTACAATCCGACTCTAAATTAATTAATTACAACATCAATTAATTTAATACTTTTCCGATTCTACCTTCCGACTCTACTTTCATTAATTAACACATACATTAATTTAATAACTTGATGTCACCCAACCATTATCCTCAGACTCGCTCACTTGTCCCGTAACTTAATATTTCACGAGTCTATGTTCCGACTACAAATTAATTTACTCTCTCAATAATTAATTTAATACTTTGGTGTCACTTAACCAACATACCCGGACTCGCTCACTTGGTCCATTATTACATCTCAGAATTTCATGCCCACATTATTCGCCCACAATGTGTCACACATTTATCTCCATCAAATTTTCCAATTATATTTACCGATAATTATCAATATACCCGGACTCGCCCACTTGGTCCATAATTAAATTGGATATGTTTCACCCAAAATTCTCACTCTAGCTATTTACTTCTCTAAAAAATTTCACCAATTAAACTTATACCCAAAATAATAAAAAAAACCAAGGCAAAGCATCAAACTGCCCGACCTGCTAAGGTTTTCCCATCGTCGATCGATCGATAGCCCCCGATCGATCGATCGATCCTTTCGTGGCAGTTCTTCTTCCCCCCTGAATTCCACCATTAACGAAAATTCAAGCTTTGTAAACCTTAAATTCAACCTCTAATCAAGTCATCCCACCACATAAACACATTTTACTTTGATCTTATACATCATATACACTTTCTAGTATATAAATTTCTCAACTTATCTCACAAATTCCAAAATGGGTTTTTCCATAAATCTCCATTATCCCTAATTCCATTCAAATTCCACCATTTTATATTCTGGTTTCTCATTGAAATCAGATATCTATAATCAGAGATATATAATACACCTATTTCTTACTTTGAATCTCATTCAATAGTTCCATGAACAAAAACCCCTTTTTGTACCCATTTATCCCCAAAACGAATTTTGATTTACACATCACTATGATATGAATTGATTATCATCAATTTGGAAATCACAATAGTTAACCACATTCCTGAAATCTTTCGTAGGGTCTGATCCCGTGGGTGTAGAATGGTTGATGAAGAACACACCAATTAGTCCCTTTATTTGTCTCCAAAATCCCTAAATTGGCTCTTGATTTGCTTTCCCCCAAATCCCTCTCAAACCCTAGGTTCTACCTTGTGTTTTCTTCCATTTTCCTTTCTTAGATTTAGGTCTTAAAACAGTAATCCCATTTTTAGCCTAATGGCCTAATTAAAATAGCCCAAATCACCCCGTGTGGGCCCGGCTATGCCCAAAAATACCCCGAGACCAGATTACCACCCCCGAGTACTCTTTTCTGACTATCTCGACCCATCCGGACTCAATCGCGCTCTCAGAATTTCCATTCGAAATACTTTTTGACATTGTCCAATTTTGACCTCAAAATGCGACACGCGAGATTTCGAACAATTAAACTTAAAAGTCGCCATATATAAATAATTCGGCTCACTCAAATAAATTCTCCAACTCATGAATTTAAGTTTCTCCAATTTAAATATTTTTATAACTCCCAAGATAATTAAATATTTAATCCTCAAAATTATGGGGTGTTACACCAAACTCACCCGTTGAGGGGCTTTTTAGACACCCTATTTCGTTACCCCTAACTCTTCTTAGGTCCCTAGTACCTCCCTTCATCACCACAAGCCCAAGTCATGTCCTGAGTACTGACCTAGAAGCCATCGGGCACTCCCCGGCTCAGTTTGACCAAAACGTCAACCTCTTCATTTCAACTGAGACTAAATGATTCCTCGAAGGGCACTGAATACCCTTTCCAACGGTCCATCCCGTGTGCGATTTTGACTTACCATGCGGACGAACGATCCGTTTGCGTCCGAAACTTGACCTAGAGGCCACATGGCGCTCTCGGGCTCTGTTTGACCTAAGTTAACTCTTCACCTCAATCGAGGCTGAATGAATCTTCTAAGGGAACTGAATACCCTTTCCAATGGTTCATCCCGTGCGCGATTCCGACTTACCATGCAGCCGAATGACCTATTTAACTCCAAGAGGTCACTGAACGCTTCCAGGGCCCGGTTGACCAAAGTCAACTTCCCAAATTGGATCAAACTCTTTGGAATGTCTAAGTACATCTCCTAACCTTTCCAACGGTCCACCCCGTGCACGATTTTGACTTACCATACAGATGAACGATCGGTTTGCGTCCAAATGATTCCCCGTCCAATGGACCGACAAATGCTTCTGATCCATATTTTACCCGAAGTCAACTCCCAAACCAGGGAGCGGTCCAAAGGACTTTCAAAGGTCTCTGAATTACCTTTCCAACGGTTTGCCCCATGCGTGATTCTGACCAACGGTTTGCCCTCGGCAGCCGATTTCCCGAAAAGGCCTAAAATACACTGCCAAATGGCAGGTTCCAGACCCTGCCTATCGGCAGGTGCTGATAGGCAGGATCAGGTCTATGCCGATCGATAGTGAACTGAGCCTATAAAAGGAGGCCTTCACCTTATTTGCAAGAGGATCCTAGAACTGATAAAAATCACTCTCAACGAATCCCAAAAACTCCTCTCAAAGGCAGCGTGATTTCAACCTCCAAATCCCTTTTTTACTTCCACTTTTCATCATCCTTTTCATCAAACTTGGTGAATTAGCCACTCTCCATCATCATCCAAGTGCAAGGGATGCTCTCCAACATTCAAGATCAAGCTCAAGATCTTCAAGAAGTTCCAACTTTCTCAAACTCTCTCTTAAATCATCTTAATTCTCAATAACTTGTTTTCGTACATAGTACTTTTATTATCTCATCTCGCACATCCTAATATACTTTTTATTTAGTATTATTGCACATCTCTTATTTTGAAATAAATAAAAACCCAAAAAAATAAGAAAAAGAGGGTTTGCTCATAAATTCCAAATAGGGATTCTCATACTTTTCTGACACTCTTCTCACAACTAAAACACCTTTTTCTACACGCACGCACACTCACAAATAAGAGATCCCCCATTTGGATTTATGGGATAAACACCACCCCTTGTTTTGTATGTGAACTACGTGGACTTTGATGCCTTTATAGGCTACGTAGTCATCTCGGGGTAAAACCCAGGACTCGAGTCCCTTTCTCACTTTTTCTTTTATTTTCCTATTTTCTCTAAATCTAGTCTTCTTATATTCTATATCCTTGCCCTTAGTGACGTATTACTTCATATGTGTTGTCGTTCCGTTATCACGATCAACGTAGGGGTAATCGCATAAATCCTATTTTTCTAATATTTTTTTATACCTTCCTACGGATGACTCGCTTTATCTCTTCCATGATACAAGCTGAGGATTCCTATCCACACTATATATATATACACATGCACACATATCATGGGGGAAATATAAAGGAAAATAGAAAATATCCGTGAGAGACCGAAAGGACGGAATGGGTGCCTAACACCTTCCCATTTTGTAACTTAGCCTCCAAACCCTCCTCGAATAATTTTGGTTTCGCATGCACCAGTATGTCTTTGGATGCCATCCTTCGGGATGGCTTCCCCTTCTTCTTTTGTCTATTTTGAGTAAAAAAGACTGGCGACTCTGAATCTCTTTACATTTTTTACACCTCATCTCAAATGACATCGACCGAAGCACTCCCGAGAGGGATGCATGGGACCCAAGGATCCTTTCCCTTCGTGCGCTCGCCCGCGCGACGAGGATCAGGGATGGACACAATGACCGAAGATGAATGGAGCGATATTGATCAAAGGGCGATTTCATCAATTGAAATGTATATCACGGATGATGTGCTCAATCATGTGATATCGGAAACTACGGCCAAGGTCATGTGGGATCAATTAGAGGAGATTTATTTGGGCAAGTCTTTGTCAAATAAATTATTTCTAAAGAAGATGCTCTTCAAGTTACAAATGAAGGAGGGCGGTGATATGATGAAGCATATAAATGTCTTCAACACTTTGATCAACGATTTGAACCGGATTGATGTTCAATTTAGCGAGGAGGATCGAGCGCTGTTGTTGCTTGCTTCGTTGCCCGATTCATATGAGCACTTTGTCACCACTCTTATGTTTTGGAAGACTACTCTCAAGTTCAATGATGTAATGCAGGACATTATTTCTCACGTGGCCATGAAGAAGAAAAATGGTAGCGGTGGAGGTAGTTCATCTTCTCAAGGTGAAGGCTTGGTAGCCTAGGTTGGTGGTGGTGGACGAAGAGGAAGTTCAAAGTCTCGGGGTGAAAATAATCATAGATTCCAAAGGTCTCAATCTCAAGACATTAGCATGGTTGAGTGTTTCAAGTGCCATAAAAAGGGTCACTTTAAACGAAATTTTCCGTAGTGGAAGAAAGATGATAATAAATGAGACTCTACTAACGATGTGGCCGGTGTTCCTACTTTAGAGGAAGGTGGAGAGGTTCTTACTTGTTTTTCTGCCGATCACGTTGATGGTTATATTCTAGATTCCGTATGTTCATACCACATGTGTCTGAACCGGTAATGGTTTGAGGATTACAAGTCCAATGTCGTGGATGAGATTCTCATGGGAAACAATGATACGTGCAAAGTCATGGGAATCGGGTCAGTGCACATAAGGATGTGGGATGGGGTTGTTCGAACCTTAAGTGAAGTGAGGCACGTTATGGCACTTAAAAAGAATTTGATTTCCTTAGGTGCACTTGATTCAAAGGGGTGTGTGATTCAAGCCGAGGGTGGGGCTTTGAAGGTGAAATGGGGATCGATGGTGATTTTGTGCGGCACAAAGTTGTCGAATAATCTTTATAGATTGAAGGGAAATATGGTAGTGGGTGGAGCGACAGTCTCCACGGAGCCTGAAATCGACGAGCTACAATTGTGGAACATGAGACTTGGTCACATGAGCCAACGGGGCATGGTAGAACTTCATCGGTGAAAGTTGTTGAAAGGGGTGCACGGATGCAAGCTCGTGTTTTGCAAGTATTATGTGATGGGAAGCAAACTCGAGTGCAATTCACTATATCTACGAATAAGAGTAAAGGGACTCTTGACTATATTCATTCCGACGTGTGTGGGCCTTCGGATGTTGTTTCTATAGGCGGATTTAGATACTTTGTGACTTTCATAGATGATTATTCACGAAAAGTGTGGGTCTACTACTTGAAGGAAAAATCGGAGGTTTTCGAGAAGTTCAAGGATTGGAAAGCCATGATGGAGAATCAAACGGGGAAGAAGATCAAGTATTTGAGGAGCGATAACGGGGCTGAGTATAGAGATGGTGGGTTTCTGAAGTATTGTAAAGATGTGGGCATCACAAGGCACTTTACCGTTAAGAAGACTCCATAACAAAATGGGGTGGTGGAGAGGATGAACCGCACCATTACGGAAAGGGCAAGGTGCATGAGGTTTTATGCCGGGTTACCGAAATCATTTTGGGAGCGGCTCTTAATCACGCCGTGTATTTGGTGAATCGGTCATCAAATTTGACTCTTGGTTTGAAGTGTCCGGAGGAAGTATGGTCGGGGCATGAGGTAGACTACTCTACTTTGAGGGTGTTCGGATGTCTGGGGTAAGCTCACATTCCTACTGACAAGAGGACTAAAAATGACCCCTGAACTCGCCGGTGTATTTTCCCAGGCTATGGAAAAGGGGTAAAGGGGTTCAAGATTTGGAATCCGTCTACGAGGAAGCTAGTTGTTAGCCGGGATGTGAGGTTTTATGAGACTTCCATATTGAAGGCCAAGGAGTTCCTGGAAGTTGACGATGATGGTGGTGTTAGAACCGTCGATATTCCTTTCGTATTTTTGAGATCATCAACCACCGATAGTGATAGTGCATCTACTAGTGGTTTTAGTGATTCTCAATCGGGTGATGACACGATTGAGGTGGAGCCGAATGAGGATGATTTGGGAGAGGATTCGGTTGAGGTAGAGGACACTCAACGGGTGGAGCAAGTGCCATCCATAGCACATGACAGAGAGCGTAGGGAGATCAAGCCACCATCTAGGCTTGGTTGAGAAGAGGTCAATTATGCTCTCATTTCTAGTGAAGGTGATCCAACGACATACAAAGATGCCATTAATTGTGATGTCAAGGCGAGTTGGATGGGTGTTATGTCGGAAGAGATGGAAGCTCTACGAAAGAACTCTATATGGGAGTTGGTTCCTAAACCCAAGGGGCGACACATTGTTGGTTCTAAGTGGGTGTATAGGAAGAAAGAGGCAATTAACAAAATAGAAGAACCGAAGTATAAGGCAAGGCTAGTATTGAAGGGATTTTCACAAAAGGAGGGGATTGACTAAGATGAGATCTTCTCCCCGGTGGTGAGGCATACTTCGATACGGGTGTTGTTGGCAATGGTTGCTCAATTCGATATGGAATTGGAGAAAATGGATGTGAAAACATCTTTTATTCGTGGTGATTTGAAGGAGCTTATTTACTTGGTGCAACCGGAGGGGTCCAACGAAGTGGGAAAGGAAGATCATGTGTGCCGTCTTAAGAAGTCATTGTATGGTCTTAAACAGTCGCCACAATAATGGTACCTACGGTTCGATACCTTCATGTTGCGGGTTGGTTACACGAGACGTGATCATGACCATTTTGCATACTTTTGGGTTCTTCATAATGGTTCGTTTATTTTGTTAATGATCTTTGTGGATGACATGCTCATTACGTGTCGGGACATGTCACGGATAATGGAGCTCAAGGTGGAATTGAGTCGGGAGTTTGACATGAAGGATCTTAGTGCGACGCACAAGATTCTTAGTATGGAGATTAGACGAGATAGAAAAGTTGGAAAGTTGTGGTTATCTCTGAAAAATTATATTTCGCATGTCATCGGGAAATTTGGCATGTTGGATGCCAAGGCCACTTCTACACCGTTAGCTTCACATTTCTCTTTGTCTACAAAGCAATATCCCTCTACGGATGATGAGTTGGAGGAGATGGCTTCAACGTCGTATGCTTGTGTCGTGGGGTGCCTTATGTATGTTATGGTTTGCACGAGGTCGGATATCGCCCAAGCCGTGGATGTGGTTAGTAAGTACATGTCGAATCTGGGAAAAAAGCATTGGAAAGCAGTGAAATGGATTCTTCGGTATCGGAAGGGAACCAAGTCTATGGGCATTGTGTTTTAGCAGAAGAAAGGGGCCGAATTTATTGCAGGGTACGTTGATTCAGATTATGCGGTGGATCTTGATAAGCGGAGATCTACACTAGGGTATGTATTCACTATTTCTAGCGGGCCGGTATCTTGGAGATCCATGTTACAAGCGACAAGTGCTTTGTCTACTACGAAGGCATAGTATATGGCACTTACGGAAGCATTAAAGGAGGAGGTTTGTTTAAAGAGTTTGGTGAGTGAATTGGGGGTGAAGTAAGAGAGTGTTTGTCTTCATTGCAATAGTCAAAGTGCTATGAATTTGGCTAAGAATCAAGTGTATCATGCCCGCACAAAGCATATTGATGTGCGGTATCATAGAGTTCGGGATTGGGTTAATTCCGATGAGGTTTTGATTAAGAAGGTGCACACGGATGAGAATGCAGCAGATTTCCTCACCAAAACTGTGATTACGGAGAAGTTTAAGCATTGTCTAAAGCTTCTAAATCTCAATTCTTGTTGAAGTTCGAGGAGAGGATCCTCGGTTAGGTGGAGCCGCATTGAGCTTGGTAGATTTCGGTGTGATCTTCAAGCGGGTTCAATAGTTTTCATTTCGGGTTTTTGGTTGGATCATTCAGATCGCCAAGGTGGAGTTTGTGGTGTTTTTTGTCTCTCTGGTGGCTTCTCGTTTGTCACGGATGTTTTCGAAGAAAAATAGATTTTTCTTGATCTTTAAAAAATTGCCACCTTGAGGAAAATCTATAAATAGAAGCCTATTTTCTGTTTTTTGGGCAGTGCTGTTTTTTCCAGCAAGAGTGAACATTTTGTGAGTTTTTTAAAGAGAAAAGTGAGTGAGAGCTTCTTGTTTAAGATTAGTTCTTGTGCTTGGTTTGTGAGTGACTTTCTTGGAGAGATAAAGAGTGTGAGTGTGTAACCTTGTGGTTCCTCCATTTATCAAAGAAAGAAGAAATCCTACCCTTGTGGATGTAACCCTTGTTTGGGTGAACCACGTTATATTATTGTCATTTCTTTGCTTTGATTGCTTGTGTGTTCTTGTTATCCTACTTGTTGATTGTTGGTTGAATTCGTTTTGAGTTTGCACACTTGGTTTTCATTAGGAACAAGGTCTTGTGTGTTTTCCGCACACCAAGTGTTTGGTAAAATTTAAAAGTGAGTTTTATGGCCTTGGTTGCTTAACATAGGACTGTTTTAGCGCAACAGTCAGTCCCTCCCCCCCCCAACCCCCACTTGCTCGATTTATCTAGTGTACCCTCTTCACCTTACCCTAAATCTGAAGAAAAAACTGCCTCATACTGCCTCTCTAGAGAGTTCTAACGTGCTCCCATCTATATTGAGAGACAACACTCTTCTATTCCTCCCCCTCTCAGTTGATCAAATTTTTTAATCCAAACATATTTAAATATTAAAAATGTATATTTCATCACATGATAAAGCAAGCTCAAAAACTTAAAAGCTTTTCATGGTTTAATTTAGAAACAATTTTTTTTTCCAAAATATAACTTTTTTTTATTTTCTTATCGAGATGTAAACCAATGGGTAAAGTATGTATCTATGAAAATTTACCTTTTATCCTAGGGGATATGAACATGAAGAAAGAAGGATGAAATATGATCTGAGGTCTTCATTTTTAACTTCAATGAACCTAGAAATCAGTTCAGACAAAACTTGAGTTTTGGTGAACATAATTAACAAAAAAGGTTAAACAACATGTTATATTAAACTCTCCATTTATTAACTCCATACTAAATGCAAACTCAACAAATGTAAAAAGACCCTATCACCTATGACATATAGAAAAAACCGACCAAAGTCATGACACATAAATAGACTACATACAATCGTAGACTAAAAGATCAAAAGACTCATGAGGACTATTTGATTAATTAGTCTAATAGATATTTAATAACATGTAACCTTTCCCATCTAAACAAGGTTTGTGAAAATACGTGTGAACACCAATGAGGGAGAATAATGAACATATGTGAGTGAATGATGTAAAGTCGTTTGAACTCCCCTCACGTTAATCATATGTTCAATATAGAACCATGTATAACAATAAATACACGAATGTTAATAAGAAATTGAAACCATATTGTACACATATTAGCAACCATCGTGAAAAATAAACTTATAAATATGATGGTTTTCTGGCATGAAATGATGCCAAACATGTTACTCTTTCTTTACAAATGCAAATTTAAAAAAATAATAATGCAAAACTAGAAGTTTGAATTGTTAAATATGTAATGTTATAAAAAATGACAAATTAAACTACATCATCATATTTAAACTTGATCACTCACGTTGTACTTGATTATTCACAAGTTGTGTTATTTGTTGTTAATATATAGGCATAGTCTTAGATTCTACTAATATATATACTACAAGTGAAATAAATATCATGCAAGTTACTAAAGATTTTAAAACTTTTTATCAATTATATAATGTCTATAATATTCAACATGTTGTGTAAAAAGTGCACAAGAATAATATTAAATAGGGACTTATTTCTGATTAATTGTTATGAATGATTAGGGGGCCACCCCTAATTATAAATAAATGGGTACCTCAAAAAAATATTCGTTGTTCTAGTGAGACAATGTTACAATATTATAGTCCTCACCAAAATGTGGATAATTAAAACAATCCCCAATGAATGTAAACAATTTCCATAGTTCAGTGACTATTTCCTCATTAAATCATTTCTAATGAAACCCCTATGTGTAAAAACTATAGTGAATGATAAAAGTAAAGCTTTGGCGATCATTTTGCGAGAAAGAGAAAATAGACTAAGACCGGAGATGTTAACTTTCCGAATTTTAAAAAAGTTTTGGTGATCAAAAACCTCCTCTCAGCTTCCGACCGTCCTAGGTCGGCTTCACTTCTATTTTATTACACGTACACAACCACTTCATTTGTTGATTTCCCTATGGGTCAAGAACCAGATATCCCAAAAATAGTTTTCAATAATGATCCTTTAATCAGTACATCGGGCGCATTTGAGTTCTTAGACATTTCCACCATCCCAATATCTACCCCCACTTCTTTGAAGGCTATGATGGCGCCAAATATTAAGATCCAAAATCTGATAAGGGATTTAATTTTCTCTACTTATCCAACATATCAGGAGAAAACAAAGGGAGATTAGGAGTCCTCCTGACCCCATTGCTATAGGGATTCCTTTGAAAAGTTACAGGTCCATCTTGTGAAGAAGAGCAGGGCGAATAATAACCTTCATATTAAATTACCAACCCAAAATTCGATGGGTCCCGCAATAACAAGGGTAAGGACCCGGGTGAAGGTTTTGTGTCAAAATATTAAAACTTGTCTCCTTGTCTCTTTAGGGTAGCTTACCTCCCTACCGACGAATAGTCGGTCGCTAGCCTATTTTAGGACAGGTTGGGTTTGCATGTCACCCTGGCACCATTTCTAGTAAGTGGAAACATTCTTTAATTTATTTTCACTTTCTTAAGTTTTACTTTTGCTAACTTTGTCTTTTTCCTCTATTCCCTACAGTTTATGGTGGATATTGTTAATATGATTAATAGAAGATCTGACCAAGAGAAATAGATGGGTGACCTAGGAATGGCCTTAAATGGGGATCAAAAGGACTTAAATGCCTCCCAAAAGAATTTCTTAAAGCATTAAGATGCCAAGAATGTTAGAGACACTAAGGTCATTAACTTGAAGACCAAGGTGTTAGAGCTATAGAAGGCTAGTGAGGAATCTTCTTCTCTGCCAATGCTGAGAAGTAGTTGGGCTTCATCCAAACGAACTTATTGAAAAAAGGTTAAGATAAAGATTTGGTAAAGTTTGTATATCTTAACCACTCATAGATGTTCACCCAACATGCTCTTGTCTCCATTCCTAACTTGGAGGAATAAGGAAAAGGAAAGAATAATTTTTCGACGAGACCAAGTTTGTGCCATAAAAAGCGAATCCTACTATGTACTTTAGCATATGATATTTTTTTTAACATTTTATATGCCTTGTCTCTTATCGTCTTTTTTACTCATTGTTAGGGTTAACCTGATTATGTTTAAATGGAATGAGAAAACCACTTTCTTCAATCATATTATGTTCAACAAGTTTTCCATACTTTTCTTATGTACGCCTTGTGTTACTGCATTAATTTATTTCCTTCATCCTAAAAGTCTGATAATTGAATGTCTTTAATGCCCATGAACCAAGAAAAAGAAGATTTGGACTTTGTTATTTGTTCTTAGTAGTGATGCCTAGGATTATGTTCGGACAGACTTTATGGATGTTGGTCAATCACTATAAAAAATGACAAGTCTTTATAAAGTCGAGATAATTATGATCACAAGTCTCCACGACGAGCTGGGCAATATCAGAAATATAGCTGGTCTTTTGTAAACTGATAACGTCTCCTTGATAGAGGAACAAGACAAGGACAAACAAGCCTTCAAACTAAATCAAATGATCAAAAGATGGTTGCACTAAAAGATTACGAGGTTGAGATACCAATTTAAAAATTAACCTCGCACGGTCTAGGCTCATGGCTATGATAAGGGATGGATGGATGCCCCTACATATGGACGAGGGAAGATAACTGCCCTATAATTTTGGTTGGATGAACACCCTAGCAGTCCTTAAGATAACCAAAGATTCCCAATTGTGGTATTAATATTTATTATACTCTCTATTTGTTCGACTTCCTCTGATTTGGAGCGAGGAGTACTAGATACATGTTGATGCATTTCTGATTAAATTAACAAGGGATTGTCTTATTAATCAAGGTAGAGATCCAAATCTGGACAATGGTTGATGAGTTTCTGCTGTAGGGCAGTGATAGCCGAAGATAATATACTTATATCTATGAATTTTCTTATTTATTTTGTAATCGTTCATCCATGACTGACCTTGTAATTAATGAATATTTTTAACGAGTCTTAACATGCTTTTAATTTCATTTTTGCATTCTCCCATTTCAATTTATGCTAACCATATATTCTTTTTCTATAACCTTTTATAATTTTGTTGTCATACTACCTTAGTCCTACTATCGTGTTTTGACAAGAGTGCACTTACTCAGTAGGCAATCCACCCATTTAGGATTCTATCCTACTAATTCGGGTTAGGTTACTTGAGGCCTATGGATTCCCATATATGTATTTATCTTTCTTGAAAAATTCATAGTATTTTTGTGTTGTTAGTGTTGGATCATGTAACTTTAATATCATGACTATGTATAATCACATCAATAAGGTATCAAATTAATGGTCTGATCAAACAAAAATAAGACAAGTTATTATTAACATTGGCCTACCATTTGGAACAATAAAAATTCAATTGTATTAGTCAAACTTAATATTAAAAAAATTTAATGTTAATACCAAAAACTATTGTAAAATATGGAATTGAAAATGGGATAAGACTCAAAAATGAATTCTTCTAAGGTCGAATTCATTCCAAGTCCTAGATATCTCCTTGCCGTGCATTATTTCTAGATGGTAAGTGCCCAGGATGGATTCTTTCAAAGTGCATCATGCTATCAGGGATAAGAATTCTAGGAACATCAAAACAAGTTATAATGTTCCTCTACGTGAATCTAATCATATTGACATCCCTTATATTCACCAAAGTTATTGCCTTAATCCACTTGGTGAAATTGTCTTTGCAAGAGAAGAGGTACTTATAATTCCCAAATGTCGTGGGCAACAATTCTATGATATCTATCCTCCATTGCACAAAGAACCATGTCCTGGTAAGGACTTCAGGTCACTGGTTGGCTGGTGAAGCAGTAATGAGAATAATTGGAACTTCTTTTACCCTTTCACATAGGAGACAACATCCTTTTCCTTATAAGGCCACTAAAATTATTCTATCATGTATCATGTATCTTATAGGGTAGTTGGTCGACATCGATAGGACACGTACATTATAAATATGACCAAGTAAAGATATCTTACAGAGTTTCTCCTAAAGGGATAAGTAAAATGGAAAAACCTTCACTCTTATCTGACGGGCATATTTCTTAACCATCGGTAGTGTTTCTTCTCGTAAGTATATGAATATTGGGTCCATTCAACACGGATCCTTTTGTTTAACGAGTGTTTGGTTAATATTTTATTATTTTTGGATGCTCAACTAAGCCATATGCTCCACTTCAATCACTTTTTTAGGGCAAACACGATATTCAAAGCCAAGGTGTCTATGGCTTGTGTGCGGTTATTATTTATCATGGGGAATTGCTAAAATTGGATGTTCTTGAACTTGGTGTCCAAATCCTAGGCTATATATAGGTAGGTTAGCATTCGGTCATCCCTGATGTTATAATCTCCTTCTATTTGATTCGATACCAGCCTCGAGTTACAGTAAATATCTAGTTGATTAGCACCAAGAGATATATCCCTCATCGATCTATCGATGAGAGATTCATATTTCAACTTCATTATTACATAACTTAAAGACAAGTCATATTTCGTTCTTAAGGACAGTCTAATTAAGGTTCATCGGTATTATCCCTACTCCTTCCCCTTTTAAATTCAAAGCACCATCCACTAGGGGGTCGATTTATCATGTTGGTCGGGCTCTTTCACTTGATCAAAGAGTTAAATTTTATTTGGTTGATGCCTTCCAGCAAATTCAGTGATAAAGCCTACCAAAACCTATCATTTCAAGGCATTTATGGGTTGACAGTGGATATCTAACCTCCTTAGTTCCATCAACCACTTAGACATTCGTCTAGAGAGGTAAACATTTTTAACGACATCCTTTAATGGAACGATGGTATGATTACAATGTAATGTTCCTCAAAGTAATGCTTTATCTTACTTAAAGGAATCACTAATGAGTAGGCCAACTTTTCTAGAAGGATATAGGGAATCTTAGTGTCCAACAATAGTCGGATACCAAGGAATACATATAGAATGGTGATCCTGGATTTGGGACTGTGAGTAGAGGAGTTCGACTTAGGTAGAGTTTCATTTCTTAAAGAACCCTCGAATATTCACTATTCAAATTTTCGATTTTCTCCTTCCCCAATAGCTAAAAAACTGTCGGCATTTCTTAAAGTATTTGGAGATGAAGCAGTTGAGTGAAATAAGGATCCCAATGAACTTTTGAACATCCCTAACAGTCTTCGACGAATGTACAGTTCTTATTACTTCGATCTAGTTAAGATTCGAATGACTCCCCTATGGCTGACAAGGTAACACCAAAACTTAATGAATTATAATTGAAAGGAACACTTAGCTACATTGAGCATCATTTTATGGTACTTGGGGACCTCAAATATCATTATCAGATCGTTTAGCTAGTTTATCTTATGTTTATTTTTTACAAACATGTCATCTATATGCATCTTCATGGTATCGCCCAACTAATGCATGAACATTTTCCTGACAAACCATTGGAGGTTAATCCCACTTTCTCGAGTCCAAATGGCATACACTACAAGAAAATTTGGTTTTAGCAACAAATTTTTTAGCAAGGAAGTAACTTTCGTTGCTAAAAGTGTATTATTAGCAAGGAAAATTGCAAAATCGTTGCTAAAAGTATAATCTTGTTATAAACACTTTGCAAGGAAATATTTCATTGCAAAATGTAACTTTTAGCAAGGAAATTTTAGAATCCTAGCTTAAGACATGGCGGTATAATTTCTCTCCTTTTTCTTAGTATCCAAAATATGTATTGCAATGTTTTATTAATTTCGTTGCAAATAATAAGACATACATTTAACCAAAAAATAGAAAAAATCCTAAATTTTCGTTCTCTCTAAACGAGCACACACACTAAAAATCAACCTCACACACAAAACCCTCATTTCTGATTCCCACTTCTCTCTACATCCCCCCACGCTGGTAGTGAACCTTGGTGGGAGTTTCTCACCGTCAACCCTCCCTCTATCTGGAGTTTCTTCTCCCTCTATGCACCCCTATCCTACCCCAACCCCGGTCATCTTTTTCCTCAGGCAACTCCGGTCACCTTCATCCTCAGGTAGATTAACTCATTTTTAGAATATGCGATTTTAGTTTTTGTTGGATTATTAAGTGTTTATAATATGATATCTCATTTTTTGTTTGATTATTAGTTGTTTAAATTAAGAGATTTCAGTTTGAAATGAGATATGAACTTCCAACTGTTACATTCAATTTGAGTTTGATTTAGGTGTTGCTCAAAACTTTGATTTCTGGTAGTTTTTGTTGTTCTTTGGTGTTTCTTGCTAAAAATTCAAATTATTTACATTCTTACTCTTGTATACACACACATTGTTCGTCAATGTATGTTGTTTGTTGGAAGTTTTGGCAATAACATCATACAAACGTAGTTACCATAGACATTTTCAAACTTTGTGCTCTAACTGTTTGACAAAAAGCCTGAATGAAATTTTCAACCCATTTTGTTCAAGTTACACCCAAACTTCAATTAGTTCTTTCTAAACACTAATGTATCTGCGTTTATCCTTTTTATGTAGACTCAAATGGCACCTAAAATGTAAAATTCGACAATTGTTATGAAAATCACTTCATAAACATTTTGCGATAATCAATTTTAGGTAATTTATTATTATTATTATTATTATTATTATTATTATTATTATTATTATTATTATTATTATTATTATTATTATTATTATTATTATTATCATTATTTACTATTATTACCTATTTGTATTGATACAATCATAGATATTACCGTTGTTGAGCCACACATTGAGTTCTAATAGCAGAATAATGGAATAGTTAATTATGTTATCATAAAAATTAAATGATCTCTTTATGTATTTGTTCTTGGTCCTACACGATACATTACTATGGACAAAGATACATTTTGATTATTATATCACATAGCCTATGTTCGTAATCCTTCATTTGAATATTACCATCGACTGAGCATCTCCCATGTGATAATTTTTGCTGAACTTAGTCAAACCTTTAAGATTATTGCAACATTCCTTCTTTATGAATAATGAACAAATTATTTGGAGTTGGTAATGAGTTACTTGTATTGATTATGTTGACTCTAGATATGTTCTTTATTAATCTTTATGGCAACTGACTAAATTTATTTGCTTTTCTAAAACAGGGCATGCTTCATTTAAATGGTGAGACACTTCGAATACTAATTGTTGACGGGGAAACAAATATTATGACCTCATAGAGCTTGAAAACCAGGTTTTCTTTCATCCATTACTCTCCATCACCTAATGTTATGCCTATTAGATCCGTGTAGTAGCCAAAAGGAAAAGAATTTTGGAGATATTCTGCGAGTGATTCAAGTATAAAAATTCTACAAATGCTACTTGTGTCATTTGGTTACATATGTGGCACATGAAACTTATCACCTTAAAACACCTTTCCTTAACGCCCTCAACTCGATTGCTTGCTAGAAATACGGCCTCTCTCGTGGCCCAAAATCGTTTGAGAACATAGCCATTGCTCTGTTGTGAGAAGTGCGAACTGTGTGATAATTGATTAACTTCGCAAATTTCTAATTTGACACACTTATTTAATTTCAGCCCCTAATCATACATCTAAGGTGCGTGTGTCAACCCATAAATAAATAAAGCATGTGACACAAAAATATGCTGAGAAACAGATTTCAGGAGAAAACCCCTTTCGGGTAAAACCTTTATTTCACTATGAATATACAAGTTTCAACTTACAATTACATAGAGAAATCTGCAATGGATCAACGTGCAGCCAACCCACAAAGACACGCAGTCTTGAACTCAGCAAGAGAATACACGCAGCACCCTCCAAGGACTCGCAGCCCAAATAGCAAAGGAAGAACCGCACCTCTCCTCAATGACACGCATCCATATAACTTTGTAAAGACTCCCTCAGCAATGACACGCAGCCCTCGGTTGCAAAGATCTCTCCACAAAGATGAACAACAACAAAGTTTGTGTTCTAGGGTTCCAAAATATTCCCAAAAGTAATTGAGATTTTTGTGTGTGAATCAAAATGAGTCTTGGGACTCAAAAAGGTGAAGACTTAGAGTATTTAGGACTCTAAAAATCGTCTTGAAAAGTCTTAGAAAATAACTCCCCGAAGTTGGCTTAAATAAGAAAACTTTGAGCCTAAAAAATCTCGAACAGATATGGCCGAACTTATCTCAGGCGGACCGGTCCGGGTCTGAGGTGGATCGGTTCTTTTTATATTTGACCTCTTCGGTTCGCAATCGGTCCGGGGTTTACTGGATCCGCAGCAAGCGGATCGATCCGGTTGAGGGGCGGACCGGTCCGGTGGCAGATCGGTCCGGTATAGAGGCGGATCGGTCCGGCTTCCCAGAAAACTAAATATGAACTTTTAAGGAACGTAAAAACAAAATTTTACCAAGTACATTCTCGTAGAGGCTATGATGTTGAAGACACTTTGATATTCGGATCCGTTGATGTAGATGCGATCTTGAGTTTCTTCAACGGTGTAACGGCGTACGACATATAAATTGATAATGGACAAAAATGTCCTTACATGTTGGCATTAGTCTCAGAAAGCTAGCCATTGCCCTTATTATATCCTTACATCTTAATCCACACTTATTAAAATGTGCTAAGGTAATGTTATCGATATACTTTGTGCATAAATGATCCCATACAATTAGATATTTAATGGAATATGTACTTCTTTGTCATGTTTTGAAGTGACCCTGAATTAATGTTTATACAAATTATGATCTCATTCACTTTTCCTTTATTATTACGTATTTCAATGAATTCTTAAAGCATATGCCAAAGGGTGGTACGAGAATTATTGCAGCTACCACGGGTATGGATAGACAGATTAAGGTACACTAGTGTACCCTAGTTTTGGACTGTGTGATCTATGTAACTCTTTTGAAAACACTAATATTGGGGATCACATTGTATGTTTCTTTTCTTTATCTTATCTTTCTTGCCATAGAACTTATAAAGATAATGAATTGAAACATCAAACTTGCAATAACACCACTTTAAGGATCTGAAATCTATAACTCGAAGGGTAAAGAAACAAGCACTTCAGTGATGAGAGAAAAATAAGGTGAAATCACCAATGATCCTATAGGAATAAATGCAAACCTAGGCAATTCTGCTGAATACTTTGGTGGTTGAACTACCTTCCCAAGCTTACTATGCTCTCACCCTTTTGTTACATTACTCTCTTAAACTATCCCAAAATCACTTTAGTTCATTCCCAAACTTGCATATATTAGTTCAATAATTGCAGTCCCAAAATTTCATATATCAGCTCTACTCGTATATGAAAATAGGAGAGCATATATTATTTTGAGTCCCAAACTTAGCAGTGGTAAAATATAGTGGTAAAATATTGTACTTAATGCTGATAGTTTCCCCAGGTCTTGATGGAATGTTCCCAGTTTCGATAAATCAACTTGTGTAATTTTATCAATAGATGTCAAGGTTGTTTCATCAATTTCTGCAATCGATTATGTTATTCAGCCTTGATGAAGAGATTAGGCTTAGCTGTCAGGGATGATCTAACTTTGAGGTAAATTCTTGAGAGTTATGAACCATGTATTCTTGTCGAAGCTAGTTGGAGATGGTAGGAACAAATAAAATAAGATTAGAAAACTTCAATGAAATACTATATATTCTATATTGCATTAACATTTATGTATGGAATTGATGTTTTCCTTAAATGCATTATGGAACTACTTTGTCGTATTTATGTATGGAATGTGTGATATGCAGTCTGTTTATTAATAAAGACATTCACCAAAATAATAGATATGTTAAGATGAAATTCGATCATCACAT
The DNA here is from genome assembly GCA_949130495.1 of Sambucus nigra. Classification (NCBI taxonomy): domain Eukaryota; kingdom Viridiplantae; phylum Streptophyta; class Magnoliopsida; order Dipsacales; family Adoxaceae; genus Sambucus; species Sambucus nigra. Next base: position 89,707,314 of record OX422213.1, read on the forward strand.
TCATCAAAATAAATTCAGAGAACTCTATGAATGGTTTTTTGGTCAATGGACCTCCGTAAAAATGGAAACCAGTACATTAAACTAATTGAAATTAATGGTTTCAGTTCTGTAATTTTCATATGATTCAACTCTTATATTACCAACATTTTAAAACAGAATTTAGATGGATACTATATCATTATATTACCAACATTTTAAAACAGAATTTAGATGCATCTTGTGAAGACACATCCTGTAAATGAATCTTTGGTGTTTATTATAGCGAATAATTGATTTTTGCATGCAAATTGGGTATTGAAGACATCCTGTGAAGACACATCTTGTGAAGGCGCATCCTGTTAATAAATTCCCAATGAAGGTTTTGATTTAATAATTGGTTATTATGATATTTTAGTATTTATCAATTAGTTAGTACTTATCCGATCAGTGGTTACCAGTAATAATTTTCTTATAAATAATGATGCATTCCAAGGCTACATCATCACCTTTGCCTTCGCCATCTACCTTCTTCAACTCTTCCTTACCTTTCTATCTTCCCACGACCAAGATATCGCCGATGCTCCAACTTTACCAACCCGTGATGACACAAACAAGGACATACCTTGATGCTTCAGTCAGAATGAACCATTCAATGTTGAATGTATGCGCATTTTTAAGATCCAATTCAATTTTTTAGGGATTATATTATTCCAGCAGTGTTTCTCTTCTGATGTGGGAGCATTCTATTTCGTGACCCATGCAATAAATTTCTCAGCTTTTATTGGCAATTCTCCTCTTTTTCATCAAAATTGATAAGTCTTTCAGGTTAATAAAACAATTCGTTTGTGTAGTTGGATACTATATCCATTAATAGTGTGTGATAGGAGAGATCAGAGGTAAATTTTTTTGTCCCGAGTCATTGGCTTGTCGTCTAACATGGACATTAAAAATTACCATTAAAGGGCTAAAAACTCGCAATCCTAATGGCGAGTTGTGGCTGAGGGTATGGTGGATGTTCGCTCTTTAGTGAACTCGAAAGTCCGATAGGAAAATTCTAGTTGAATTTGTCGAGTAGCTTTTAAATTAGAAGCTTGTGATTCTGCTTTCTTACCACTGACAATCAATGTAAGTCACTAGGCCCACTAGATGAGAGATTATCAGTCAACCTCTTGTCTGCATCTTCACGAAACCAATGAACAAATTTAGATGTTGGGGCTCAACGCATCATCATGTTTAATATCACGATGCTCCACAAAACCTGAGGGACCACTTGTGTTTACAGTTAAAAGCAGTGCCAAAAAGCTTTTCCAGAATTGATGTTGGATTGTTGGCATGGGGTTTCAGCAACTTCCATTCCATTTTCAGTCTTTTTGGGGTAATCACTAACACTTAATAATTCAGTTCCATTCTATATCATAAACTACCCTTATCACCACATTCAATCAAACAGACTACCGAAATTAAATTTCGGCTAATACAAAACAAACAAAGCCAACTCACTACCTTTATATTCTGATCCAGCTCCGTCTTGATCAATTAAGAAAATAGAGATTAATCGGTTATAGGCTACTCCCAGTGGTTAAATTAGGTTCGTATTACTGTAATCTTTAAATTTAATTTTCTTCATTTTGAAATGAAAAAAGCGTATGTCCCAAACACGAACTTACTTCCACCAGCATAACTGCTTCATGCTCTTATGTTATGATCGATGTCTTCAATTCAATTGATGATATTTTCTTTGGAACTGAAATTAAAGAGTATTACTTTTAATTCTGAACTAAATTTGCTTCGATTTGAAATGCAAAAAGTTGACATCCCAAAAAGTTGATGTATTCTTTATAATTGATATTTGAGTCGTATCACTTAATATTTTAAACAAAATTTTCTTAAATTTGAAATTAAGTAAGTGGTGTCCCACACACACCCTTACTTGAACCAACACAATTGCTTCAGTATGTTATACACGTGCAAATATCCTTAACCGACTTTTACTGAACAAAGATTGTTGTCAAATAATGCAGGGTTTTGATGTGAAACTAATTGATGTCAACCGAACTTGTAAGGTTACAAAGGTAATTCCACCTCTACATTGGACTTCTAGGTGTAGATGGTTTTGCAAAAGCAAAAGGGCCAGCAATCCCTAATCCCGATGCAGTTGGTTTTGAAAAGTTATTACAATCAATTTTGTATCCTTCTACCCATATAATAATTTGAGTACTATGAGTAATTATCCTTATACAGAATAAATAGAAACCTATTATGATACTCTCCTTGGGTTTTAAGTTAACTCTCTACTCTTTATCCGCATTTTTTTTGAAAAGTTATTACAATAAATTTTGTACCCTTCTACCCGTATAATTTATAGGCTTATTTTGAGTACTCCTACAAATAACGTTATATTAGACATAATCTTAAATTGATTTATTTAATACACGTCAATTAAGAATACCTCTAATGCTACTGAAATATGATTGATCCCAATGTAAATCTGGGTTTTCTTCCTTTATACAAATGCTAATATATGTACACAGTAGTTGACGCCTGCTGTAGTTGTAACTTTGCTCTTGGTTGTGAATACGCCACGGTTCGTGTCTGTCCTATTAATGTGTATTCCAACAGCTGTAGTTGTAGTCCACGAATGATGGGCCAAGTATGTCAATATCAACAGAAAATGGGACCAATTTAAAAGGATCAATCAATAAAGGCCCATTCAAATGTAGTACCTCATATCACTTCAATTGAAGCGGATCATAGAGACCACTGCAAACTATGTCAAAAAAACTGTCAGAGTTGCAACAGGTGGAAGGCTCTATAATGTACCTTGTGCAAAGGCTCAGGGAAGGTGCAGTACCAAGGCTGCTATCGAGTGTAATGAGGCGCACAGGATATCAAATGGTTGGGGAAGGCAGAGTTGGTGACTCAGGTGCTTCTTCCTTTGCATTTCATGTCTTAAATGAAATTAGCAAGGAATTTGGAGGTTAGTGCAACACTACTGATTGTTATGAGACTGAATATCAATAAAAGAAGGCAAAGTTGTTATATATGTAGGAGGAGGTTCATTGTCATATCCTTATCTTGCTCAATATCATATAGCATTAGTTTACTCAGTCTTCTATGGCATTTTTAGATCTGACATCGCATCTATGCGGATCTGATATGGCATTTTTGGATCTGATATTGCATTTGCAAGATGACATTTTTGGATCTAACGTTACGGCGCTGGTAATGAGGGTCAAACATGCTCCTAATAGGTTTTTCTCACCTAAAGCCAATATAGGTAGTAGATTGAGGTTGTGATTCCTGTCAGTTGCGTAAGTCTTTATTTTATTTTTTTATTCTTTTCCTTTTTAGTTTTGCCTACTAAATTATTGCAGTTATTGATTTGGTGATTAAAATTGTATTTTTATGCTTTTGTAAATCAGGTACACAAACACACGCTATTCGATTTTGAACATAGACATTTGGGGGTTTCAAGTTACAGGTACACGCACACATTTAATATGACATATTTTCCTTTCTTGTACAAACTTCTCGTGGTATTAGGGCTCAATATACATTGAACCATATCCACAAATGTATAATAATGGCCTATGTTTTAGACTAAAATGTTCAAGTGTAGGCATGCGGATTTTCATCGTTAAAAAGTGAAGCAATGGCTTCATCTAATGCTACTGCAGTCAAATAAACTGCAAGAGTGTGGAAGAAAGAGTGTATACTTCTCCCTGCAGCTATATTTCTAGATGTGTCATTGTAATAGTAGTTGACAACATGGGTTGGGTACTTGTAAAATGAAGCAAAATGCGAGTGTCCATGGGGATATGGCCACGACTCAGCCACCTTTTTGTCATAGTTTGTATTGTCATCGCTTTCCTCTTCTTTGCACCCCAAAGGCCTTTTACGCATTGATCACCCAGCCAATTATCAAAAAACATATTCAACCCACAAACTCTTCCAATTAGATGAGAACGGGAGCTTCAAATATACTTTAGAATGGGAGAAATTCTAAATAAAATACGCAGAACCATTTTGGACCAGCCCCCAAGGGGTATAAAAACTGTTCGTAGTGGAATTTGAACCCAACCCGACATCTATGTTATATCACTTTTTTGTAGAAAAAATCTTATGCTTGCTTTACTAGTCGCTCAAATGCCAAGTATGTTCATCGCGGTGGGATAATGTCTTTTGTCCAATACTTGTATGAAGATAGGGTAATTTTTTTAGCACTTAAAATTTGTTAAATTTTAATTTATGAGGATACATACTTATGTATTTTGTTTTCGTATGTTAATAGGCAGGTAATGCATATGAGCTACCGAAAGGACAAATTTAAGTATTTTATGATACTGATTGGATGAAGGACAACGGGTGGATTAGTGAAGAAGCCGAGTTTGACTATGTAAGTATTAAAAAGAAAATAATTTTACATGCTTAAACATGAAGCATTATTCCCAAGACGTACGGGTTGGGTTGATTTTTGTTGAAATGGGTGGACGGGAGTTGTTGGATTATTTATTTGTGTCACAACAAGTTGGATTTCATGAATAAATAAAGGAAATTTTGTCGATTTTATTTAAAAATAAAGTGCAATCGGTGGAAGGGACGCATTGATGATTTACTTGTATCTATAGTTGTTGAATTAGTGATTTGTGTGTCATAACATGTTGGATTTATTAAATAAATAAAGAAATCTCTGTCGATTTTGTTTATTAAAGTTTAAAAAAATAATCAAACCGATATTGTAACATATTATTTTCTTTCTCTTTGTAGAAAGAGATGATTGAATTACAAAAAAGCTCAGAAGATTCTGATGAAGCATCAATTTGTCAAAAAGTCCTTGGAAAGAGGTGGATACATGAAAGGTCTTGATACCCGACCTTTGAAATCACTGTGCAGGAAGAATTTTGATACGAAGAACAAAACATTACAAATAGAGATCGTAGATTTGAAAATTCCAGTCCAATGTCTTGTATCAGAGATGGCTACAATGAAGGACACATTATTGCCAGATAAAGATGCTGCTCCGGAGAAAGATGTTCTTGAAGGATCTTATGTCCCTACGAATCAAGTTGCTTGATGTCAAGTGTTGGTTTTATCATTTTGTTTGTGATGAGAAAACTAGTATAAACTCATCTCTTAGTTATGAAGTATTATTTACTTTTGAGTTTCATTGTGACATGAACAATAGTACATTTATGTTTTGAATATAATATAACATCTTTTTTTAGTTATGTGTGTTTACTTAGGTTTCTTTTTATTTGTTTCATTATTTAATATAATTCTGCAACAAAAAAGAATGTTACAAAAGACAATTAGCAACGAAGAATTGACATTTGGCAAGGAATTTTAATTCCCTCAAAATATCTTTTGCGAGGATTTATTAGTATCTTTTGCAACGAAATTTTCATTGTAAAATATTTTTAGTCAAAATACGAGAACTTTTTTGCAACTAAAAAAAGTGTTACAAAAGACTTTTAGCAATGTATAATTATCATTTAGCAAGGAATTTTAATTCTCTCAAAATATCTTTTGCAAGGATTTGTTACTATCTTTTGTAAAGAAATATTCGTTCTAAAGGATTGTTAGTCAAAATACGAGAATTTTTTGCAATGAAAAAGAGTGTTACAAAAGACTTTTAGCAATGTAAAACTTACCTTTAGCAAGAAATTTTAATTCTATCAAAATATCTTCTGCGATGATTTATTAGTATTTTTTGCAGCGAAATATTCCTTGCAAAAGCTTTTTAATCAAGATATGAGAACTTTTTTGCAACGATTTTTTTTTATTTTTCCCAATGAAAAATTTCATTGCAAAATATTTTTAGCGAGAATGACAAAATTTCATTGCAAAAGATCTATCGCATGATGTCTAATGCGAGGAACGTTGCAAGGAAAAAAAACGTTGCAAAAGGTGTTTTGCAACGAAAACATACCTTTTGCAACGATTTTTTTTCCCGTCTAAACACCATAATTCTTGTAGTGATAAAAGTGTAGTAATAAAGGCCATGGGTAATATGAAAAACATTTTATCTTATTCAGGAACAAATAGAGGGATCTAGTGGTAGGCGGAATAATCGTCTTAAAAGAACATATGTTCATGGCTAGTAGTGGCGTCGACTAGTTGGTCACTCATCGGGGCAAGTTTTCCTTAGGACATTGCTTATTCAAGTCGGTCAAGCCTATGCGGACTCTACACATCCCATTTCTCTTACTAACTACGTCTGCATTTGGGATACACTGGGGGAATTAAAATTCTTGGATGGACCTTGCCTCCAAAACTTTCCCAACTTTCTATTTTATCGCTTTCTCCTTTTCTGGGGCGACTCATCGTGCATTTTGTGTGGTCAACCAAATTTCCTGATCTACATGAATTTTTAAGCATATCAAACTAGGATAAATTCCAGGCTTGTCATATGGTTTCCATGTAAACACATATTAATTCCATTTGATAAAAGACACCATTTTCTCCTTTTTTGTGATCGACAATCGAATTTCTAAACATAAATTTCTTCTCTAGTTAATTGTCATTAAACACTACTTCTTGTATTGATTCCATAACTTTATTTATGGGGTTGACCTTTATTTCTTCTAGCTTTAATCGCCCATAATTTTTCAGCTATTTAGGTGGATATCTCCCTCTATGTTTTCCACCTTTATCTCTTTCTTGGTTTATCTATTAGCGATAAATCATTGTCGATCAAAGGCTTGATTTTCACGTACTTCCATTACCCCTCGTTCGGTAATGCATTTAATCTTTTCGAGATAGGTGGATATAACTACTTTCCTTATGTGGATCCGTCTGATTAATAAAATTATATTGCATGGTGACTTAATGTCTACACTCGAAAACTCTATTATATTTGATATAATGATGGTGCTTACTAATAACCTAACTTTCCCTAGTGGCATTGTCCTTCTTTCAGTAAATCCAATTGTAAAATCTGAAAATGATAGATTTTCTATATTTAATATATATATGCATAATTTTAAGTAATTGATAACCTTACCTTATTAAATAATTCATGAAATTAAAGACTTTGCATATTAACAAAGGGAACCTAAGAAAAACATAAATTCCGAAATAGCCCCAATGTTTTAATATTACAAAATATCCCCTAAAGTATTTATTTGGATTTTAAACTATCTAAATGAGCGATAAACCCCAAACGTTTTTCGTAATTAACCTTATAACCATCTTAAATTATAAACCAACCCCTAACATTATTTCTATAAGTTTTTAAAATTTCACAAAATCCACTAAAAGCTTGAAAAACATAGAAAATGAATTTAGAACCTAATTAAAAACTTCCAAGCGCCTAGACCTAAGCCCCCAACTTCATCCTCACCCGTTAAACTGACGAGAATGCCAATAAAACTCCATTAGAACTAATGGGAAGCAAGTTAGCACATGCCTTTATGTGTATACAAAATTCTTTTCACATATATCTCCCATTAAACCAGCCCAAACGTTCCTCTTTCTTATACCAATCAACCCTCCCTGTCATTACAAATAAAAATCCCATCTTGGTGCAGAGGAAACCACAACAACGGTATCATAAGATCCAAAGAAATTTTTTAGTACTTTTGGGTATACTAGTATTTTATGCATAGAGCTTAGTCCTTTCGATTCTATTAAGTTTTTGTAGTAGATTAGGATCCATTTACGCTCTTAAATTCATTACTTAACGTAGAAATACATAGTTAAGGGTTAGGAAAAAACCATGAAAGCTTTAGTTTTAATGGTGAAATCTGTTTTCCTGACTTCAAACAAGTTTTGGAGTGGGAATAATTGTCCTTAGACTTATAGGACCTTAACCATAACGTTTAAATTGATTATAACATATATTTATATCTTAAACCCAAGTCATTCTATTTCGGCAGTTAAAACTTCAAGTTCAAATTCTCTATGTATACTATGAATTAAACGCCTAAAAAAAATTGTTTCAAATTCACACAGAATCAAAACCACATTACTACCATGGTTCGAATTTTAGAATAACGCCACGAATATAAAACTAAAATTTCCAAGATGTTATAGTCTATGGAGATCAGGTTAGAGTTTATCTCAATCTATAAAAGTTATATTTTCGAAATCCTTGTGGTAAATTAGGAAAAATGGTTTGGAATCATCTCAAATGATATTCTATAATAAATTTAATTGAAGGTTGAAGTTTCAACCTTAAAAGTAAAAAATCAAAAGATTGAAGATGAAGTGTAATACATGTGGGCGAGCAATGCGTGATAAGTTTAACTTACTACATGAGGCTCGTGTCCAATCACAAAATTCTGATTTTTTTTTAAAAAAATATATTTTATTTTCTGGTCAAAATGGTATATTACAACATCTTCTTTGGTCAATAAGAAAGAAAATTCAAAGTGTTTCCTAAACTTGAATTTTATAAAATTAAGTTACTTTTACACTTAAACCCGTGATGTTTTTTAACTTCTGATTTTTCACCCTAAACTTTTCCTATTTTTTACACCCTTAGGAGTAAAAAATTCGATTACCACTAAATATGAAAACCTAAGGAAGTATAAGAAATTAATTCAAACATATTTATACATTGAAGCCCAAAACATTAATTAGACACTTTAAATTTTATTTATAACAAAAATTCTTTAAAACCCAACCTTACTTAAATGTTTTTCATTTTCAAGACTTTCAAGAATCCCTGATCTAACGAAATGAAATGTATTTCAAAAAGCTCTAAAACAATTAGGTTATTCGTATTCAATATTAATTTCACAAAATGTTATTATGTACGTCTTTTGTTGATATCACCATGGCATCATCCTAGTATATCATATTTTAATTGATGAACTCTTTTGAGTAGTTCAACCCTTTATATCTAATTGATTCAGGATATAATGATAACTATGCAATCATATTATTTCATATGATGCAGTTTTATTTGATTCTATTATAGCAAACATTATGATCGGGTACCCATGATTGTTTTATTTGGCATGTAGGAATTAGATGATTGAGGTCCTAGTTATTGCTACCGTATGGAATGTCTGTGATCGACTTAGCACAATTATTTTATCCTGAGTTATCTAGATTGATTTATATCCTAATTTTTGGATTGAGTGGTTGTATATATGACCATTGACCTGAAGCCTTTAAACGAATAATTATGGATTATTTGTTTAGGAATCACCCACAACCTTTAACTGATTATAGTCTTGATATTTATACTTTTAGCGAATATCATCATGTATTATTGTGCTTTCTCACTTGAGCTCTTGAATCTCAATTCTTATTATCCTCTGATTATTACTAATCCTTATTCAGATTATTTTGAAAACTCTATAGAATAATATTTATCTACTGGGAAATTTTTTCTTATATTTTTGAAACTCTAGATGGACCGAAGACATAAATAAGGAAACAAATCCCTCGACCCCATAATTTATAATGCCTTTTCTCGTGTATCTCTAGCAATCATTTACTCATGGAAAATATGTAGTAGTTCCAGCAATCCTATCATAATTTCATATGTTACTACTTATAAGCTAATGTAACTTTATGTTGTAACATCATATTGTAATTTCACGTTGTACCAGTCATATGTAGTTTTTTTTTTCCTTTTTCAGTATTATTATGTAATGTAAGAATTATCGTAATATGTCTGTAATGAATCAAGTGCATGGTCACTATCACTAGTATGATGTAATATGAACCTTTAATGTCTTATTTATATTCTATTTACATCCTTTTTATTATTATCTAGATTCTTAGACACCTCGAAAACTCAGGATGTGACACCGGCTAGAGGGATGGTCACCTTTTTCAGATCTTCCATTTTTAATTTGATATGGTTGAAGTGTGACACCCTGCCTAATTAAATACCGGGCGATCACTCCTTTATTAAATTAAATCAAGGTAAACAGTTGGTTCATTCTCAGCATCACTGTCGATAGAAATACATTTTCCAATTTAACACCCGAAATAATTAAGCTAAGTGTCAAAACCATTTTCATACATGCTTTCCAAATTTTAATTAAAGAAAAAGATTTATCTATTTAAAAACAACATTTCTACAACTTAGGATCACATCATAGTAAACCAAATAATATAATACATTCGTCAATCGAATGTCAACATAAGAAAACTAAAGCCACCAATACAAACTGAATAAAACCCATAGTAACAATCCTGAAAACAACTGATATACAAATGTCCCAATAACAACGGGACAATGGAGAGAGAGACACATGCTCAACTGGTGAAAGTACTAAGAGTAGATCCGAATGAATGAAGTCATCTAATCCAGAGACCTGCAACTCCCACCTAAGCTGCAGCGCGTTCCTTCCAAAAGATCCTAATCAAGACGCCCCTGTGGCTGGGCACCTGTAATACATACATATATATACAAGAGAGAGAGACAGAGAGAGAGAAAAACGGGTCAGATCCCGAAAGTGTGTTTGATTTTAAAATATGTTTAGCAAGTATTTAAATTGATACAGGCCAATGCAACAACATATTAGTGCGTCACTCTCTTGAGAAATACTCACCTCTCTTCTAATGTGCACACCTATCGCACTATCCTTATCAATGGTCTATCTCATCATATAACATGCTATCCTTTCCCAATAGGTTAACTTATCTTGTATTACTCCGAAAGATGCAAAATTTAACGATTCCATTGTGTGAAGATACTATTACAATTAGTAACCAAAGTTCGCATTTATAACTTTTTAAATCAATAAAGTTTTCCAGCGTCATATTATACTTTCTCAACACAAGTATTTATAATTTGAGTTATCAATCACGTCCTACGTATTACATCACAGTAAACAGTTCCAGATTTCAGATTTTCATATATATATATATATATATATATATTAACCACTCGTAAAAAATATATAAACCATAACAGCACTCCAAATGAAACTATAGTGCGGGCATACTCTACTATCCAAACCCCATGTCACTCACATTAAGGGGAATACAAATTCGGAATCACTCTCGAATTGTATTAATACATACACAAACTATAGGTTCCAAGTCCCTTAGGACCGTCTGCACTATCGCTGCGATAGCCTGTACCAAGGATACCTATACACAAACAAAATGAGGCGAAGCATAGATTCCAAGTCTCTAAGAGGGTGGCACATGCCAGCGTCTCTTAGGACCGTCTGAACTATCAAATCACTAGCCTGTACCAAGGATATCTATCTTCTAGGGTACGATTCAATATCCCCCATAAGGCACACAGGATAAGATCGTCCCAGCGCGGCAACCTCAGGGATAGTAAGTAGCGTGGGCATGATTTTCACAAGTATATAATATATGTACACACAATCATATAAATATACCACTTTATCATATTAATATAGGTTCTTATCGTCACCCATAATTATACCAATTATCCTTAATTTCACAGTTATAGAATTACGTATAAGGTTTCATCTCTAACCTTAACTCGAAGGGTTTTCTCACTTATTACCTAACACTCGTGGGCTATATCCTCATAAATCTGAAATTCAGTAAGTGTCTTTATTAGGTTCCAACGTAACTCTCTTACGCACCTCACCCTTTAAATTTATAAATTCACCAACCCTAAAGTAAATGTCCCATAAATACTATTCTCGTTGAAGATTAAAGGGTCCAACATTTATTCATATGCCCTACTGGTCCTCAATGTCTCCCAAATCATTTTATCAAGAATGCCCAAAAGTTATATCACGACAATTTGAATTTAACTCATTTAAAGAAGGGAATTAGGAGTCTGCCAGGAGGGGTCGATCGATCGAAGCTTGGGGCTCGATCGATCGAACCTTCGATCGATCGAAGCTCTAGGCTCGATCGATCGATCAAGCAGGTCTGGGAAAAATTCTGCAGAATGCAGTTACGGGTTTCATCCAACTTCTTCATCTAAAACGATGTGTTTCCATTCTAATCGCCCGAAAAATCCTACTATCATCATTATAACATTATACCAGGTGTTTATAACGTAAAGCATGCGTGTAACTATCATTAAACATGGGTTTTCAACCTAAAATCATGTCCAATTATCAAGAACCATAAAATTTTCTTAAACAGATTTCTAATGAATCTTTATCCAATACTTCTTTATTATGATCACCAAATTTCATGGATTAATACCTCTTCATGGCAAGGGTTTCCAGAATTTACATATATATCAATACTACATGGGTTCTCCTATCAAAAATGGGGTTTTCTTCCATAGTTTTTATCACAATTTATTCTTAAGCTAACATGAAGATTGCATCAACGAAAATAGCAAGTTTAAACGCTTGCCTGGGATTTTGGTATGCAGATTCCCGGATGATTTTGGTATGGCTGCGTTCCTTGTCTCGTGATCTACGTGGTGGTGGTGGTGGCGGTGAAATCCGGTGGCTTTTCGGCCTTGGTTTGCCTTGGAGCTCTCTCCCCTCTTCTCCAATGGCCGTCACTTGATTTGTGAATGTTCTAACCCTAAGAGGCTGACCTAATGGCTGATATAGGTTGGCTGAAATTCGTGGGTTTAATTACCCACTTAAGTAAAATGACTAAAATGCCCTCCCGGGGCACCAATTAGGCCTAAAAACGCCCCGAGACCCAAACTAAACCCCCGGGTATACTTTTCTGACTAACTCGACCCTTCCGGACGCGTTGGCGCACTCAAAACGACCATACGAACAACTTATAAAATATTTACTTTTTATTTAACAAAATTAGTCCCGACGTGACATGGGCACGCCCCGACTTAAATTTCCACAATTGTCATTTTATTCAAACGTGACAATATTATAAAAGTTAAATCTCATATATTACTATACTCATCCAGTAATATGCAATGAATAACAAATTTCCAATAATTACTAACTCTCGTCACGCTAGTAAATATTTAAAGCAACATTCTTGATTAAAATTAAATTAATTTATCTCAATTAAATTTAATAAATCCCATAATTTAAAAGCCATGAAAATACAGGGTATTACATACTTCCCCCCTAATAATGGAATTTCGTCCCGAAATTCGGAAAATAAGGCCTATCAGGTATCACCATTCTGGATATTCTTTTCCGTACACAAACTAACTACACATTACGGCTCAATCACTATAGCCCTTTCTTCACAGCAACATTGCTTTACATTCTCATTGGAGACACTTCACATTGTACTCCCACCCGACACATTCGCAAAGGTCACACCTATACGTTAAAATTTCATTATCTCACTGACATTAGGAGGTCGCACCTCTCTACATGACAAATACTCGGATTTATTCATGTACAAAACTCCCCTTCTGAAAAAAATATTACGAACATTTGATCACTCTTGTTCGCCTAAAACAGTCGTGGAATTCTACCACATTATCGGATGTTCTCTTGACCGATCCAAAAATTCTGAGTTTCTACTCTCCTCTAAACATGCGGAAGGAGAATAGTCGAGGTTCTCCCCTAACAAAACCTTAATAAGTACCTCGTACGCGACAAGAAGGTACGACTGCTTCTACAGAGCATTGTTGAAATCATCGTATCAAGATTCCAAAATTTCCTTTTTGTGACTCCACAAATCTTTAATCACCGTGCACCCATTCTCTGGCTAAGGGTGATACACCCTACTTGAAATGAAACCCTATCTCCGCTGGTTCTTGAATCCCATTTCAAAGGTGGGATTTACCATTTCATCCTGATTCAGAAATTTATACTTTGTCGGGCCATGCACTGGCGCGATCCTTCCTTTCAAAGGAAGTCTAGGGCACACTAGTTAATATTGTAAGTCAGCCCAAAGGATTATCAATCACTTCCTTCTCAGCGACTTAATTCACATGCTCTGAATAAACTCTTGATCTTGCTTTGAGGATGGCAACCCATCCAAGGACTTTACCGACTTTACCAACCTCTTCCCATTTCAGGAATTTTCGATAAACACAAAATTATTTGGTTGATTCTCCTCTTTCAACCAAACCTTACCTATGGGCAGTGCATGTAGAGACTACTCACTACGTCTCGCTAAACATCGATTCTTCCCTTGAAATGTCTCACATTAAGTGACACGTAATACTCCCCTTCCTTCCTTGTAGTATGCCGAAAGTTCCACCCGTGCTCTTCTCTCAACGAAGCGCACTTCTGGATCTCTTATACTATACTAACCTCATTACTCCTTGTAGGCGCAAGTCGCTCTCACTCTCGACAAATAACAATTCCGCTTCATAACAATTAAATTTATCTATTCAAGGAATACCAATCCTTGAATGACTTTCCATAGCCTTCCAATCAAGTTAGGGTGTGTTATTCTAATTGCACATTTATGTATGGATTATCGCCTCTCATGTGACGTTTAATCCACTCTATCACTTCCACTTCGTTATACTAGTCCCACAAACATATATTTCACCCGTCAATTACCACGTCCCTTCTTTTCGGACCATTTTAACTGTAGTTAACCAAGATGCCCACATTTTTGCAACACTCCGACCGCCCTGGGAGAGCGAACGGCGGATACTCTTATGTAGGACTAACTAAATTCAACGAAATGGAAGGAATAGGGCATTCAAATTCCATGACAATAAAAGAGGAATAATAATTCTCAACCTTCCTCAGAGAAGTACAACAATTTTCCCAAATAGGTACAACAACCAAAATAAATCACTAACGCTCTATTCATCAGAATAATTACAGGTCATCTCTTTTGTATGATATAAAGTTCTTTCCAGGTAATCCATGCTAAAAATCATTCCAACTCTTTATTCACCTTGTGTTCTGTACGCGGTTATGATATTCGGGTACTTCAATCACCCTAGAAATCAGAATTCTTAAATTCTCCTTATCGTAGTTCTACCCCTCAACCTGTGGGGATAACTTTCAATGTTTTCCCACCACAAGATCCGGCTCCAAAAACCTTAAAACAAAATTCAACTTCCAACTTACATACATAATTACTTGATCCCATTTCGACCAGGGTACCAAACTCGTGGAAAAGTGACCAAACGTCTCCTTATTTCCAACCTTACGCTAAGTTTCATGCGTGGGATGTCTCGCAAAGCGAAATCCAAACAAGGAACCCCCCCCGATACACTACTACCTAGCATTGTCGGTTATCGAAATCCGTTAGGTCCTCTGTCCATAGAATATACCCCTTTATTCCGTCCCTTGACAGAAAAGTTACAAGTTCTCCGTAATTATGCTTAACAAGGAACGTTTCACCAATTTCACTATCGTCCCGTATTGGTTAATGGTAATTGGATTTAAAATTTCGAATACATACACTCGGAATTCTCGAAATTCCTTTCCCTAATAATAGGGTATAAAGATTAACTCCCACATCTCTAAAGGTTAAATATAGAAATGCACTCTTCCTATCACTAAGTCCGGAGTGCTAAACATAATACTGAGTTAAATCTTTTCGCTCAATGGTAAATCCCGATACATACGGAATTATACTAACAAAGTCTATACATACTTTGGCATCGAATATCTCGAGCCCACTATCTCCTCCGAAGTCTCTAGGATAGATAATATAAGTGCGAGTCCAACCTTCTCACAGGTAAAGCCTCGCCAAAACAAAAATAAAACATGTTGCACTAATGCAACCACTCCGATAGTCTTGCAATAAATGCCCACTATCGTATAACCATTTCTATAGTGTTTTAACAAAGATAATATCATACTCGTGTATCGCATCACTACAACGAGTAATCTCAAAAAAAACGTGACACTGTTAATATAATCATTCATCCTCCGCGGATAGCACTAAAGAGAAATCCCGCTACACTAGGGAAAAATATTCACATTTTAATAACGTTTAAAATGATATGCATTAAGCTCGTCTCACATGCTAATCTAGCAAGGATTAAAATATAGTGACTCACTCGTGTCACATAAACACGCCGCATCCTCTAAGGATACAACTTATACTTCCATCCTGGCAATCGTCTTGACTGCACAAATGGTTTTCGGACGTAACACGTCTGCCCAAACCAAAACAAAATTATTTTAATCATTGCCTTTTACTAGGCACCGTATTCTTGTCCCTTTTTCTCACTTTGTAACATATTATCGCGAGAGATTTCACTTCGCACAGAAATATCCCAACACTTACTTCACCTATCACCTGTCCTACTAACCAGGTTAGGATTTTCCTTTTCTCGGACATCTGTAGACTCGATTTCTGTTAGGCCATAACGATCATGTTACTATCTATAATAGTACTTACTGAATTTTCCATCACTTGATAAGAATTTAACTATCTGAAGCATTTAAATGGTTTTCCTGATGTGTATTCACATCCTTTTGTGGTGCTATACCACCATCGTTGCATTTAGTCTCATTCTCGATTAAATTTTTCGATTTCTTTAACTTCCCCCACAAAGAAGCGTTATCATCTATCTTGAGAAAATATGACAATGTCAACCTCTGAATTGCTCGTCCATCAGAATTTCCTCCTCGAGTATTGTCAACTATTATTACAAGTTGGTCTCCCACTTGGAGTCGTTTCCTCCACTAGTATCTACCTCTTCCGATACAAAATTCGCTAACGGTTAAGATTCATATTCATGAATGGGCCCCTGACATGCCCCCTCTCAATGAGTTCAGAATCACATTTGTTTCTCATCCTGAACAGTTAAGGGAGGAACATACGGTCAGCCCTGTACCTAAAGTTCTCCTATAGGCATAGCATTCTATTTCTCAAATTGGTGGTTGACTCTAACCATTATAATTTCGTCACGAAAGCCAAGAAAATTTTCTCTAAATTTTCACTTTCAGTTTGCCACACTCCGTTCTACATTTAAGCCTTTGGATACTTTACCACCTTTGGTAAAGACACATACAATTTTCGTGTTTCTAAAACTTCCCGTTGATAGTCTCTACATGTTTTTGTAAAACGTTGGGTAAGTTTACCCCCGCACCTCATTTGACTATAACAGCATTTGAAAATTATTGCTGCATCTTAGTCTCCTTTCAGGTCTTGGCTTCTCGTGCCAAAATGGAGGTGACCTCGACTACGGTCGTCATCCTCGAATATATTTCCTAATCTCAACTGAGCCCTGCCTCCTGATGTACGCTTAACGGTCCTCTTCTGACATCCATCATCGCTCGGCACACGCACACATCCGAACGAAATTAGAATTCACTAGTGTATACACATTATAGCAGGAGAATGAAATCTCATCAAGGGAATCAACAATCCTAAACATAGGGCTCTATAACAAACAAAGCAACGCTGAAAGCATAATAAGTCGTACAGATCCTAAGGACACTAGAACCTGATGCTCTGATACCACCTGTGACACCTCGCCTAATTAAATACCGGGCGATCACTCCTTTATTAAATTAAATCAAGGTAAACAGTTGGTTCATTCTCAGCATCACTGTCGATAGAAATACATTTTCCAATTTAACACCATAAATAAATAAGCTAAGTGTCAAAACCATTTTCATACATGCTTTCCAAATTTTAATTAAAGAAAAATATTTATCTATTTAAAAACAACATTTCTACAACTTAGGATCAGATCATAGTAAACCAAATAATATAATACATTCGTCAATCGAATGTCAACATAAGAAAACTAAAGTCACCAATACAAACTGAATAAAACCCATAGTAACAATCCTGAAAACAACTGATATACAAATGTCCCAATAACAACGGGATAATGGAGAGAGCTACACATGCTCAACTGGTGAAAGTACTAAGAGTAGATCCGAATGAATGAAGTCATCCAATCCAGAGACCTGCAACTCCCACCTAAGCTGCAGCGCGTTCCTTCCAAAAGATCCTAATCAAGACGCCCCTGTGGCTGGGCACCTGTAATACATACATATATATACAAGAGAGAGAGAGAGAGAGAGAGAGAGAGAGAGAGAGAGAGAGAGAGAAACGGGTCAGAGCCCAAAAGTGTGTTTGATTTTAAAATACGTTTAGCAAGTATTTAAATTGATACAGGCCAATGCAACAACATATTAGTGCGTCACTCTCTTGAGAAATACTCACCTCTCTTCTAATGTGCACACCTATCGCACTGTCCTTCTCAATGGTCTATCTCATCATATAACATGCTATCCTTTCCCAATAGGTTAACTTATCTTGTATTACTCCGAAAGATGCAAAATTTAACGATTCCATTGTGTGAAGATACTATTACAATTAGTAACCAAAGTTCTCATTTATAACTTTTTAAATCAATAAAGTTTTCCAGCATCATATTATACTTTCTCAACACAAGTATTTATAATTTGAGTTATCAATCACGTCCTACGTATTACATCATAGTAAACAGTTCCAGATTTCAGACTTTCATACATATATATATTAACCACTCGTAAAATATATATAAACCATAACAGAACTCCAAATGAAACTATAGTGCGGGCATACTCTACTATCCAAACCCCATGTCACTCACATTAAGGGGAATACAAATTTGGAATCACTCTCGAATTGTATTAACACATACACAAACTATAGGTTTCAAGTCCCTTAGGACCGTCTGAACTATCGCTGCGATAGCCTGTACCAAGGATACCTATACACAAACAAAATGAGGCGAAGCATAGATTCCAAGTCTCTAAGAGGGTGGCACATGCCTGCGTCTCTTAGGACCGTCTGAACTATCAAATCACTAGCCTGTACCAAGGATATCTATCTTCTAGGGTACGATTCAATATCCCCCATAAGGCACACAGGATAAGATCGTCCCAGCGCGGCAACCTCAGGGATAGTAAGTAGCGTGGGCATGATTTTCACAAGTATATAATATATGTACACACAATTATATAAATATACCACTTTATCATATTAATATAGGTTCTTCTCGTCACCCATAATTATACCAATTATCCTTAATTTCACAGTTATAGAATTACGTATAAGGTTTCATCTCTAACCTTAACTCGAAGGGTTTTCTCACTTATTACCTAACACTCGTGGGTTATATCCTCACAAATCTGAAATTCAGTAAGTGTCTTTATTAGGTTCCAACGTAACTCTCTTACGCACCTCGCCCTTTAAATTTATAAATTCACCAACCCTAAAGTAAATGTCCCATAAATACTATTCTCGTTGAAGATTAAAGGGTCCAACATTTATTCCTATGCCCTACTGGTCCTCAATGTCTCCCAAATCATTTTATCAAGAATGCCCAAAAGTTATATCACGACAATTTGAATTTAACTCATTTAAAGAAGGGAATTAGGAGTCTGTCAGGAGGGGTCGATCGATCGAAGCTTGGGGCTCGATCGATCGAACCTTCGATCGATCGAAGCTCTAGGCTCGATCGATCGATCAAGCAGGTCTGGGCAAAATTCTGCAGAATGCAGTTACGGGTTTCATCCAACTTCTTCAACTAAAACGATGTGTTTCCATTCTAATCGCCCCAAAAATCCTACTATCATCATTATAACATTATACCAGGTGTTTATAACGTAAAGCATGCGTGTAACTATCATTAAACATGGGTTTTCAACCTAAAATCATGTCCAATTATCAAGAACCCTAAAATTTTCTTAAACAGATTTCTAATGAATCTTTCTCCAATATTTCTTTATTATGATCACCAAATTTCGTGGATTAATACCTCTACATGGCAAGGGTTTCCAGAATTTACATATATATCAATACTACATGGGTTCTCCTATCAAAAATGGGGTTTTCTTCCATAGTTTTTATCACAATTTATTCCTAAGCTAACATGAAGATTGCATCAACGAAAATAGCAAGTTTAAACACTTGCCTGGGATTTTGATATGCAGATTCCCGGATGATTTTGGTATGGCTGCGTTCCTTGTCTCGTGATCTACGTGGTGGTGGTGGTGGCGGTGAAATCCGGTGGCTTTTTGGCCTTGGTTTGCCTTGGAGCTCTCTCCCCTCTTCTCCAATGGCCGTCACTTGATATGTGAATGTTCTAACCCTAAGAGGCTGACCTAATGGCTGATATAGGTTGGCTGAAATTCGTGGGTTTAATTACCCACTTAAGTAAAATGACTAAAATGCCCTCTCGGGGCACCAATTAGGCCTAAAAACGCCCCGAGACCCAAACTAAATCCCCGGGTATACTTTTCTGACTAACTCGATCCTTCCGGACGCGTTGACGCACTCAAAACGACCATACGAACAACTTATAAAATGTTTACTTTTTATTTAACAAAATTAGTCCCGACGTGACACGGGCACGCCCCGACTTAAATTTCCACAATTGTCATTTTATTCACACGTGACAATATTATAAAAGTTAAATCTCATATATTACTATACTCATCCAGTAATATGCAACGAATAACAAATTTTCAATAATTACTAACTCTCGTCACGCTAGTAATATTTAAAGCAACATTCTTGATTAAAATTAAATTAATTTATCTCAATTAAATTTAATAAATCCCATAATTTAAAAGCCATGAAAATACGGGGTATTACATGAAGATCTTGAGATACATGAATTTAAAATAGTTCCCATAGTCCACTAGTAACTTGTTCACATCCAAATAAACGACTCTGAGAGTGATTGCCAATGCATCATGGTGGGGAGTTCTGACTCCAGTTGGGAAATCTTTGGTAAAAACTATATGTTTACTATAATCAATTTCTTCGGGTTGGCGATTTTTATCGATTTTTATCTTTCTATGGTCAATCAAGAATGATTAAACAACTACACTAATCTTATTAAATTACATTCTCACGACATTTCTATAGATCGGGTTAAGTGTTACAGTCCCATGAATAACTGTTAACTCATGAAGTTCTATCTCTCCAGATAATCATCTAAATCACTTTCCCAAGGCAGTTCTTCTAGATGTGACTTAAGAACCTTGTAATTATCCATTTTATGCCCATGTTTTTTTTTATGGCTTGAGCATATTATGGTTGTGTTTCTTTTATATGGGTCCCCTTCCATATTTTTTAGCTTCTTGAAGTCCTTCTCATCCCTTATTTTATTTTGGATCTTGTAGATTGGTTCTTTAAAAATAATGTTGATGGCATGGTGGGCCTTGTTAGGGTTTGATTTCTTGTCACCATTTGATCCGTCCTTCTTCTTTTTTTCCCCTTCTTGGGAGCATTATCCCCATCTCCGATTTTACACACCTTTAGATGACCATTATAATATTGAGTGCCTAATACTATGTCTTCCACCTTTGTATTTTTCTCACTCTTACACACCAGTTCATCTATAGTAGTTTCCTTCTTGGTAAGGGATGGGTCCATCATGGAACTGTAATATCCCTTATACTTTACGCAGTTATTTAAATTGAGTAATTAGTTATTTATCTATCTGTCGTGCATTGTGATATGTCACTTAGTATATTTTTATATGTTGCAATGTGATTCATTTATATTTTGTGTGAATTCACATTTTTAGAAATAAATATAATGTACGTAATATATTAATTAATACTTTAAGTTACTTAGTACTATGGGAGACTATGGAAAGATCATAGACTATGTGTCGGGGGTTTCATTAATTGAATTATATTATCGGTATCGGGTCTCATTGACTGTGAAGTAGTTTCTTAGAATGTCGAGACATGTAATATATTAATAATTAATTTTTAATTTAACTAACTCATACCAACATAATAAATTAAATTATTGAGTAAATTTCCTTATTAGAATTTGTTTTATTTTGGATTCACATTTGGGGCACTTGGAAAGTAGGTTTTGACCTAAACTAGTGGGAGATGCACTAAGAATTGAAGGTGTGAAACTTAGTGCTTGAATATCGAGAGGTGTTACCTTTGAGATTTACTGACCCAATTGACTCAACCTAAGATATGGTTCATGTATCACCTCTTCACTCAACCTAAAGTACATAACTTCTGCTAAAACTTCATCAGAAAGAAAAAAAATTGGGTTCCACTGAATTGCCTAACCACACGCCTGGGATGTCCTATTATGTTTTGAACTGAATGATTTTTTTTCATTTTCCATATGAACTGATGTATGGGTATACATAGTGTGGTTTAAAAAACTTAACACAGTTAAGAAAATAAACCCAGATCCATCTGGATAAGATGGTGGTGTTAACAAGTCTAGAGTTATAAACATATGTAGAGGTTAATAAACAACTCGAACTAATATTACTTTGACTTCATCCAACCATTTTTTTGAACTGATATTACTTTTTCTTTAGAGATATTACTTTATCTTCTTGAATTGATATTAATACTCAAAACTCATACCTTCACATTTTTTTAGGCTCGATTTACTAGCTTGACAGTTGATAGTGTACTGGGACAGTGAATGGTAATAGGTTAGCAGCTCTAGAGTTTGTGTTATAATCTGTAACTAGGTTAGTTATTCAGTTGTAGATTTTCTTTAGAGGATAAATAGCTGTAGAGGTTAATAGCTATGGAGTTCCTTGAACTGGGTCTATTTTTCATACCTTATGAACAATGAACTGTGTAGTAAACAACTAGGTCCATTTTTCATACCTTAACAGACATAGTTATATAAATAAACAGTTGTAGTGGTTAACAGCTCTATAGTTTCTTGAACTGGGTTCATTTTTCACACCATAACATTTGATAGTTTACTACGTCCATTTTTCATACCTTAAAAATTACCTTATTTATGGTTATCAGTAAACGGTAGTAGGTACGTGGAGTTATCTATGTTGTAATGTGTAGTGAATAATGAACTGTGTAGTAAAAAACTCTAAAGATAGACAAACAATATAGACAAACACTCCTTATGAATAATGAACTCTGCAATGCACTTTTTTTGTTTTGATAATGGCAGCACCGTCTGTGTATTTTATAATGGCAACACCGGATGTGTATTTTATAATGTTAACTCTTTTGACTGCTGAAAAATCCATGAATCTATTTTATTGTATAATCCGAAACTGATACAAGTTCATAAATTCATGAATCTATTTCACTATGGAATCCAAACCTTTAATGTTAACTCTTTTGCGTGGGAACCAATTGCAAAAATTGTTTCTCTTTGATTTTTTAGTGCTTGTTTCAAAATTAGATTTAAATAATTCTTGGATCGCTGCTACAAGATGAATAGTTTAAAAACTATATGTTTTATTTTGAAAGTTTCTTGGAACTCTGCTACAACACGATGACACAACATGAATAGTCTAAAAATTAATCTTTGAATTCATTTTTGGAACCCATGCAACCGTATAATATACTCATGTGTGTTTATTTTTTGCACGTATGCGTGTCTGGACATTGTTAATCTTATTAGCGTTAGTTTTAGTTTCATTTGCATGAGGTTTACTATTCAATTTTAATAGTTTGAGTATTCAATTTTAATGGTTACTTTTTTTTTCATTTGAATCTTAAAAAAAAATACACTGTTATGTTCATGCGTGCCCGTGTTTATGAAGCACTGTTATTTTCAATGTTATGTTAATTTTTGAAACCCATGCATGTCTATATAATTTACTCATGTTCGTGTTTATTTTTTTTACCCATTCGAGTCTGGACAATTTTGTTAGTTATATCCGTACATCTCCGTTTATCAATACATCTCAGAGTGTGTATTTTGGTTAGTATTTATTTCTATGCATTTTGGTTACCATTCAACTTTTGTTTTGGTTGGTGATTTAATTGTTAGTATTAAGTTTTTGATTAGTTTAGTTTTAATGGTTAGTTTTAGTATTTTTAATGGTTGGTATTCAACTTACGGTTTAGTTTTTACCAAAATGAATGAAAACACGTTCAAGCCATATTGTCTTATTGGCAATGATATTCATGTTTGCATTATTTTGTAAATACTTTTACATATATTTTCTTTTTATATTTTACATATATTTTCTTTTTGGTTAATATATATTTACAGAAAAATTTTATCTTGCAATATGGAAAAATGACTAACTCCCCCAACCGCTAGAATGACAATCTATGGAGAGGTATGTATTTGCTTATTTCTTAAAATTTTGAAGGGTTATTATTAAGTTTTTTTCTAATATATGATACATATGTAGATGGATGAGGAACTGATTCAAGCACAAAGTCTCTCATAATTTTTAATGTAATTTCTTATGGTTTGGTTACAATGTTTATACAATGCTTTTTTCTAATCGGTTTTTGTGATTTATGTATTGTTTTTTTTTTCATATAGGTTTGGTTACTACAAACACATGGTGTCAACGTCACCATATAATATGAAAATGTGAAATTACACTCTTCTATTGTAGTTTTTGATTTTTTTTTAGGAAATTATTTTACTTATACTTTAAACGTATCCATCTTTGTATTAAAAACAACACCAAATGAGAAAGAAGAGGCTATCCCTGAGGCTCCAAATACCTCTGCAAGACGCAAAACTTAATGTTATGAGGTATTAATGATAATACAACAAGTATTGTGTCACTTATATTATTTATTTTTCATTTATTTAATCTATTTTTTGATTTTATTTTATTATAACATATTGCAGAGAAATGAAAAAGAAAATATCAACCCTCAAACTCCAAATACTTCCATTATTGATGAAGGAAAAGCACAATACTCAGAGGTAAGCATTGTAAATTCTTACGATTAATACCTTAGATTTTAATGTCTAATAATTTAATGAGGAATGCCAAACTCATACGTCGGCGCTTAATAATGAGAACAAAAATATTATATCGAATTCTCATTGGCTCAACGCATGCGACGAGAAAAGGAGAAGTCCAAAGTTCTAGTTACATCAACACAACGATTGTCGAATACACTAGTGCAACTTCCCTTCTTTAGGTGTGATAAAGATACTCCTGAATCTATCAAAACCACTCACAATCAAGTAGCCTCATTGCTTATTATTCCTTGCAACCTCAGTAAAGAACTCGGAACCATCGATATAAGGAAGGTTTTAACACTACAATTGGAAGCAGATAAGTCTTTAGCCTTTGTAAATCCTTCCATGGCATAATGCCTGAGAAGAGGAAGGGAGAAATCTAAACTCTTGGATCATGATTTACCACATTTTTCCATCTTTACCATGCACTCGAAGGTCCATTGGACAAGCGCGAAGATCAGTGATAAGAAATGGTCCTCCATCACATCCTTTGAAACTATTGGCAATATCCTCTTCATCCACATTACCATATCCATCTATAATCCAAAATAACATATAAGTTTACTTTAAAATAAGTAATTGAAATCTTAATATGAGAATCTTAATTTTGACATTTTGAATTATATATACGCCATGTGTACGTGACCTGTATACGATGAACACATAAGATGATGAAATGGAAGTCAAAATGTTGGTGCCTCATCAACCGTAGTTAAACTTAAAAACCTAATCCTCATATATATGTCAATGTGTAATTATTTTAATCCTAATTAAAATTTAAATCCTAATTTTCATGTGTATGTTAATGTGTATTTATTTTAAACCTAGTTAATATTGAAACCCTAATCTTCATGTTTATGTTTAATGAGAAATGACCCTACTTTAGTGAGATATTATGATTATTGCTATGTGTTTTATCACGTAGATGATAGAATTTGTACGGGATAATTATTGGTTGTTGGTTTGGTTATTGGATAGTATGTTTAATTTCTTGGATTGATAATACATGTATTCTTCCACACTCTATCATAATAGACCCTAACAAAATGTATCTTAACACATACGGAGGGTTTTTGTTTGGACTTCACCTCGGTAAGATCCAACATGAATGTGGTTAAGAGAAGTGTAGTGATGAATCGAAACCTTAATCAAACAAAATATAACCTTAAACATCATATGTTAGAATAAATTGTTAATAATTAATTAGAGCACTTACACTACACCAAAATGGATAAATTGTCACCTTTCAGCCGGCCAGCCTTGTCAAGGTCATTGACCGTGACAAAAAAACACGCGTTTTATGTCACGGTCATTGACCTTGACACGACCGTGACAACGAATTGTCACGGTCAATGACCGTGACAAGTCCGTGGCAAGTAAATTTGTCACGGACTTGTCACGGTCAATGACCGTGACAATTCGTGTCACGGTCAAAGACCTTGACACGACCGTGACAATGTTCGCAGCAAAAACCCTATCCCCCTTCTTTTTTCCCTCCCGCGCCGTTCCCTCCATCTCTCTCTCTCTCTCGACGCTTCTCTCTCTCTCTCTCTCTCTCTCTCTCTCTCTCTCTCTCTCTCTCTCTCTCTACTTTCAGGTCCATTTTCTCTCTCTCTCTCTCTCTTCCATTTATATATATATTTGTGTGTATATTTATGTGTGTATGTGTATATATATATATATATATATATATATATATATATGTGTCTATGTGTGTGCGTGGAGGGGGGCAGGGGGTGGGGGTGGGGCAGGGTGGGGGAGGGGGTGGTAGGGGGTGGGGCAGGGTGGGGCGGGGTGGGGCAGGGTGGGGGAGGGTGGGGTGGGATGTGTGTGTGTGTGTGTGTGTGTGGTGGTGTGTGGTGGGGGAGGGGGTGGGGTGGGGTGGTGTGTGTGTGTGTGTGTGGTGGTGTGTGGTGGGGGAGGGGGTGGATGAGGGGTGGGGTGGGGTGGGGTGTGTGTGTGTGTGGTGGTGGTGTGTGGTGGGGGAGGGGGTGGGGTGGGGTGGGGTGTGTGTGTGTGTGTGTGTGTGGTGGTGTGTGGTGGGGGAGGGGGTGGTGGAGGGGGGCAGGGGGTGGGGTGGGGTGTGTGTGTGTGTGTGTGGTGTGTGGTGGGGGAGGGGGTGGTGGAGGGGTGGGGTGGGGTGGGAAATCATATGAAATGAATTCAAATTATAATTGCTCAAAATAAATATGAAATCATTTTAAGATATCAATTTAAAAATATCAAATTATAATTGCTCAAAATAAATAAATATGAAATCATAAGATAATTGCTCAAAATAAATATTAAATAATAGTTACTAAGATATCAATTCAAATAAAGTCTTAATAACCTAACCAAAAGAAATAAAATAAAATATCAAATAAATTATCATCCACCTCATAGACATTCCCTACCAATCATTTTAAGATAATTTTTTCCTTATAAAGATAAATACCTTTGATTGCAAAGCACGCACTTGTATTATTATTATTATACAACATGTATTATTTCGACGTGTAATTATAAAATCTCACCTAGTTTTGTATACTATTTTTAAAATCATACTATCAATTCACGAGACACTAAACAAGAAAGAGGGCATATTAATTTGGAAATGCTTGTTTTTCTTTCTAGAGATCTGTGTCGTCAAAACTTGGTAGTGTTCGAGTGTGTTTTTATCACTAAATTATTATTTCACTAACAAATACTCCTTATATCCTAGATTAAGAGTCCATATTTAATTTTTGTACTTACTAATAATACACTTAATCAATGGCTAGGATTAACCCTTATTCACTATCATGAAATTTGGTAAATTGATTATTTAAAAAAAAAAAGCAAAAGTAGACTAACATATATACACAACACTAAAAGTAGACATCAATTTTATAAATAATTGATATTTTCGTTCTCAAGCATAGAAATTCAATCTCAAGCAATTTAATTTCAATCTCTACAAATTTATGCATGTATTCAAGGGATTTATGAAGGATTAATATTAAAATTCAATTCCTATACATAATCTAAAAATTATAACTCAGATTCAACTAGAAATAAACCAAACCAAAGTTAGTTAAATTAACCAAAGGATTAATATTAAAATTCAACTCTATTAGTTAAATTATAAATGTAATAGATTTAATCTATATAAATCATATAGGCTTGATACAAATATTCTAATTAACTTGCCTCAAATTTGATGAATAACAAGGGCTAAAAGTATTGTTCATTTAATTCAATTAGGTAAAACCCATGATAATGAAATTTATGCTACAATTATAATTACAAAATTGAAACGAAATGGTATTGACGGAACTTACACATACGTTATAATATAGACGGATAATTTTTTTATCTGTACTAATAACATTTTTTTTATCTGTACTAATAACATTTTTTTTATAGCAAAAATGTCTCCTTCAGATGTTAGGGCGAAGATGATGATGCTGTTTATGATGATGTCGTCGTCTGGGTTCGGTGGTAGCGGAGGCGACGAGGGCTCCTCCGCCCCTAGGCTCCCCAAATATGAAAAATTTGGGATTACCGTCGAAAACAAGTCGGAGCTTTTAGCGAGATCCCTCGAGCTGCTAAAGACGGTCATCGGCCCAGGGTTTATGAGTTGGAAGGAGGTGTCGTATGAGCTCAAGTTAGTTGTTTGGGCGGCACTACAGGTAATATTTATATGAATATTTCAATTTCAATTTATATTTATATTTATATTTATTCGCAACTAACATTGTATTTGTTGGACAGGAACAATTCAACTTGGATCCAAAGCTACGCGATTCCGTCTTGGAGCAGTTGAGGGAGCAACACAAGACGTGAAAAAAAATATGCGGTCACGGTACTTTGGAAAAACACGAGAGACGATTTTACAATGGTGCGGATCCGTCCCGCCCAAGGAGCCGATCTCATTGGCACAATGGCAAAAGTTCATTGACAATGAGATCGAGGATCGACAATTGGCATCTCGTCAATTGGGGAGGGAAAATCGGGCTAAAAAGACGGACGTGCACTACTCCGGCCGGACCTCTTACGCTGAGGTGGAGCATAGGATGAAGGTAATATTTAATTTATCTATAACTACAGAAATATATTATTGGATATTATTTTACTTTGCGGGGCCGATACTAATTTTACTTTACTTTATTTTATTTCAGGGGGTAGGGAGTGGGCCAGGGGGTAAGCCACATAGGCTCGATACTTATGTGGCTCTTCGGACGAAGAAGGGGAAGGACAAGGAGGTGTCCCCGAGCGTCGCGGCCACGATTGTAAGTAATCCGACAGTTTAATTATTGTTAATTACGTTATAATTTTTTAGTTTACTTATTTTACTAATCATGTGATTTTTGTCGTTTCAGGCAAAGCTTAAGGAAGTGCATGAGTCGCAGTCTGATGCCGACAAGGCATCTTTGTCCACAGACGCACTCAGCCAAGTGCTTGGCTCTGATTGCAAGGAGAGGACAAGGGGAGTGAGCTCGCGGGTGGCCAAATCTAGGATCATCGGATTGGAGACGAGCGACACCGGGTTGGCTCGAACGGTGGATTCACACGACGCGAAGCTGTCTCGTTTGGAGGCGACGGTCCAAGATATGTACGCATTCATGAAGCGTACGTTGGGTGGAGACCGTAAAGAGAAAGGTAAAGGGAAAGGGAAGGAGAAGGAGGTGGAGGAGGAGGTGCGGGAGGACGAGGCGCAGGATGACGAGGATGTGGACCTCGCTACTTCATCACCGACACGTTCGTACTTCGACAATCCACTTCCCTATTTGACGTCCTCCAACAGACCATTATCGACAACTGGTTGGCCTAGCGTGTTCATATTGGACATATTTGATGGCCAGCGGATAGGGCGGGGATTGAGGGACCCGGATATCGTCGAGGGTGGAATAGTCCATGGACGTGTGCTTCAACAGATGGAGTCCAGGGGGCTCGTCACGCATGTCATAACCGGCAAGGAGAACTCCCTATTGTGGTTGCGCGAACAATGCGGCACGACGTATATTAGTGGGTGCGTCAATTCTTATGTCGTGTGGCCTACTCACCTCCTCAGTTTTATCCAAGACATGTAGTAACATTATTTTCTAGTTTGTCCATTTTAATTATATTTGGATTATATCGTCATGTATATTATTTTTACTTTGAAGATTTGGATTATACTGTCATGAATATATATTTGCATTATCTTTAGTTTGTGTTGGATATATGATGTTTGGAACAGGTACAACGTTGCTATAACAGGTACAAATATACTGCTGGGCAGTGGCAGTGGCCATACTGCCCAGCAAATTTTTTTTAAATTCTGCCCAGAATTGTCACGGTCATTGACCGTGACAAGTCCGTGACAACATTTGTCACGGACTTGCCACGGTCAATGCCCGTGACAATTTTTTTTTAAATATTGCCACGGCTTTGTCACGGTTATAAACCGTGACAAACGTGTCACGGTCATTGACCTTGACACGATCGTGACACAAAACGCGAGTTTTTTGTCAAGGTCAATGACCGTGACACGACCGTGACAAAAAAAGTTATCTCGCCTCGAAATGTCACGGTCATTGACCTTGACAAGGTGAATTTGTCAAGGTCAATGACCTTGACAAATGGGCAGATTTGGTGTAGTGTTATTTGTAGGACTCATACTCATGCCTTTTAATATTTTTCTCAGGAAAAATGATATAGGGTGATAATCATTGGCAACAAGAGTACGAAAGGTTACAATTGGACCGTACATATGCAACTTTTATTAGTGCACACCATATAGGGGGTACTCAATTTATAGGTATCGAAATAAGAAGATCGAGCAATTCAACTGCCTTGCAAATCGTAGAGTTAATCTTCAGCAAGAGTACATGTTCGATCATATTCTATTTTCACTAACATAAAGATGGTATGATGTTATAGAGAATATATTCCACAAACATAATCCCGATGGATCCTTGACCATGCTGAAGTTGTTAGAGAAGGAAGAAAAAAATCATCCATTATGGTTACCACTACTTACCGAGAGCATTTATATAGACTGCCATGTCTCGGGTCATATGCACGTAAAATTGAATCTTGCCTCCAAGTTGAAAAAGATGGGATTTCGAGTTCATGTCACATATATCTATTCATAAATTATAGATACGCTTCCTCCTAGCTCGATCCATGCAAAAATCCATAGGTTTTTAAAAACTAATACCGATTGGATGGAGATAACACACATTCAACATATTCTAAAGTCTTACTCTGAAAATATATATATATATATATATATATATATATATATATATATATATATATATATATATATATATATATATATATATACACTAGCGTTTGCCCGTGCCTGAAGGCACGACGAAAATTTTTCAAAGTACGTAATCGCGAAACAACGAAAAATTTTCAAAGTACGTGATCGCGAAACAACAAAAATTTCCAAAGTGCGTAATTACAAAATGGAATTTTTTTTTAAAAGTATGTCTGTGCCTAAAGGCACATATAATTTTGAAAAGAAAAAAGTCGTGTACAATGTAAATAATAAAATTTTCAAAATACGTAATTTATTTTGTAAATAAGAATATTTCATGTCGTGTCGTGTTTATTTTGTTCGTAATTTCAAAACAAAAAGTATGCCATTGCAAAAAAAAAACATGTTACCCGACAACAAAGTGAAATAAAAAAAATTATTATATATTTTCTAATTGGAATATTTTTTTTTGTTACATTAATTTTGTAGTTTCATTTTATTTTTGAAAAAAACACGCTATCGTGTCGTGTCGTGTCGTGTTCGGTTCCACTGGCTTATTTTCGTGTCATGTCGAGTCGTGTGAAAACAAAACTCATTGCCCCGTAGGTGCGAAGCCAAGCCATAATTTTTCAAAGTACGTAATCGTCAAACGACGATAATTTTTCAATGTACGTAATAGCGAAAGGCAAAAATTTTCGAAGTGTGTAATTACAAAACCACAAAAATTTCATTCCTGGACAAAACAAAGTGTAATTTTAAAAAAATTGGTCATAATATCCTTTATTAATATGACTATCTTGCAAAACAGTAGTGTTCACAATTGGTAATAAAATCTCTTGTCGTGTTTCTTTTGGTAAAGTTTGTTTTTGGTTAAAAAAAGATTGGGTCATGTTTGAGATAGGTAAACAATAATATTTCATGTCGTGTTGTGTTTATTTTGTCCGTAATTGCAAAACAAAAAGTATGCAATTGCAAAAAAAAAACATGTTACCCAACAACAAAGTGAAATAAATAAAAATTGTTATATATTTTTTATTTGGAATATTTTTTTTGTTACATTAATTTTGTAGTTTCATTTTATTTTTATTTTTTTCGAATTTTATATTTTTTTG
Organism: Sambucus nigra; assembly: GCA_949130495.1. NCBI lineage: Eukaryota > Viridiplantae > Streptophyta > Magnoliopsida > Dipsacales > Adoxaceae > Sambucus > Sambucus nigra. The sequence goes on from OX422213.1 coordinate 89,739,084, forward strand.
TGTTAAGTTTTGGGCTTTAAAATGTGTGGACTTTTCGAGACCCTTTTAGTTTTTTTTTTTTGGGTTTGGTTTAAGTTGAGAGCTTCTTCTCTCTCTCCCTCATTTTTTTTCTTCTCAAGGTCGTGCCTCTCTCTCTCTCTCTCTCTCTCTCTCTCTCTCTCTCATTTTCTCTATTTTTTTACCCTATCTTCTCTCTAGAATCTCTACCAAAATAAAACATTTTGTTTCCCTCTTTTTCTCTCTAAATCCATAGCTGAGAGTTTAAGCTCAAATCGATTTGAGGGTTCTTAGATTTTTGTTGGAGTTGAGTTTCAATTTTGATTTTTTTTCCGAAGTGGTGTGACGATTTAGTGGTTCCATTTTTTTTGGATTTGTCTTGATCCGAGTTAAGGAGATTTTTTGCTCTTGGTTTTTTGTTTTGGGTTTGTCTTGATCCGAGTTGAGAGCGGTGGCTACATGAAGGCACGAAGAAAAATTTTCAATATACGTACCTGCAAAATGACAAAATTTTGTTCCCCAGCAAAACAAAGTGTAATTTAAAAAAATGGCCATTATATCCTATATTTATAGGACTGTCATGCAAAATGATAGTGTTCGTGATTGGTAATAAAATTTCATGTCGCGCCATGTTTATTTTGGTCAAGTTTGTCTTTAGTTAAAAAAACATTGTGTTCTGCCGCTTTTACTTGGATCGTGTTCGAGATAGGTAACATGAAATTAATACAACATGAAATATTTTTTAACATAACATGTACACAATCATATTTAAATGCGACACGACATGATACGGAATATTATTTTAATTTATTTACAAAAAGAGAAACACAATCGAATCGAAATGAGACCCAATACGTAATCTTTTTTTTTTACCAAACACAAATATGACTAAGTAAAGGTGACACAACATTTTTTTTTCCAAACACAAATAATAAAAAAAATTACCAAAAAATACTCAAAATTTTATTATTCTTTTACCAAACACAAATACGATCAAAGTAAAACATGAACGCCACATTGAACCGTGGTGGTTTGGTCGCCAAAGGTGGAGTCCAATAACATTTACTTGGGCATAGACAGTGCTATAGGGGATTAAACATCTAAATAAAATTTCACTCAACTATAAATCATGAAGAACTTTTAACCAAATTGCCTTAAATTTGCTCATAAAGAAACTTCCATAAAACAATTCACACCGATATTCAATTACTGATAGTTTGGACACTCGAATTCATAAACAATTTTATAAAATAGCACAATTATGTTTTCACCTTCAATCAAACACCACCCACAAACAACACAACACCATTGTGATCCTCCACCCAAAAAAACTTCAAACAAACCTTCATTAAGGACAAAGATGACTTTTCTTTTGCACTAATAAAACAGGTATGTGAACATATACAATGATAAAATATCTCATGCCATTCTTGTGTTTATTGCGTATAACACACCCATGAGCAACCCAGCTTCACCATTTTCATTCACTAACTTTATAAACCCACATCCTATTGAGCAGCAGCACATGAGCATTTAGAATCAATTGATTGGAAAAAAGAATAAAAAATAAATAAAACCCCTGTTTACAATCTAAAACACATGCTCATAGTAGGAAACATATCGTCGCCGCTGCCTCCGTCGTTGGTAAAAGAGTCCTCCACCTCGAATGAAACACTTATTATGGCATCCACTTCTCCTCTCTCCCCCTCCACGAACTCACCTCTTTCCTCCAATCTCAATCCCATTCCCAAAACCCCAATCTGATGTGCTCCCATTATTCCTACATCGATCTTACCACCCGTCCCATGTACTTCTCCTCTAACTCCCCTGAACCTCTAGAATGTGCCAGATTCTCACCCCATCTGCGATCAACTGGGAAATTTTTGGAATGTGTCTGATTCTTACAGTTCTATATTTCAAAATATGGCCATTTGTATAGATACCCCCCAATATGATATGTTGCCGACCGCCCTTGTCTTCCCAAAGTTTAAATTGTGGAAAAGAAATTTGTTGGGATGTCGCTCTTGAGCCCATTGTTACTGACAACACCAACAACAGAGTCTGGTTTGAGCCCCACCACCATCTCCGCTGCCTTAGAAGGTAGATCTCCACCCAATCTCCGGTCGTCTTTTAACCCCACCGCCATCTTCGATGCCTTGGATGGTAGATCCCCTCCCAATCTCCGGTCAAACTCGAATTTTTCAAGGTCTTCCAACGTGTAACCTTTGTTGAAAAAGAAATTATGAATGTCGTCAAGTTCAAGATCCAGAAAACTCAGATGTTCACCATGGTCGCTGACGTTGATAGGGATCGCGGTCTCATTATTAAGAGGAGACGCAACAGTTACATCCAGCACAGAGGAAGGGTTTTGGGAAACCACTTTCCCTCGAATAGCAGATGGTAAGGTAGAAAAATTAGGGGGTGGTAGGGGTTTTCCACCATCAATCTTGGCCAGAGCAGCCATCGAATTACTGGGTGGAAGGAACGTAGGTGAAGGGAGCGGTGTTTTGGTCGGTTTTTTGAATTTTTTCGTTCCTATTGCGTCCAAAATTGTTGTAACCAAAAGAAATGTTCTAAACCAAAAAAGAAAGACACTGGTGATATATAAACTGCAAAAAAAAAAAGACATCAGTGATATAAATTGGCAAAAAAAAGACATTGGTGATATATACTGCAAAAAAACAACGTGAATAAGGATTTTGTAACCAAAAGAAAGATTACCAGTTTTTGCTTTAGTAAATAACCTGTAAGAAAAATGAGATATAAACCAATATTTAGAAATGTTAGAGAGGAGAGAGAGACTACCGGTTCGTGAGAGAAGGGATAAAGTTTTTGGTGGTGAAATTTATGTCAGAGGAGGGTTTGTGAGATATACTATGTGAAATCAAAAGTAAAAAAGGGGGAAAATGAAAAGATTCTTTAAAATTCAAAATTCAAAATGTAAATGGAGGGAGATGATCTCAACCTTCCATTCGGGAAAAATGTCTTTTGATGTGGCATCAATCCACACCGTTAAAATGTGTAGACAATTCAAAAACTTCCCTAACTTATTATATATATATATATATATATATTAAGGAAGGGGGAGTTTGGTTATGTGGTCAAGTCTTCTATTCATTAAATTTACTTCATAAATAAATAAATTTTGATCACGCAATTGATCAAAGAGGACATGCAAAAAAAAATACTGGCAGAAAAATTTAAATTGCAATGTGTTTCCAATTTTAAGTTCTTCACTAATTATTCCTACGTGGACATGCATAATATTTCTTAATCAATTTCCAAGGGTACTGAAAGCATCGGATTTAAGAAATAATTGTTGTTAGACTAGTTTTAGCATTTTAGTCCTATCCATGCATCTATGTGAGGAAAAATGCAAACACAAAAAGCACACAACCATAATTCTTTGATGTATGAGGATGTTTGAAAAAGATTCTAATGATTTCTCAGCAACAACATCAAAGATGTCGTTGGAAGTTCCGTTCGAAGGGGGCAATCTCGTTTGAACGAGATTTGTAATGAAATCTATGTCTGAGGCAAAATTGCTAAACTTATGAAAATGTTTTTGAAAACTCAGTTAAATCCTTTAAAAATATTGACAAAAAGTTTCTCCAACATATTTTTCAAATATAGGGTCACATAAATTATGGGAATAGATAATCAAATGTTGATATTAGCATTGATGATGCTTGAATTCTTGAATTATCGGATGTTCAAATTTCTTCTATATTGAGCATAATATGACACCTTACAAACTGATATGTTTTGTCCTAATGGAAATAGCCAATACTGCAAATGAGTCGATGTTGAAATTTTCCCTTACAAATCTCCCCCTTTGGCTATTCTTGGACAAAACATAAAAAAAAGACTCTAATTTTTTTAAGACGATCCATAATGTCCACCCCAAAAAATGAACACAACTCAACTATCTGACAACCTTGCTTCATTGAGTTCATTGTAGGCTTGAGTTTTTAGAAAATTATAAATATACCTACACACATAAAATAAAAAACATGTAAACTCATGTGGAGAAGATAATATATGAATCACATTAAGAAATAAGCTTAGGTCTCCCCCTAAATATGTCATGTTCTTCCCCCCGAATATGTCTCCCCTTTTTGTTAGGAAAAGACAAAGGGTAAGAACAAAACCGACAAAGTTAGTGAATAATTCTTTAATCATAAGAAGAATAGATTTTAAGCAACATCAAATATAATCACACAAACAATTATAGCACTATGTAAACATTAAAATCATCCACACGAAATACTATGAAATTGAAATAACCATGTGATGAATTAAATTAAACAAACTAATTATCTAAAGTACCATAAACAAATATCCAAATTTAAATGCGGAAAAAGAAAAAGATATTCTAATATTCGGTAAAAGTCAAAATAATGAAATATAACAAAGAATCTCTCTCTCACAAGTATGAAAGAAACAAAATCATAAATATTTCAATCACTGAGGTGGATCATTTGGGGCATCATCAAATGTATCATCAAAGCAAGAAGGACCACCACTAGAAGGACCTTCACCACGTTGCATCTCTATATGTAGAAACTCCTCACAGTATTGCATCAATCGATAATTATGAGGGGATTGTTCCTCAGCTCGTCTTATATGTGCCTCCTTTGCATGCTCTCCCTCTCTTTGCATAGAAGTGAAAATTCTTTTATCATTTCAAGGTCTTGGTACCTTTCTTCTTTTATCCTTTCCCCAGTAGACGCAAAATCTTAAGTTCCTCAGACTCAGATGGAGGATGACTACGAGAGGTACAAGGTCAAGATTGAGCATGAGTAGATTGGGTAGCGGACTGCGATAACTCATAACGAGAGATAGGATCAGGTATATGACTCCTAGGCTGACTAATGGATGAAGTGTAAAAAATCTGGTATTTAATGTCAGTAATATCACTAGCTAAGAGAAGGCAAGCTGTCTGTAGACAATGCCTAATGACTATGATAGCAAAAGATAAGTCTGTCTAACTGGTGGAGTAGTAAAATTTCTCATAGGTAAGAGGACACTAAAAATATGAGACATGGGATTAATGGTATCACATACACTAATAGCAAACACAATGCGCACATATTCAGGCCTAATTTGGGTATTGTTTGCACCGGGAATGAAACAAGCAAAAATAATCCTATTTAGAATCCTAAACTCAAGTTTGAATTGTTAATGATATAAAATTACATATCCCAGTTCATATTTCTTAAAAAGGCTTCTAATAATTTTCTATGAGGAGGTCTACTCCATTGGGTCAGGGAAAGTTAGGACTGGCAATACAGGTAAATCGGCAAGCCTATCAATTGATTCAACGGTGATTAAAACATCCATACCATAGGCCCTAGACACAAGACTAAGCTCACTCACAAGCATGTTAAATCAAAAATCTCTAATGATATCGGTGTAGATGGCGTCATGAAGGTTAAAAATCGGGTCCCATCTGAGAGTAGCAATACAAGTGAACACCATAATATGAGATAGAGAGGCTAAATCAATAACTTTTCCCTAACGATAAAACGAGTCGGGAAACCAAGGGTGTGATATTAGGTGGACTAGCTTGAGTTCCTAAATGGAGTTGGATATTTGGAATAGGTTGTTCCTCTCATGAGGAGTGTTCCTTATCGAAAAGGAAAATGCGACAATTAAGAAGATCACGAGCCCTATAAAAATAAAAAATTATGCACCCTATTGAAGTATGACCAACCAAACCATCAACAAAAAATTGAAAAAAATATGAGCTCCATAAGAGTATTAGCAATATTAGTAAAATGATCTGTAATTAAAATATAATGAATTTTCTTGAGTTTTTGACAAAAAAATAGATAAGTGTTTAAAAATAATGTCGAAAACATCTAAAGAAGAATCATTTAACTTGGGGTAAGACAATTTTTGAAAATCATTATATATATATATATATATATATATATATATATATATATATATATATATATATATATATATATGGGGGGTGTGTGTGTGTGTGCGCGCGCGCACTACAAGAAAAACACATTTTTATGACGCTTAAAAAAATAATTTAAGGACATTTATTAAAAAAAATGTCATTTAAAGGTTAATGCTATTATTAATGTGACATTTCTAATATAAAATGTCATTTTATACACATTCGTATTGTTTTTTCTGGCTATTTAAATATAAAAATCATACTTGATTATAGATATTATGACATTTTTTAAGAGCTTTTAACCTAAATATACCTATTATGACGATTTTTTTCTCCTCCAAAATTTAGAAGCGGTGTTTTCCCTCTAAATGTTTTTTCCCTTTTACCAGCTGCCTCCAAACATTTGGTTTTATCCGCTCACGGCACTCCTCTCCATTACCGTCACGGCTCTCCTCTCCATTGTCTCTCAACCTGATCTCCATCTCCCTCACGCTCTCCTCTCCATTCTCTGATAGTTTTTTTCTCTCAGTCGTTCCCTCCCCTCACAAAAAATCGAAGCTCAAGAAATCGAAAAAGAAATCGAAACAGGTCTGGTTCGATGAGTTGAAAACCTTGCTAGATTCGAAGACCTTACGGGACTCTAGTTCCCATTTCTCATTGAGAGAGAACGGAGAAGCTTCAATGCCATAGGATCAGGTGTGATGCCAAATTCACGGAGGGCGATAACCCTGAAGGCTCTTGTACATATCACGATTCGATCAGTGCGTTCTTTAATCGAAATCTTTTAAACATTTTTCTCAATGTAACCCATCCTTGTGGATTAAAGAACCTTCCTTTTCCTGTCCTGGGATTTGTAATGTTGAGTAGTAGTTAAAAAAACACCACTAGGTTGAAAGTAAATATGGTTCCCTAAGCCCTTGATCTTAATTATTTTAGACACTAAATTTGTTAGGTAGTTGACTCAACAATTGTAATTGTACATAAATATTATATTGGCTTCCATCTAGTGTTGATGTCTTGAAATATTGTTTTCTTAACACGAATCTTAATCGAAAGAAGGCATTAATTTTTCTGTTTAATCAAAATAAGGTATCTTGTTTAATCGAAACAAGGTATTAATTTTCTGTATAGTGTTCCAAAATCGATGAAACTCTTATGGTTGGGGATATGATTTTTTCAATTTCGATCCTTTTGTTTTTTATTTACTTTATGTTTGGCTTAATTTTGACTGTTGTGTTTGTTGGGAGTAATGTTAAAATTAGGGCTTTTAAAAGCATTTTATCTGTAAACAAAATGTTGGTCTTCAATTTTTAGTTGTTCTTTGGACTAATTTTGTTGATACAGTTGGAGTTAATTTAGGTATGTCCCTGGTTGATGTGAAGTTCCATGTGAATGTGTTGGAATATTAATAGTCGTGTTGTGCGTGTTAATTTTATTATATTCTTAACATAAATATAGGTGTATACTTTTAAAATTATAATGCTTAATTAATTGATTTTAAACATTCATAAACTAAATGAATAATGTAAATTATTGTTTCAAATAGTTGTAATGAATTGTTTTATTATGCCATTTGTCTTTGTTGAACATTATTATAAGAAAAATCTATGAAGTTGAATGATGAATGTTAAATTTAATGATATTGGTTGAAAACATCCTTCATCAATCAAGTTCATTGCATTTACTTTATAGAACTAATTATTATGAATCGTGTGATTCGAGCATTGTGAATTATGTTATTTGGCATGGTAATCACATTTCTACTACTACTACTTTTAGTCTTAATATGTACACTTTATAAAATGCGAGAAGACAAGTCATGGATGTCTGTATAGATTATCACATGAGTACGTGCACGAGGTATGTAATTTTTCTCCAGGTTTTCAATATACGACAATTCCATGATAAAAGTCCAAATGTTGGAAAAAATATGTTTCCTTAAGAGGATCAAGTGCGTGTTATGTAATTAATTTATATAAAAGTTGTTTAGTCTCCACTTATTTTCCTTTTTTACTTTATACTTGAAAGTTAAAAATACTCGAGTTAATGGACACTAATAGTCAACTTTGGCTTCCTTGTGTAGGTTATCTTCTAATTCATTTTTAATATTCTCTTTCTTAATTGGTGTTGTTTTAGTTTTAATTTCTTCGTTGTCTTGAGATTTTACAAAAAAAAAATGGTTTATGTTCTTTGTCAACAATTTATTGTAGTCTTGTGTTGCTCATGAGTTTAGGATGTTTATAAGAGTTATTTTGGTATGTGTGGGTCTAGGTTGGGTTGGGTTTTAGATTTTTATTGTTTAGATTTTTCTGAGATATGGAGAAATTGTTTGTAGAGATGTGGGTGGGTGATTTATCCACCACAATGGTGGTAGGTGGTAGGTGGTGACAAACATTGTAGTCACTCTAGTTTATTCCAAGAAATGTGTTTATGCTCAAGCTTAGTGGCAATGTGGAAATAGTGACGCTAGGCACTAGAGTTTTATTAGTGTGTTTTGGTAATTTTAGTGTTGTAAGTATTAGATTGATTTAGTTGGTTTGATGTGGTTTATAATTTTAGTGAATCTGTGATTTTGAAACCTGTACTTTATAAAATGAATATGGGAAGCAGAGTATATGATAGGTAAAAAAATTAAAATCTAGAACAATAGACACCATACCATCCTCAGTTGTATTCGGTATATCAAGTGAGTATTATTTTTTGATGGAATAATGTTTTTGTCCAGTCATAAGAGTTCACGGGCATAATTTATGGCAAGAGAAGGTATATTTCTTTGGTGATATGTCTTTCCATATGGAGATCTCCCAAAATGAAATTGGTGAAATACATCGATCTTCAGCTTCTTGGAAGACAGTGTGTACAACCTCTACCATCCCAGTATCATTTGTTAAATAATAGAATCATAGTTAAATATTGCTTTCCCATTAATATCCAACGTCAAACTCGAGAAAAGGGAGTCCATTTCCACATCCTCACCATCATATGTAGCAACATCAAGTTTGTTGCAGAGCCTATCTGTAGCTTTTCCAAACAAGTTAATCATCGTTGTTACTTCAAATGTAATGTGGAGACAATAGCACGCGTTCTGACATGCCAAACTTCCCCATCAGCTGGGATAAGACCTGTCCTCATGACACATTCAAAAATTTCCACAAGGATACCTTTTGAATAAGCTTGTGAGTTGTCCCTCAATATGCATTTGGCCATGCAAGGAATCCAAAACTATCAGAAAAGACTTAGTAACAAATGTCAACCTAAAATTCCACCATAAGTGAGGTAAATTTCATATAGAAGGATGCAAAATGCCTCACTCCAAATGGCACTAATTGCTCATTTCGCCTTTGGAATCTTTGGATAATATTCACCCGAATCAATCCACTTTGATAACAAGTCAAGAATTTCATTAGGTACCCCCAGTTTTGTCAAACCATTCCTCAATCATGATGCATATTTTTCAACCGTGAACTCGCCGAAAGCAATTCAAGCGGACAACTAGACCCAGTGTTTCTTATCTAACATTCTCTCTATGCTCTACACGCCGTCATCACTAGAATCAGGCTCTTTCCCATTCAAATTTGAGCATCTAATTCTACTGCGCGACCTTCCATTTAGTTTGAGGATAGGCGTAGTTGAGATTTTGAATTTTTTCACTTCAATTTTGGATTGGAGAGAATGAGTTGAGAATTGAACAAGAGGAACCTGATCAATCATTTGAGAGATGATAAGTGGATGGGTGGGTGGTGTTAGAGAAAACCAACATAATCGAATCTAGCTGTGGTTTAGCTTTTAAATCGTCTACGGATGTCTGGTTTATCCATATGTCTATCTGAATGCTATTATGCACAACGATATACACGTATTTGGCGTCCAATGTCGTCCATAAATCATAGCAGCGATAAATATTTCAGGTTCCTAACATTTTAGCGAACAGATATTTCAGTGAACAAATATTTCAGGAAACCCAGGGCCTGGATCCAGGTGAACTCCCTGCTTCGGGTAGCGGGTTGGTGGCCGACGAAACGAGTGTTGATTTATAAGTGACGATCGGACACAAGGCTGAAATTTTTGTTTCTTTTGACATGGAAGTAGAACAAAATACCCTCTCCCCCAATGAAGCGATGATCATAACATGTTGATTTTGGGCGGTTGCAGTCCGATCTGCGATTGTTAAACATATATACTGTGTGCATTGATATTATTTTTTCAAGATCAACTCAAGATATATCATTGACGAAGTACGACTAGCTATAATATATTAATATTATGATTTCATGATTAAAGTATGACATGTCACTGTCAACATTATACTAAGATTACACTGTGATATTATAATATTAAGTTCTTATTTTCTTCGTGATCCCCTTTTATATAAGTTAAATTGTCAATATTCAGGTCTTGTGTCAAACTCAAAAGCATGCTCATAAGTGATGCAAATGGAATTTCCAGGATACTACGTCTGTAGCTAGGAACATTATAAAGAATACAAAAATTATTCCTCATGGTGGTGCAACATAATTAACTGTCTCTTTTACACTGAATCAAAGAGCTCGTCCATAGAAGGCATTTAAAATTGGCCTTACAAAGTAGCCGTAGAAGCATGCGAGGCTATTCCAAGGACTTTTATCACAGAATTGTGGGGTCAATGTTATTAGGGATATGACCACTAGAATATAAATTATAAGTATAAATTATTAATAAGATCTACAACTAAGATAGTCCCAGGAAATTGCAAAATTAAGTCCACCAAGGAAACATCTGTCGTGCGTATACAACAATGTTGTTATTATATGGTACTTCATGGTCCTCATAATTTTATAATCATATGCATCAGTGGGACTATGTTTTCCCTCATTCAAAACTTTGTTTCTTTGTTTTAAATCTCCACTTCCTATAATGAATTTATTTCCTTCAATTTGTATGTTAAAATCAGTTGAATTTTTATTAACAGAGCATATCTCAGTCCTACAACTCATAGCTTTCATAAGTGTACAAGAGCTTTTAATTTTTGTCTTCACGAGTGATTTAATGCTACGAGAGACCATAAAGTCCAACTGACTGAGCTCCTCACTCCTCTCACCCTCTCTCTCTCTCTCTCTCTCTCTCTCTCTCTCTCTCTCTCTCTCTTTAACCAATCCCTCTCAATCGCTCTCGGCCCTTCCCTCCCACTCAACCAACTGACTTTGTTCATTTTTTGTTCACTTTTAAGAGCTATTTGTCACCGCTGAGGGAATGTACACGGGCCAACTTATTTTTTGTGGGAAGAAGGCCAATCTCATGGTCGAAAATGTCCTTCCTCTCAGATCTATTCCCGAAGGGGATGTTTTTTGCAACTTTGAACACCATGTCGGTGAACGTGGTATCTTGGCTAAAGCTTCTGGTGACTACGTTATTCATTAGTCACAACCAAGACGATGAAACCTCTAGGTATTACAACTAATATCAACTTTTTTTCTTTATATGATTTCATTTTATATATACTTTTAAATACAACATTATTATCTCCAGGGAAAATGCAAAACCCCCTTTAAATATGGCATTAATTAATCAATTTCAATAATTTACCACAAAGATTGTGATCTCTGAATGAGTAGCTTTCAATAATGCATGTTTGCTACTGTTGGATTAATGGATGATTTTATAATTCCATTGAAATTAGAATATGGAACTATGAATTACGAATGTTTTTAATTATGTTGTTGTTGGTAAAATATTGTGTAATTACATTGAAATTTTTATCAAGATTTTTAACTCATCCACGTTTTGTTCATTTATAGGCACATTCTCTTCCCTCACTCAAATTTTCACGACTTTGGCTACAATACGTTTGTTGAGATTTTTAAGTATTTACTTTCCATTCAAATTTCCTTCTATGACTTTGTCCCATGATTTTCAATCGTTATTCGCTTTGATCTTAGGACCCATAACTTCATCATAGTCAAGTTAGTATCCAAAACATGAACATTCATAATGACACTGTGGAACAATGAAATTGTAGAACTATTTTCTTCAAGAGGGTATATGTTTGTACAATTTTTTCGCCTTGATGCCGAGTAATATATCTTTGATAAATACCAATTAAGGATTGCATAGTGGAGTTAAAAACTTCAAATACATCTTCATTGCAATTAAATCCAACTAAAAAAAATAATGGAACCAGTTTATTGCCAAGTTTTAGAAGAGGCAAAACTTTAGTTTGTAATAGTTCATCTCTTTTGAATCTTCAGTCAATTTATTTTTAATATTAAGTAATTTATTCTTCATGATAGATTGCCTTATTTTGATAAGCTACTTTCCAACCGTTGATGTGTTTCCTGATGTATTTTTTGGAAGGTGATTTTTTTCCAGTATTTACAATGTGATTTTATTATCTTAATATACAATACCATGATAGTGTCACTATTTTAGCTATTAGCCAATGGTCTTGCATGCTCCGTTAAGCAATACAAGTATTCCAAAAGTCAATATTGTTGTTAATATGTCATCTGATGAGCAACCTAAGGTTGATGTAAGTGACGAACGTTTTTTACTTGATACCTCCAATGTTTTGTAGGAACATATATACACGTATAGAATGTTTTGTATTAAAATTTTTTTGCTACAAGTACTACAAATAAATACATATACCCAATTTTTTGTCCATTATTATGTTTTAAAACAGCACATTCATATATGCAGTGTGTTTGTCGTCTGCTGTTGTATACATATATCTATACTAATCACATGCTTTTGGTTGCTACTGATTGAGATGGTTCCCTCTAACCCCTATATTTACACAATTCACTCTGTTGATTTGTTCATATGTATTATCATGGAATACCATTGATATCTGATCGATCACTCATGCATCTCCCACCATTTTTAATGTTGGAACATAAAGTCCCAAGTGTGTAGAAGGTTTAATGTTGGATTCCAGATCTTGTTTTTTGGTGTCCAATTGTTTTGTAAGTCTAAGCAATTAACTCTCAGGATTAATACCGATAGGATATATTTATCTCGGTAGCTGCCAATCAAGAAAGGAGGTTGGCACTATCACATTCAAACAATCATGGGGGTATTTTTAGTCAATCCCTCTTAATAAGTATGAGAAAATAACATTCAACATGCTATTGTTGTTATATAAGTAAGGAATCCCACATTTTGTTTTAAACGTATATGATTAAGACTCATAAATTATACATGAGTGTATTCTTGTATACACTCATGTATAAATAACTGTTGTTGTGATTCATTCATCTTGCAGTCAGATCGTTTTCTTTATATTTTTCGGACATGCCAGGTATGCTTTACCTTCAAACTTTAGTAGTCTGATGATTCTTTTGAACATTTTGTAGGGTATATTAATATTTTTATTTTGTCCAAGTTTAATCCTTGTACTCATTTTTTATTAGTGATGTTGAGCATATAAAAATTTCAAGGTTATCGAGAGTCATCCATCTATTATTCTAATTCTATAAAGTTCCTGGAACAAACATAAGACTAGGTTATGTTTGGCTTCAAACAGGGAATGGACTTATCAGGAGAAATGTTTGTGCATGTGGTGGCGTTGTATGGTAAGGATTTCACAATGATCTCACAGCGCATCGGTACGAAGTCCAATAATCAGTGCAAGGTCTTTTTTAGTAAGGCTCGGAAATGCCTTGGACTGGATATGATGCATCATGGGCCTGCAAATGAAGGAATGCTAACTAGTGATGATGATAATGGAGATAGGAGTGATACAGAGGATTCTTGCCTCGTGGAGATCAAGTTAGGGTCTAAGATGGATGAAGATCTGTATTTGACAAACTTGAAAGGAAGCCACAATGTTAATCCTTCTAACCTCAACCAATCAGAGGACTGTGAAGAGATGGAGCTTTAGTTGGGCAAATCGGTTTCTTATGATTATGATTTAAATGCAAAACTGGATTTTGATGGTGACACCAGTATTGAAAATAGTGTGGTAGTGAGAATCTAGTTTTGTAGGTCTATGAGAATGCATTTATACCCTCGGCAGCATATTATCACTCTTTTGTTGCGTTGTACAATATTTTTTGTCAACTGTTACATTGCAGTAAGTTTGCACATATATATTAGATTACTCTGTCCATTTTGCAATAGCTTCTCAAGGATCAGTTCAGTATATAATTATGAATGAGTAGTGATAATATTTATTCATGAACTTTGACAGGTTTATATAGAATGGGATGTGCACATATATTTGTATGTATGTGCATATTTATATAGAAGTATACACATACTTTGAAGTAATTGAATCACAAACAATTGATTTTGCAACTCATCATCCTAACATTAATGCGATCGTGGAGCTTCTGAAACAAGGTTCGTGTTTCATTATTTTATTTTTTAAATTTATGAAGAGGAAGTGTTGGTTAGAAGAAGTAGATATTTATTGGCAATTTCTCTCTATTATTTTTGTATATAATTTTCAGGTTGAGTTGAATATTAAGCCACATGATGAAGATGCGGGGACACATGATTTGTGTTCAAGCCCTTGCTAATATAGGTAATACACCTCTCTTGTTGTAATATGACTATTTATATCTACAGAACCTCTTGATTATAAAACAAGAACTCGATTTCTTATTTATTCAACTCAAATCAAAGGAGACTTATGACTCAATGCCTCACTCCTTATATTGGCAAAGTATGTAGCTCTGTTCCAAATCGTCATTCATCAATGTAGCTCTATTGCAACACAATTAGGCAGGTTTTAGCTTTGTTGGGATGGTTGATGCCTCTCTTATTTCTTTTTTTATTTTGTGGGGGTGGGGGTGGTTTGCGCGCGCACGCGTGTGTTTGTGTGTGTGTGTGGGGGGGGGGGGGGGGGTTAGAAGCTGGTGTAAGCAGGAAGTGTCAAAGTACAGGGACTACAGCTATGAAGAGAGACTTCGGCCTCTTGTAGCTTCCAATAGAGAATTTTTTAGTGCTGGACTTACGAAAAAACCTTCTTCATCTCGGATTGAGAAATCCATTCAAAAGGATGACAACCATTTGGATGAATCATCAGTCGAAAGGCGCCTTAGATCAGATACTACCCATAGTTCACCCTTGCAAATCCTGGATAATTCTCCATTAGCAACGAGTAATGATCGCAGACACTCAAATAGATCTGATGTTAGACGGAGTCTTGATGTTGAAGAATCAGGTCGGTGGAATAGATGTCTCAAGGATGAGCTTTCCCAAGCAGAAGTAGACAATTCTATTTCATCACTTACTAGAACTAGTCATTTTTCTGGCAATTTTAGGTCTTTACTACCTCCTCCCATTCCTCCCTTAAGGACCGGGGTAGACAACCCTTTAGTTTTAGGCTCTTCAAAAGGGGAAAGCAGAGGCAACAAGCCAAACAACCGTCACAGGAGACTTAGTGATCCTAACATGGGTAGAGCTCAAGGAAATAATTGGAAAGGCGTCCAAACGTGGCCTTCGCCTATGGGAAATGGTTCTCTAATTGGAAAACCATGCAAAATGATGATGATCCTCTTTGCCATTATTATCTTTCGAAGCTTGACATTTCTGTGGATCTTACTCAAACCTGAGTTGTATGACTAGTGCGTTAGATTGATGGATATGGATTAGAACATGTTACCCAATGAAGATAATTACATGGTTTTATACGTCGCGGTAAAATCCGAGGACATAGTCATTTTTTTCATTCTTATTAATAACAAATATTTTGTTCTAATAGAATTATTTTCTTCCTAACAGCAGGAGGTTTTAGAAACCAAAACAAAGGTTCCTGATAAAAATTATAGTACCATCCTTTTTCCTTCGATCGTTGATTCTCTTTTTGAGGTACGTAGTGTAACACCCCGCCCGCCCGGGGAGAGCGAACGGAGCGCTAATGCGATAAAATAAATTCAAATCCATAAGTGACAAGGTATAGAGCATCTAAATAAACCCACAATAATATAAATCCGTTAATCTCAATCTCTTCAAATACAACAAGTATCCCGAATAAATACAACATCTAACTCGAAAAATAAAATACAAATCTTCAAAGCTCTATACATCAAAATAATACAAATCTTTCCCAAATAATCCTCGCAAAATCAATCTCCATAGCGCCCCAAAATCCGCGCTAACCTTCCACTAAAAGAAAATATGGGGAAGTACACAATACGAAAAGAAAGATGCTCAACAAATATATGTTAGCGATGAATAAAGCGTAACAACACGAGTACGAATATTCAAATCAAAATTCAAATCTCAATAGCATTTCATCATTATAATTTCTCAACAACACTTTAACCGGGTCACCAGGCCTCACCACATCCGTATATGCTTTATCAAGCCATAGCCCGGGAAATAGGAATTTTGGCGGGTGCCCAACATCCGTGCCATATTAAAATCTCATGACAACGTGCTCAACAACAATATAATGATACCACATGAATCAAAATAATTTCAACAATTATTTTCTAGATTTCAATGAATTTATCAATTCAAATATGAGTTCAATTAAACAAGAATTCAAAGAGAATGACACTCGCGAGATTTAAGGAGCATATTATCTAAAACCCCATACCTCAAACCATGATGAGAAACCAATGATCACATCCTCAAGATCAACTCAAAAGATCTACAAAAGATCCTCCAAGAACAACGAACAAAATAGCCCCAAGAACACCTCTAATCTAAGGGTTGGAACTCATAAATCTCAAGGGCCAAAGTATAATTAAAAAGGAAAGGAATATAAAATATATTTGCTGCCAAAATTTGTGCCAAAAGTATGTTAAAAAGGTTGCCCACATATTCCTTTTATAATGAAAAGAAATGAAGAGTTGGAACCCAAAAGACTCCTTTAAATAAGGCAAAGAAATGAAGAGGTGGAAGTCAAAACAACTCTAAGAGTTAAAAATATTTAAAAATCATTTTAAAATCCGTTTTAACTCCGTTTTCGAAACCGTTTGAAATTATCGCCTTTAAAAATAATAACCAACATTTTTTAGCAATAAAAATAATTTTATCAAAAACTTTATTTTCCTCCATTTTCCAAAAATTAATTAAAATAGCCCAAAATTACGCGGGTTGTTACACTTCCCCACTAACAATGGAATTTCGCCCACGAAATTCGCCGAATACCTAACTCTCAAAATCAGGCCAATAATCTCCAAAAATAAATCACGTCTCCCAAAAATAAATTCCTCACCTCTAATCTAGATGCCTAACACGAAACGAGCATCTAAAATTTTATATCCCCAAAAATTGCTAATCACGCAATGAACTCAAAACTCAAGCCCCGAGGGTTGCCGTATACCTAAGCTCTGATACCATTTGTAACACCCCGCCCGCCCGGGGAGAGCGAACGGAGCGCTAATGCGATAAAATAAATTCAAATCCACAAGTGACAAGGTATAGAGCATCTATATAAACCCACAATAATATAAATCCGTTAATCTCAATCCCTTCAAATACAACAAGTCTCCCGAATAAATACAACATCTAACTCGAAAAATAAAATACAAATCTCCAAAGCTCTATACATCAAAATAATACAAATCTTTCCCAAATAATCCTTTCTAAAATCAATCTCCATAGAGCCCCAAAATCCGCGCTAACCTGCCACTAAAAGAAAATATGGGGAAGTACACAATACGACAAGAAAGATGCTCAACAAATATATGTTAGCGATGAATAAAGCGTAACAACACGAGTACGAATATTCAAATCAAAATGCAAATCTCAATAGCATTTCATCATTATAATTTCTCAACAACACTTTAACCGGGTCACCAGGTTTCACCACATCCGTATATCCTTTATCAAGCCATAGCCCGGGAAACAGGAATTTTGGCGGGTGCCCAACATCCGTGCCATATTAAAATCTCATGACAACGTGCTCAACAACAATATAATGATACCACAAGAATCAAAATAATTTCAACAATTATTTTCTAGATTTCAATGAATTTATCAATTCAAATATGAGTTCAATTAAACAAGAATTCAAAGAGAATGACACTCGCGAGATTTAAGGAGCATATTGTGTAAACCCCCATACCTCAAACCATGATGAGAAACCAATGATCACATCCTCAAGATCAACTCAAAAGATCTACAAAAGCTCCTCCAAGAACAACCAAAAAATTAGCCCCAAGAACACCTCTAATCTAAGGGTTGGAACTCACAAATATCAAGGGCCAAAGTATAATTAAAAAGGGAAGGAATATAAAATATATTTGCTGCCAAAATTTGTGCCAAAAGTATGTTAAAAAGGTCGCCCACAACTTCCGTTTATAATGCAAAGAAATAAAGAGTTGGAACCCAAAAGACTCCTTTAAATAAGGCAAAGAAATGAAGAGGTGGAAGTCAAAACAACTCCAAGAGTTAAAAACATTTAAAAATCATTTTAAAATCCGTTTTAACTACATTTTCGAAACCGTTTGACATTCTCGCCTTTAAAAATAATAACCAACATTTTTTAGCAATAAAAATAATTTTATCAAAAACTTTATTTTCCTCCATTTTCCAAAAATTAATTAAAATAGCCCAAAATTACGCGGGTTGTTACACGTAGGTCAGGGTGTGTGCATATACATGTTTATGATTAATAGATATTTTATTTCATTGGATCTTCATTTACTATGATATGGGAGTATAAAAAACACAATTGTTGCTTCTACCTGATCCATCCACGTCCGCGTCCACACATTACCTATATCCCTATAATGTTTTTTGTACATATGCATGCCTTTTATCTTTGAGTTTGCCTTCTTTTATAACTGCAGTTATAAATGATATAAAGGAAAACACAAATTTGATGGTTTTGTGTTTCATTTTTTTAAAAAAAAATTTTGAAAAAAATGTATTCCTTACTGATTATTCTTTCTTGTGAATAAATGACTTTAAACTCATAGGAAAGTAGTAAAGTCATTTATATGTTGAAAAAAATGTTGTTTCTATTTTTGTATTTATTGTATTTAACTTGCAGAAAGTCATGTCCCTTTATGAGAAGTAGAGGGAAGAAATGAGTGCCATAAGCAGAGACAAAGTACCATTCCCTAATGCAGAGAGCGTTCAATTTGTTCCAACATCTGAGAATGAGAAAGTTTCTACCTCAAATGATGCTAAATCAGGGGAGCTTAAAAAAGAAGCAGGGGTGGAGTTTCAAACAATAATAATCAAGAGGAGAAAGTTGAACCACTTGTGTCTACCAATGAGAAGTTGGATGAACCATTTGGGACTACCCATTTTAGTCTGGATATATCAGAGGAGGAGGATCCGATATTAGTTTTGATAGCAGGATTAATTTGATTTAGTGTACTTTTGACTTTGGTTCATATATGCGTGATTTTTTTATGTACATTATTTAGGAGACATTTTTTTTAACGATGTAATAGTGGGTATAGAGATACATGTAGTATGTCATTATTTTTTTTGAGAATGATGTAGATTGAAAGGGGTTGTGAATACAAAAAAATTCAAAGTTGTTTTTATGTTACAATGAAGTTTGGTTTGTGTTTTGATTTATTTGTTAACTACGACATTAATGTTGGTTATTATTTTTTTTATTATATGTTCAATTTATGATGTTTTATATTAAACTCTCATGTGATGAAATATTTTATATGACCTTTTAAATATATGAAAATTATTTATTATGACACTTTATATATCAAATATGACATCTGATAGAGTATATTATGACTCTTTTGTAGCATATATGACGATTTTGAAGAAAAGGTCATATAAAACTGTTAACTTAATATGACACTTTTTATGGGTATCAATTATGACACCCAAACTTATGACAGTTTTGATTGAAAAATAAAACGTCATAAAATGCATTTTATGACGCTTAAAAAACGTCATAAAAAGGCTTTTTCCTTGTAGTGGTGCGTGCGTGAGTATAAGAAATATCACTATAAAGAGATCCACAAAAATAATCACAAAGAATAAAAAGTAAAAATACACACAACAACGATATATGTAGTTCGGCAACTTGACTACGTCCATGGAGAGGATACTTTTTTATTATAGTGTCTCTTTATATTTTTTGTTACATGCCTTTACCCTGTGTCAAGGTGTACAATTTATAGGTGCGTCAAAGTAGAGATTGATTGTTACAAGGAACTTAATTAACATGTGAATATATCAAGGAGTACCTGAGTATATCTTCAGAGATTATTGTTAACTGATTTGACTATATCCGAAAGTGTTCTAGTGTATCTAAATACTCGCGTGTGAATTAAATCATGAATTGGGTTGGGCAGCGCTATGGTCAATCTGGGTTGGTTGACTACTTTGAAGGGCCATGTTGAATGGGTCCCCATAATTGCCCCTAAAAAATTTATACCTCGTGAACTTTAGGACAATAATTTTTAAAGGACCATAACTTGAAATATCTTTGCTTTGACTTTGAAATGGTGTTCTTGTATATTTGAGATAGTTATAGGGGTACGCCCATTATGAACAAATCTGCATGGCATAGTTGTAATTCACTTGAATAGGCGAGGGTATTATTATTCGACGAGGCATCTGAACTTCCAAAAATCATTTTAGGAGATTGTGTTCATCATTGACATTGGGTTTCACAACGGAAATACAATCCTTTTCATCAGTTCAATACAATTCATTATCTTCCTTGCTTGTTAATCTTTTCTAGGTTCACCTACTTCAGCGCCCTCTTTTCTTTCAGAGGTCCATTAATACTTGTAAGTCTAGCTCTTCTTTCTTGAGATTTTCTTAGAACTTATTGTATAGCTGTAGCTAGGGTTCCTCTTTATTTGTACAATTATGGGGATGCTTGATAATAAAACGATAGTTGATTTTAGGCATCATTACAATATTTTTGATTGGGTAATCATCCATTGTGCCCCTCTTCCCCAAAATGTTCGTGTCATTGAAGGGGGAACTGGATTTACACCATCCTCAAAACCCATGGGGGTTTAAAATTTCCCCCAAATCACATGTTCATTAGGTTCTTCAAATATTTTGAAATTGTGCCTGCCCAGTATGTCCCCAACGTTTAGAAGATAGTTAATATAATAAACACCCTTTATGGGACAAAACTCGGACTTTTTGAGATCTGCTACTGCTCTGTGTGGTCACAAACTGATGATGGCCTTATGTATTTAAAAACTAGGAAGGCTGGGAGGGTTCTAGTGGTGAACCTTCTGGATAACCATAGAGATTATTGGGAATATGGTTTCATTCCTAGAAACTGGCATCGTTCTCTTGCACGTGAAAGCCAAAGGCACTAGGGCCCTATAACTTCAGGCTTTTGAGAGGACCATATAGGTCACTTCCTTTATTCTTTCCCTAACTATGCAATTTTGTTTTTTGATTTCTATCCTTTTAGCTAATGTTATTCTTACTTTGCTTTGTAGTTTGTACTAAAAATAAGGAGCATGTAATAAGTGAGACTAATTTCGATGAGCTTCTGAAGCCTGGAATATCAAGGAAAAGATACCTGACCCTGAGGTCGATAGCCTATCTGTTAGAATACAAAAATATGACCACTAGCTTTATTGCTCGTTCGATCGACAAGATACCAACCATAAAAGCTGTTGAGGTTGGTCCTTATGATCTAATTGTGATAAAAGAGGAGGTAGTTGAATCAGAAGAGGAGGAAGAGGAATCAGAAGAACAAAAAGAACGCATGGACCCTATAATAAAGAGAAGAAAGTTGAGGCTTCCTGAAGATGACGATCACACCATCCTGCCTGATCGACTCAAGTCTTTTAACACATCTAAGGATGAATACCCCAGGGCTAGTTGTTTTAGCCCGTCAAATAAGGGGAAAGAGAAGCGTAAATAGAAGAAGATATAAGTAAAAGAGAGGATGGGGAGAGTGGGGGATAAGGAAGAGGAAATGAAGAAAGAATAAGAGAGGAAGGAAACTAAGATAAAGTTGGTCCTAAAAGCCTCTGGAGTCCCTCCTCTCGCTGTAGGAGCTGAGGGGGCTTGTGTGGGTGATGTCCCTTATATTTCCCCCAACCTGCTGAAAGGCCAGTGCTCACTACCGATCATGAGAGCTCTTCGAGACTGGGATCATCCCAACTTATTCTCAAAAGTTCTCATGGTATGGCCTTTGTAAATCTTCTCCACTATTTGTTTTCTTTCACTTTTACTATCTCGGTACTGAATTATTACTCATTCTCTTTTTGCGCATTTATTATCTGATTTTATAACTCTTTTGGATGACCATGCCAATAAATCTAGAAATGAATAAGAGGTGAAATATGCTCTGGAATCTATGAAGAAGTCCTTTACTGACACTCGTCTGGCCTGGGAGTAAGAGAGAGAGAAGCTAACCAAGGATTATGATGAAGTTGGGGCATCCCAGAAGGTAGTGGTCACCGAGAAGGCTAATTTGGTCGAGGTAAATGAAGCTTTATCCTGTAAGATTGTTATGCTATATGGGAACTGTGACAACCCGAATATAATTACGATTAATTATGCTTAAATCATGCTTAGCTCATGTGATATGATTAGTGTGTTATTAATATATATGATGTTAATTTATAATGTTTAGTCTAATCCTACCTTCAAAAAGCATGAAATGTTGAATTAGTTACAAATACAAAATTTTGAAAGTTTCGGTAGGAATGTTCATGTTTAAGGCTAGTTTTGACCTTTATGACATAACAATGAACTTGAGGTGTAAACTAGATATTTGTATATATATGAGTTAGGTTTATAACAAAACAAACGGTTCATCGAACGGACATCCGAGTGGGAAGATATTGTCTTTTTACGAACAGGGGGTAAAGTAGTCATTTAGCCTTAAATGATATTTTGTTTTATATAATGCCACATGTTATATTTTGATTGGTTGGGAAGGGTGGTGGATTTGACAGACTTCAAACCCTTATAATTACCTCCTGATTCATCTAAATTCAGCCATGAGAGATTGGAAGCTTAAAGAAAGAGAGTTTTGAAGTTTAGGAAGAAAGTGTGAGGAGAAATTGAAGAAAAATTCATAGAAAAATTACAAAAAAGCCCCTAAGGTAATTCCAACCATGAATCTTGCTATTTTTCTTTCATTTACGATTTATATGATATAAATCTTTGATTTTTTATTGAAATTTCATGCTTGGGTGCATATGTATGGATATATGCAAGTTTAAGTTAAGTTGAATGTACAAAACCCTAAAATTGCTTTGTTTAGAAACCTTGTTTATTCAAACTTCCATATATTTTTGTGTACTTATTGGAATTGATTGATTCTAATTGGAGATTAACCTGGACTCATATAGGCATGACATATCCTAAAATCATGATAAAATACCAAGAAATGAGTCTTTGGTGAGAGTTTGAAGTTCGGGTATGAAATCGGCCCTAAGGGTGAAAATATGCCCGCCATGTGTTCGGTGTTTTGCTTGACATAGCAAATGAACCTTAAAAATTATGAAACTTTAATTTTGTATTTTTAAATATGTTTACTGATGTTGGGTGAAATATCACATAAATTTATGTTGTAGAAAAATTATGTAAATTCGTGGAAGTTGAATGAACGATAAGAGGGCCTATAGGGCAGATTTGTCATGTGGTGAAGAAATGAGCATATCTTGCTCTACGAGACCTAAAATGATGTACCATCTTTTGTATTGGAATAATAATATGACAAGGATTGAATTTCCAAGAATAAATGAATTTATATTTGGTCTATGATTTGGATATGTTGAATGTGCTAGCATGGATTTGGATGGAACTTTACTTGTGATAAATGATTTGAATGGAATCATGTGATGCTTATGGATTGAATTATGTTTAAATCGTTCTTTGGATTATTGATATTATTACGATGATACTAATATTTTAAGAATGATAGGAAGGAAAGAAGATCTGATTGAACAAGTACTGGATAAAGGCAAGGGCAAAGCCAGTTAAACTGCCAAGGTGAGTGTACTTATAATTTGTTTCATATATAAATATGAATATAGCTCTAAGAGTGGATTTGTTTGAATACTTCGGTATTCAGGATTTGTTTGGATATTAAAATATCCAGGATTTGTTTGGGTCTCATGATCCAGGATTGGTTTGAATACTTCGGTATTCAGGATTTGTTTGGATATTCAAATATCCAGAATTTGTTATTGCCAATGGGCAGAATTATTTGGATATTATGATCTAGGATTTGTTATTGCCAACGGGAAGAATTATTTGGATCTTATGATCCAGGATTTGTTATTGCCAATGGGCAGAATTATTTGGATCTTATGATCCAGGATTTGTTATTGCCAATGGGCAGAATTATTTGGATCTTATAATCCATGATTTGTTATTGCCAATGGGCAGGATTGTTCGGATTTTTTATCTACATATTCCATATATAGAATTGTTATGCTATTGCAGGGAAGGAGTAACTCACTAAGCTTAATGCTTACGGTTTATATTTTAACAATTTCAGGTTCACACGCTGCCAGCTAGGATACCATATGACCGGTAGCTTTGAGAGTTGCACCGTTGGAGAGAGCTGGGATTTAAAAAATGGGATTTTATTGTTGTCACACTGAAGATTTTAATATACTCACACATTGTATATATTGATTTAGTATAGATTGGGTTGATCATAGTTAATCACGGTATTGCATGTTTGCTTAATTATGACTCTGATATTGAATTTTATGATGTAAGAATAATATTATGTTCATTATGTAGGAAAATATTGATGAATGAATCATATTTCCAATGGGCTCAAGACTATGATCTAATTATTCCAATAACAAATGATTAGTATGGATATTGGGTTTTGGGGTGTGACAAATAGTGGTATCAGAGCGTGGTTATTAATTCTGGACGTGTGTGACGGTTAGATGGCAGTATTGAGTTGATTTGATATTTATGAATTGTTTATGTACTAACCAATAGTTTAGTATTATAAACTGTTTATATTGGTTGTTAGAACTTTGTTGTATTACAGATTATTCCAGATGGAACCTGGGAATGGACAACCTAGAGAAGAGGGAGTAGCTTCTCGTACAGATAATGCTGAAGTAGAGCAAAGTGTTGCTGGGAGGGCTAGAGAGCAAGAACAACCTACAGAGATGCAAATAATGGCACAAGCAATGATGAGGATGGCAGAGAAACAAGAAATAAATATGGCGCAAATGGCAGAACAGCAGGCTAGATATCTAGAATCAAAGATTGTGGCCAGGATTGAGAAAGAGGCAAGGAAGGAAATGAAGGATTCCATGCATGATAAGTTTTTGAAGTTGAATCCTCCAGAATATTCAGGGTCGATGGAACCTACAGAAGCTGAGATGTGGGTCAGAGATGTAGAAACCATATTTGCAATTATGAAAGTTCCGGATGACCAGAAAGTGAATCTAGTAGTGTTTAAGCTGAAAGGAGAGGCCAAATATTGGTGGGAAGCCAGCAACCATTTGGTGCCCAGGATGGAAGGTACTGATGTTATTACTTGGGCTGAATTTATTAAAGCATTGTATGTTAAGTATTTCCCTAAGGTCTATAGGAGGGAGAAGATGAGGGAGTTTATAAATTTAACCCAAGGGAACATGTCTGTGAGGGAGTATGATGCTAAATTTACTGCTTTGTCTAGATTTGCTACTAAGTATGTGCAGGAGGAAGGAGATAAATGTAGTAAGTTTCAAGATGGACTGATTTGGCCTATTCAAAATAGAGTGGCCACTTATGAGTGAGAAGATTATGCTTCTCTGGTAAACAAAGCCACGATAGCAGAAAGGCAAATGAACCAAGGTGTTGCGAGCAGAGAGAGTTTTAAGAAAAGTAGATTCGATGCATCTCAGTATAGGGGAGGTGAGAGTGGAAGTGTTAAGGTGGAACCTCATAAATTTCAGAGAGGTGGTGGATATAGTGGTAGAGGCTAAGGGAGATTTGGCAAAGATACTAGGGGTGGAGAATCTTCTAGTCTGGTTAGGAGGACAGGGAGAGGTGAGGCACCGGCAAGAGTTGTTACATGTTTCTTTTGTAAAGAGGAGGGGCATTATAAATCCGAGTGCCCTAAGCTTAAAGGAGTGGAATGCTACCATTGTCATCAAGTGGGCATGTTAAAAAGAATTGTCCGCAGTCGGCAGAGACTCCAACAACACATAGTGAAGTAGCAAGCAGAATGTTATCTCGAGGCAGTGCAGTGAAAAGTATGGGCAGAGGACAAGATAGTAGTTCCAGACCAGGTGGACAAGTTTTTACAATGAAAGAAGCTCAGATTACTCCAGATGTGGTGACAGGTACACTTTCTGTTACTGATAGAAGTGCTTATGTTCTGATTGATCCTGGTTCCACACATTCTTTTGTGTCATATGAATTTTCCATATATCTGAATAGACCATGCACTCATTTAGAGGTGGGGTTGGGTATTTCCATGCCTATGGGGGATATGATTGTAGTTGAATATTTTTTTCGTGATTGTGTTTTGATTGTGGGGGCTAGAGATACAGTTATAGATCTACTTCCATTGGATATTTTTGATTTTGACATAATGGTGGGAATGGATTGGTTATCTAAATATCATGCATCTATGGATTGTTTCTGTAAGGAAGTTATTTTTAATATGCCTGGTGAGCCTGAATTTAAATTTGTGGGGGAAAGGAAAATTGTTCCCAGTTGCCTCATTTATGCTATTCAGACGAGGAAATTATTGAGTAAGGGTTGTGAGGGTTTTATTGCATATTTTCTTGACACTAGGAAGGGATCTTTACAATTAGTCGATGTTCCTATTGTACGGGATTTTCCAGAAGTGTTTTCTAGTGAGTTGCCAGGGTTACCTCCAGAAAGAGAAGTTGAATTTAGTATCGAATTAGCACCGGGGACAACCCCTAATTCTATGGCACCGTATAGAATGGCACCTGCTGAGTTGAAAGAACTCAAGATTGAGTTGCAAGATTTACTTGATAGGGGTTTCATACAGCCTAGTGTATCTCCATGGGGTGCGCCAGTTTTATTTGTGAAGAAGAAAGATGGTACCATGCGTTTGTGTATTGATTATAGGCAACTGAATAAAACTACAATTAAGAACAAATACCCTTTACCTCGTATAGATGATTTGTTTGATCAGTTACATGGTGCTAAAGTGTTTTCAAAAATAGACTTACGATCGGGTTATCATCAGTTGAGGTTGAAGGAGAGTGATATTTCTAAAACTGCTTTTCACACTCGGTATGGTCATTTTGAGTTTTTGGTGATGCCTTTTGGGGTGACTAATGCTCCAGCTGTATTTATGGATCTTATGAACCGGGTACTGCATCCTTTTGTTGATTCATTTGTGATAGTTTTTATTGATGATATTCTGATTTATTCACATGATATGGTTGAACATGAAAAGCATCTCATAACTATTTTGAATCTGTTGAGAGATTAGAAATTGTATGCTAAGTTTAGCAAGTGTGAATTTTGGCTATCACAAGTTGTATTTTTAGGCCATGTTATTTCTGGAGATGGTATATGTGTTGATCCTAAAAAGGTAGAGGCTATTGTGAAATGGGAGAGGCCCAATAATGTGACTGAGGTGAGGAGTTTTCTAGGTTTAGCTGGGTATTATAGAAGGTTTATTAAGGGATTTTCTTCGATTGCCTTACCAATGACTAAACTAACCCGGAAAGATGTCAAGTTTGAATGGAATTCTGATTGCGAAAATAGTTTTGATGAATTGAAAAAGAGGTTGGTAACTGCACCTGTTCTTACTATTCCGCATGGTGGAGATGGTTTTGTTGTTTATACCGATGCTTCACATCAGGGGTTGGGTTGTGTTTTTATGCAGCATGGTAAAGTTATTGCCTATGCTTCTAGGCAGTTGCGTACGCATGAACGTAATTATCCTACACATGATTTGGAACTTGCTGCTATTGTGTTTGCTTTGAAGTTGTGGCGTCATTATCTATATGGTGAGGTATGTGAAATTTTTACTGACCATCAAAGCCTTAAGTATTTGTTTACTCAGAAGGAGTTGAATTTGAGGCAGAGGCGGTGGATGGAGTTAATTAAAGATTATGATTGTACAATTCACTACCACCCAGGAAAGGCAAATGTAGTTGCAGATGCTTTGAGTAGAATGGCTTCAGGAAGGTTATCTTGTATTCGATGTGCTATAGTTGCTCATATTATGGAGTTGAGATTGATGGGAGTGGAATTGCAGCTAGCATATGGGGACATATTATTTGCTCATGTAAGCGTGAGGCCTTTGTTAGCTAACAGTATTCATGATTTGCAAAGTCAAGATCCTTTCCTTGAGAAGAAACGACAAGATGTCCAAGATGGTAAGTCTGAAGATTTTTGTATTGTGAATGATGGCACCTTATTGTATAAGCAGCGGTTGTGTGTGCCTAATGTGGGTGGATTGAAAGAGGAAATTTTAGATGAGGCTCATAATTCCATTTATACTATGCATCCTGGTAGTACTAAAATGTATAGGGATTTGAAGGAGCATTATTGGTGGAATAATATGAAGAAGGAAATAGCTGATTTTGTTGCTAGGTGCCTTATATGTCAGCAAGTGAAAGTGGAGCATCAGAAACCTACTGGTCTGCTTCAGCCATTGCCGATACCGGAATGGAAATGGGATCATGTAACGATGGATTTTGTGGTTGGGCTTCCTCGATCTCAGAAGGGGTCAGATTCGATTTGGGTAGTAGTGGATAGATTGACAAAATCCGCTCACTTTTTAGCAGTCAAGACTACGTATACAGTTGATAGGTATGTTAGATTGTATGTTAATGAAATTATTCGATTGCAAGGAGCACCGATATTTATTGTTTCAGATAGGGACCCTACTTTTACATCCATATTTTGGGATAGTTTGCAGTATGCTATGGGTACCAACTTAAAGTTTAGTACGGTTTTTCATCCCCAGACAGATGGGCAGTCTGAAAGGACAATACAGATTTTGGAAGATATGCTTAGAGCCTGTGTGCTTGATTTCAAGGGTAATTGGGATGAATATTTGCCTTTGATAGAATTTGCATATAACAATAGTTTTCAGTCTACTATTGGTATGGCTCCATATGAAGCATTGTACGGTAGACGATGTCGTACACCAATATGTTGGGGTGAAGTTGGTGAAAGGAAGATAGAGGGTCCAAAATTGATTGAAGTCACCACTGAAAAAGTGAAGATTATTCAAGATAGAATGAGAACAACTCAAAGCATACAGAAAAGTTATGCGAATAAACGACGAAAAGATTTGGAATTCCATAAAGGGGATTATGTGTTTCTTCGAATATCGCCATGGAAAGGAGTTATGAGGTTTGGAAAGAAAGGGAAATTAAGTCCACGCTACACTGGACCTTATGAAATCCTTGAGAAAGTCGGGATGGTTGCCTACAAGTTAGCGTTACCACCAGAATTATCCCGGCTACATGATGTTTTCCATGTTTCTATGTTAAGAAAGTATGTAGCAGACCCTTCACATGTATTGGTGGAACAACCTATTGAGTTGAAGGAAGATTTGAGCTACGTGGAAGAACCGCTTGCTATCGTCGATAGAAAAGAACAAATATTGAGATCAAAGGTGATCCCACTTGTGAAAGTTGTGTGGAGAAGGCATTCCATGGAAGAAGCTACATGGGAGAGTGAGGATAGCATGAAAATGTGTTATTCGTATTTGTTTGATTCGGACAACCAAGGTATGTCAATTTCGAGGACGAAATTTCCTAACAGGGGGAGAATTGTGACAACCCGAATATAATTACGATTAATTATGATTAAATCATGCTTAGCTCATGTGATATGATTAGTGTGTTATTAATATATATGATGTTAATTTATAAAGTTTAGTCTAATCCTACCTTCAAAAAGCATGAAATGTCGAATTAGTTACAAATACAAAATTTTGAAAGTTTCGGTAGGAATGTTCATGTTTAAGGCTAGTTTTGACCTTTATGACATAACAATGAACTTGAGGTGTAAACTAGATATTTGTATATATATGAGTTAGGTTTATAACAAAATAAACGGTTCATCGAACGGACATCCGAGTGGGAAGATATTGTCTTTTTACGAACAGGGGGTAAAGTAGTCATTTAGCCTTAAATGATATTTTGTTTTATATAATGCCACATGTTATATTTTGATTGGTTGGGAAGGGTGGTGGATTTGGCCGACTTCAAACCCTTATAATTACCTCCTTATTCATCTAAATTCAGCCATGAGAGATTGGAAGCTTAAAGAAAGAGAGTTTTGAAGTTTAGGAAGAAAGTGTGAGGAGAAATTGAAGAAAAATTCATAGAAAAATTACAAAAAAGCCCCTAAGGTAATTCCAACCATGAATCTTGCTATTTTTCTTTAATTTATGATTTATATGATATAAATCCTTGATTTTTTATTGAACTTTCATGCTTGGGTGCATATGTATGGATATATGCAAGTTTAAGTTAAGTTGAATGTACAAAACCCTAAAATTGCTTTTTTTAGAAACCTTGTTTATTCAAACTTCCATATATTTTTGTGTACTTACTGGAATTGATTGATTCCAATTGTAGATTAACCTGGACTCATATAGGTATGACATATCCGAAAATCATTATAAAATACCAAGAAATGAGTCTTTGGTGAGAGTTTGAAGTTCGGGTATGAAATCTGCCCTAAGGGTGAAAATATGCCCGCCATGTGTTCGGTGTTTTGCTTGACATAGCAAACGAACCTTAAAAATTATGAAACTTTAATTTTGTATTTTTCAATATGTTTACTGATGTTGGGTGAAATATCACATAAATTTATGATGTAGAAAAATTATGTAAATTCGTGGAAGTTGAATGAACGATAAGAGGGCCTATAGGGCTGATTTGCCATGTGATGAGGAAATGAGCATATCTTGCTCTACGAGACCTAAAATGATGTACCGTCTTTTGTATTGGAATACTAATATGACAAGGATTGAATTTCCAAGAATAAATGAATTTATATTTGGTCTATGATTTGGATATGTTGAATGTGCTAGCATGGAATTGGATGGAACTTCACTTGTGATTAATGATTTGAATGGAATCATGTGATGCTTATGGATTGAATTATGTTTAAATCGTTCTTTGGATTATTGATATTATTAAGATGATACTAATATTTTAATAATGATAGGAAGGGAAGAAGATCTGATTGAACAAGTACTGGATAAAGGCAAGGGCAAAGCCAGTTAAACTGCCAAGGTGAGTGTACTTATGATTTGTTTCATATATAAATATGAATATAGCTCTAAGAGCGAATTTGTTTGAATACTTCGGTATTCAGGATTTGTTTGGATATTAAAATATCCAGGATTTGTTTGTGTCTCATGATCCAGGATTGGTTTGAATACTTCGGTATTCAGGATTTGTTTGGATATTCAAATATCCAGGATTTGTTATTGCCAATGGGCAGAATTATTTGGATCTTATGATCTAGGATTTGTTATTGCCAACGGGCAGAATTATTTGGATCTTATGATCCAGGATTTGTTATTGCCAACGGGCAGAATTATTTGGATCTTATGATCCAGGATTTGTTATTGCCAATGGGCAGAATTATTTGGATCTTATAATCCATGATTTGTTATTGCCAATGGGCAGGATTGTTCGGATTTTATATCTACATATTCGATATAGAATTGTTATTCTATTGCAGGGAAGGAGTACCTCACTAAGCTTAATGCTTACAGTTTATATTTTAACAATTTCAGGTTCACACGCTGCCAGCTAGGATACCATATGACCGGTAGCTTTGAGAGTTGCACCGTTGGAGAGAGCTGGGATTTAAAAAATGGGATTTTATCGTTGTCACACTGAAGATTTTAATATACTCACACATTGTATATATTGATTTAGTATAGATTGGGTGGATCATAGTTAATCACGGTATTGCATGTTTGCTTAATTATGACTCTGATATTGAATTTTATGATGTAAGAATAATATTATGTTCATTATGTAGGAAAATATTGATGAATGAATCATATTTCCAATGGGCTCAAGACTATGATCTAATTATTCCAATAACAAATGATTACTATGGAAATTCGGTTTTGGGGTGTGACAGGAACTTTCCTAAGAGAAAGATGTTAGCTATCACGAAGGCTTCAACGAAGCTTATGATGATGCCAAGTAGAAACTAGCCTACTAATGCAAGTTGGCCTTAAATAAATGTTGGAACCATGCCTTGAACGTTGTTGGGGATCCTACCGAATTTGAGCTCTTCAACCTCTATTCCCTAGCACTGCCCTTTTTAGGAGGATGAAGAGGGTCATGGTCAATCTGTTGTTCACATTGAGATTATTCCTGCAGAGGTCAATGTTGATAATGATGCTACCAAGGAGCATCTTCTTACCGATAAGGGAAAACCCATTATCTAAGCTAATACGATGAAGGATCAAGGCTTATAGATTAGAATTTTGCTTTCCATGTACAATTTTTCCTTTGAAAGCTTGTAATCATCTCGACTAGACTTAGTGTATTGTCCTTTGGTCTCCTCCCTTTTATATATTAATGAAGATGGAATCGTTCCTTTCATGTATGTGTTTGCTTAATCTTCATGTTCTAATATTTTCCTCGTGATCTAGTGTGTGTTATTAATAGTCTGTTGATTTTGACCAATACATTCTTTATAACTCCTGTTTGGGGCAGATCCTTGGGCCAAATATAGGTTTGGAGGCTCGCAAAGCCTTTATAAAGAACTATAAGTATATAAGGGCAAGAAATGAGAAATATAAGAATCATTCTGAGCTAGTCGCTAAGTTAAAGGATAATCTTTAAGATATGTAGGAGATAGTTGCCTCGGTTTAAGAAGAAATACTCTTAGAGACCACTGAAGTTAGCCAATTGGGTGAATTTCTTCAGGAAAAAAATGATGCTCTGAGGAGGGAGGTCGCTAGACTGAAAGTCAAGGTTTTTGGGCTCGAGGAATATGTTGAGAGACATAGGAATGCATTCAAAATGCGACCTCGAGAACCCTGGTTAGAGGGCTACGATGCAGGTTGGGCATATACTCCAGTAAATCTTAAAGATGCGAAATATGCTACTTTTTTTCGCGGGTGGTTGACCTCCCTTAGGGAGGTTAAGACATCCATGGAGTCCAGGTTGTGGTATAAATAACATGATGGGTGTGTCTCCTATTTCCATAACCCTTTCTCAAAGGATGATAAATTGATCCCTGCCGATGCCATTCCTTCCCATCTCTTGGAGCACAATCTTTATAGTGATTATAAGAGTTTTATTCCAAGCCAGATGATGGTCAAAGGACAATTGTTGTTGAATATCTTACTTTCCATCCTGGGACATCTTAAGTCCTTGTATATTTTTGGTCTTTGTTGTAATTGTAATTTGTCATTTTGGTTAATCAAAAAGTGTTATTTATTGACTTTCGATTTTTTTAGCCCTTGCTGACTAAACATGTGTAATTAATTATTACTTTGTTGGTCACATAGTGCTGAATGAATGTTCTAGGACTTTCACTAGCTAAGTAGACTTGTTTTTTATCATTTTGGGTTTGCAAGCCGACTAAATGATGTTAAGGACAAGTGTTAGACCTTTATTTCTGTTTGTGCGAACATTGTCCCATTCCAATATGCCTTAGCAGTATAACTCCAACTACTTTACCTTTTAGGTTGTGTTATCACACTTTCTTAGGCCTAAGTAAGATGACGGCGATAATGCACCTGGTCACTAGGGTATCCGGCCGAGCAGATTTTTTATGACCAACATTATTAGCGAGCAACTTGAGTTAGATTTTTTATTTAAGGGTCACGTGTAGGGCATTTGTTTTTGCTGGGGGAAACTCAAAAGGTCTCTTCTGTTTGTAACAACGACATGAGGGTTATAGAAATTAAAATGCGTCTATTGACTTATTATAACTAGTGCCAAACCTTCTCGGCACGTGCTATTCTCTGATTGAAATGAGTTGAACAAATTGATATAATCCCAAGATTTTAGCTATGCACAAAGGAGTTATTGTTTATAAAGGGTGCGTATTAATGAGATGTAACTAAGAAAAATTAACCAGCCAATGCATAATATAAAAGTGCAGGGCCAACTCACCTTTTATTCATTGAATATTGCTTAAAATGCAACATAAGTTTGAAAATGAAAATTTGCTTAAACTAAATGTGCTAACAAAAGATAAAAATGAACTTCTTGATATTGGCTACATTTTAGCCTCTTCGTATCTCCTTACCCTCTAGCATTTCCAAGTGATATGATTCTTTAAGGTCATCCCTGATTACTCTGAAGGGTCCTACCGTGTTTGGTCCCAGTTTTCCATCTAATGGTTTTATGGCACTATTGATGACTTTCTTTAGGACATAATCTCCTACTAGAAACATCCTCTTAATGACTTTTGTATTATACAGTATGGCCAGTCGTTGTTGGTAGGAAGCTAAATTGATCATGGCCATCTCTCTACGCTTGTTTGCTAAGTCAAGCTCGGTTTGTAAGGTATCATCAATAAGGCCTTGGTCTACTAAGGTGGTTCTCATGGTAAGGAGACATGCTTCCAGTGGGATGACAACTTCCATCCCCTATGCGAGCGCAGATAGTGCTTCACCAATTGGTCACTAAGGGGTGGTACGTTAAGCTCATAGAATATGACGGAGCTCGTACATCCAGGTATCCTTGGATCATTCCAATAATTTTTAAGCCCATAGAGCATGGTTTTCTTGGAATCCTCTACCCGTCCATTACTTTGGGGATATGCCACATAACTGAAATGCTACATGATATAATGTTTATCACAAAAACCTTGATAGAAACTACTTTCAAATTGTGTGTCATTGTCAATGATGATAGCCCTTGGTACACCAAAGATTGTTATGATGTTTCTCTAAATGAAACTAGTCATATCTGAGTCGCAAATGTTCGCAAGTTGTTCTGCCTCTACCCATTTGGTGAAGTAATTTGTGTCGACTAGCCAACACCTTTGATTTCCAGACGGGGTAGGTAGTGGTCCCATAATTTGTAGTCCTCATTGCGAAAATGACCATGGGTTCGTTAGTGATTTTAAGTCGCGGGCGGGCAGTGCTTCTAACATTTTCACACTTACGAACGTAAGTGCCTACGTCCTTTTACATATGAGGCCACCGGTAACCCTTTTTAATTTATGGGAAGACCAGAGATCTACCTCATGTGTGAATCCCATAAATGCACTCATGAAGTTCATAAAGTACTTGCTCGATTTCATGTGGGTGGACACACTAGAGATAAGGACCTATGAATGATTTCTAGTAGAGTATCCCTACTATGGAGAGGTAAAAGTGTGCCGACTTGTCCCTTACATGATGGGATAACCTTATATCGTCGGGAAGTATGTCTCTTCCTAGATAAGTGATGATGGGATCCATAGAATCAAGAGCCTTCTCTGCGAGCAGGACTTGCTCAACTACGACTCTTTAATCAATACTTGACTGTGCGTGGAACTGTATCTATATTATTCTTCTTAAGTAAGAGTTAATTTCCAAGCTCAGGGATGTTAAAGCAGCGGCGTGATTATTTTTCCCCCTAGGGAACTGTTGAATGTTCACTTTCTCAAATTCGGCTATAAGTCCTCTAACGACATCAAGGTATGCAAATATTTTATCGTCTTTGGTGTTGAAGTCTCTTCTCACTTTCTTAATAAACGATTTGGAATTTTCGAATATGTGAAGGTACTTTACCCGTAGCAGTTAGAACTTGCGCAAGTCAACGATCAGTGCTTCGTACTCAGCTTCGTTATTGGAGGCCTTAAATCCCAATCTAATCCCTCGCTCAATGACAAGATGCGTTGGAGTGATAAGGACGATCCCTACTCCTTCCCCATGGAATTGGAGGCTTTATTAACGTATAGGGTCCAGTACTTAGATTGTTCTTTCTCATTTGTTGACTTCTCTGCTTCTAGTTGGCCGATTGGCTGGTCTCCTATAAATTAATCAATAAAGTCTACTACGACTTGTACCTTAATCGTCGTTCTTGGTTGAAAGTGGATATAAACTATCCCAGGCTCTACCGACCACTTTGAAAGTCGTCCGAAGAGTTTGGATTTTTGAAGAACAACTTTGAAAGGGAAATAAGTGAATATGGTTATTGATTGGGATTCAAAGTAATGATTCAGCTTCTTTAAGGCGATCGCCAACCCATAAGTGAGTTTTCCCCGAGGAAAGTATCGCTGCTCTGCATCGAGAAGTGTCTTGCTAGCATAATAAACCTGATGCTGACCTCTTTTGTTCTCACACACTAGACCGAAGTTTACAACGTGGTCTGATAAAACAAGGTAAAGATGCAATGGGTCTCCATCATATATAATTATTAGTGGGGGTGGTTTGATAATGTAGGATTATATCTCTTCCAAATCTCATTAAAAGTCATCAATCCATGTGAGGCCTTTGTCCTTTTTTAGGAGATAAAAGAATGGTCGGGAATTGTTCTGAAGACTTGGAGATGAAGAGATTGAGCGTCGCGAGCATACTAGTGAAGTTTTGAACATGAGGAGGATGGACTCTAGTGATAAAATTGATCTGATTTGGATTTGCATCAATTCCCATTTTACTGAATAGATAGCCTAAGAACTTTCCTAACTGGACACCTAACGAACACTTACTTGCATTAAGCCTCATCCGATACTTGTTGATGATCTCAAAAGTTCTACCTAAGTCCGTGAGGTAGTCCTCCTTGTCCTTACTTTTGACTAGCATATCGTCGATGTAGACCTCCATAATATTTCCCATATGTCTCTTGAACATCTTGGTGATAATTCTATGAGAAGTCAATCTTGTGTTCTTTAAACATAATGGCATAACCTTGTAACAGTATAACTCGATGGGCATTATAAAGGATGTTTTATCCTGATCGGGACCAAACAAAGAAATCTTATGGTAGCCAGAGTAGGCATCCAAGAAACTTATCCTTTTGCGTGTTACCGTAGCGTCAACTAGCTAATCTATTATAGGAAGTGGGAAGTTGTCTTTAGCACTTGCTCTGTTGATATCTATGAAATCAATAAGGATCCTCCAACTGTCTTTAGCACCACCATTGGGTTTGAAAACCATTTGGGTAACTAAATTACCTAATGGATCCTGCATCCAGTAGCTTCCCTACTTCATTCTCCACCACTTTAGCCTTCTCGAGGGATCTTCGACGAGACTTTTGAGTGACCGTCTTGAAGGCTGGATTGACGTGCAGGTAACGACCGACTATATTGGGATCAATCCACGACAAATCATATGGTTCCCAAGAGAAAACATCTAGATTTCTTGTGATAAAGGTAATAAATTATTCATTCTCTTGATCGGTGAGCGTGGCTCCGATCAGAAATTTTCTCTCTGTCTGGTCGTCATCGGCCCTAACTCCTTCCAAACTTTCAATGACCCTGTCAGTACGGTGTACCTTGGTATCCTCCACTCCTGGTTGGTCATACCGTGATTTCTATTTAGAGGGTACAGTCCCCTCTAAAAAATCCTTGTCAGCATCCTTTACCTCCTTATTCTTTTCCTTCTTAGGGTTAATGGTTGCGATAAAGCACTTCCTGACTATGGCCTAGTCACCAAGGATTTCGACCCCACCCCGATCGATAACAAACTCTAGTTTTTGGTGGTAGGTGGATGGTACGGCCTTCAAAGCATGCTGTTAGCCTCTTCCTAGGATGGAACGATATAGGGACTCAATGTCCATCATTAAGAACTCAATTATCTCTGATATGTTGCCTGCCCTGACTGGAAGGACTTTTCCCAATAGCATCATGATACTCCTTACAAAGACGACAAACGCAACTGTGGCTTCTTTAGGTCAATGATGTTTTGCTTTAGTTCATAAATCAACTCATGTTACATCACTTATGAGGAGCTCCCTTGGTCAACAAGCAGTTTGTCAACATCATAATTAGTAATTCAGAGTGTAATTACATGTGCATCATGATGTGAGGTTCTGACGCTAACCAAATATTCCTCGGTGAAAACAATATGCTTGGGGTAGTCGACGTCCTCTAGACGACGATGTTTACCCTCCTGAGTTTTGGTGGGGTCGATCTGAAATGCCCCCAACAGTAGTAACCTTCTTCAGCTTCATCCCAACTGCATTCCTTGGATTTGCTAAAGATTTGATGCCCCATAGATTACTATGAACTCATATCCTGTGTCATCATCGAGGATGTTGTTCGGGTTCTGGTCACCATTGGCTGTGACCTTCTCTATATTCTTTTCTATATACTCATTGGGGTGCCTATCTTGGGCTAGCTCCTCAAAGTGTGACCTCAAAACCTTGTAATTTTAAATCCTATGGATGCCCTCCTTATGGAATGCGCCTCTCAATGCTTTGTTTCTTTTTGTTTGGTCACCGCCCATCTTTTTGGGCCACTTGATGAATGGTTGGTCTTTCATCTTCCTCAGGATCTTGTAAATGGGTTCCTTAAAGACGGTGTTAATAGCCTAAAATTCTTTGGGATCAGCCTTGGTCCCACTTATACCATTGTTTCCCCCGTTCTTGTTTCCCTTCTTTGGAGTATCACGTTTCTCAGTTCCCTTATTTTCCATTACTCAACTATTGTCCCCTTTATTAGCGTGAACCACATATTTCACCTTAACATATTTCTCAATGCGAGACATGAAGTCTTTAATGGTGTTGATCTCTTTTTTAGTTAGGGAATGGTGCAGCAGAGAGGTGGTCAGCAGACTAATTTTGAAGCATGTTATGGCAATGAAGTGAGCAGTGAATGCCTCTGATAGAGCCTTGAAGTTTCTGATCAATCTATGAGGAAGCTTCTCAAACTAGATATGTGCTACATCATGTAGGCTATAAGGGAAAAGCCACCACATTAGTGCATCACTATGTCTCCATAGGGTCATTTCTTATCTGTATTGTCAAACGTGGTCTATGGGATCCGTCTTTCCACTATAGATCTTGAACCTGGGAATGAAAAACTTCTTTAGGTGATCCTCTTCTTCGATTGACATTGAAAAAGGGGATTTCATCGGAGTATTTATATCCTTCCTGTTTATCTCTCTAGTGGACCTGATTCCACGGTGGGCTGGATGTTAGTCCATATCTTTACGGACCAGAATCATGATGTCTTCATTCTGCTGATCGTTGCTCTTGTGGTGTCCACGCTTCGATTGACTAATCTCCAATCCACAGTGTTCGGTTATATCCTTGTCATGCCTAGATCTTATCCATCGACTGCGAGTATTACTCACGTATGGACTAGGAGTCTTATCACAGCATTTCTTAGTGTCCCTTTGGAGATCTCTCTCCATTCTTTAAAGTCGCTTTTGGAGATGAGCATTCTCTTCAACCTGGAGTCGTGTATCATCCTCTTGTTCACGAAGCCTATCTTCGTAAGCGTCGACTAACATAAATATCTGCGTAAATCTAAGTTGTCCATTTCTTTCTTCGAAAGGTTGTCTTTCCTGGCGAAACATGTGGTTTGTAAGTTGGCAAATCTCCAACCCGAACCTAGGAGGAATTGGGTCTTCTTTGACATCTACAACTTGAGGAATGTTGTTGATATGGTGAGACATCATAGGCTTTCTATTTTTGAAGAATTTTGCAGGAATAGAAATCATTTCCTATAAACGATGCAAATTGTAAGTACAAGAAATATCACAATAAAGAGATCTACAAAACAAATCACAAAATACAGAAAGTAAAGAGAACACACAACAATAATATACGTGGTTAGACAAGTTTCCTACATCCACGTAGAGGTTACTGGTTAATTAAAGTGTCTCATAATTTTTTTATTGCGTCTCTTTGCCCCGGGTTAGGGTGTACAATTTATAGGTGCATCAAAGTAGAGATTTAGTTTTACAAGGAACTCAAATAACATGTAAATATATCAAGGAGTACCTGAATATCTCTTCTGAGATTTTTGGTAACTAATTTTACTATATCTGCAAGTGTTCTTGTTTATTGGAAATACGAATGTGTGAATTATATCATGATTTGGGTTGGGCAACGCTTTTTTCAATCTGGGCTAGTCAGCTAATCTCATGGGCCATGTTAAATGGGTCCCCACAATATATATATATATATATATATATATATATATATATATATATATATATATATATATATATATATATATATATATATATATATATATATATATATATATATAAAGAGAGAGAGAGAGAGAGAGAGGATCATGAGTGGACCAAAAGAATGGACTTTTTAATAGACCTAATAAAACATTAAAAAAATTAATTATAATTTCTTGGTGTGATGTCTCACGCGTATTTTTTAATACACACCCACCTTAACACCCCCCAACCCTAACCCCACCCCACAATACACACCATTAAATTTGTTTCAATTAAACCCTGACCCAAACTATCATCACTGTGAAATGAAAAAATGCAGGTTTCGGGTTTTTGAACTGGGTAAAGTTCGGGTTTTGGGATATGCAAGAAATGGGCTTAGATTGGTCAGAGGTATGGGATGGGGGTTGAGGAAGAACGAAAAGGGGTTGAACTAGGTCAGATTAGCTCCGAGTTTTGGGTTATGTGAGAAGATGGCTTTGGGTTGTCTGGCCGAAGGTGTCTTGGGTGCAGGTAATGAGGTTTGGTCAGAGATGGTAGGTGATGGTGGTTTGTTTATAGAGGGCAAAGTAGTGGTTTATCGGCGTCAGGTATGTGTGAGGGTTTTGGTCCCCGGAGGTGTTGGAGGGTTGTCCAGAGGGGGAGTGATAAGGTGGTCCGGATAATGGGTTCAGGTAGGTGGCGTAGGGGTGGGGGGTTGCTTGGGGGGGTTAATATGGGTGGGTAGGGGGTAGGGGTGATGGTGGGGTCTCGGGTGCCACTGGCGCGGACCAATTAAACTGTAGGAATTAAAATTAATAGGTTATTAATTTTTTTTGTTAAGTCCATTAAAAAGTCCATTCTTTTGGTCCACTTGTGATCCTCTCTCTCTCTCTCTCTCTCTCTCTCCGAGAGAGAGAGAGAGAGAGAGAGAAATAGCCAAAAAATTGAAATGAGTTGGGTTTACAGAACACTGGGAAATTTTTGAAAATAAGCAACAACAACAACTGTTTCCTGTTGAGATATACCCAATGTATATTAACCCAACCAAAATATCTAAAAAAAACTAGGGTTTAAAGGAGAATTAGAGTAATACCTCAAAGAAAATATCCAAAAACTTAAGAAAATAGCTCCAATAGTAATGGTGGAAACTTTAGCTGGTGTGGGATTATATAGCATTATAAGCAGATGGAGGGTTTGAGAGATAGGAAGAGGGAGAGTTTAGAGTGAATATTTGAGTTATTGTTGGAGAGAAAAGTGATTTCGGGAATTTGAAAAATGACTTCAAACGACCAAATAGAAAAGAAATCCAACCGACCCGCAAAAATGGCGATCTTTCGAACAACATGTGTTTTATTCAAATGACGTCATTGGAACAACTTTCGAATGATATTTTGAGTGAGGAATCAGTAGTGACTGTTAGGAGGTTCACTAAAAGGTCGTTTGAACGACTATTGAGCGAGTTCGAACGATATTCGAATGACATCCTATTTTCTCTCAAAGAATTCTAAAATCTCATGTTTTAACTATGATAACATTAAATAAAGTAATAAATAAAATATGAAAAAAATGTTAAACAAGTTCGAGAAAATGTTGGAAACTTTCAGTTCATGGATATGGAATGTAGGGTTGTGAGCCGATGAAATAAGAGCATAGCCTACAAATATAGTACTAGTGCTAGATGCAAACAACATTTTTGGAAAGTTAAACACTTAAATAAATCTCGTGAGAGCATAAAACAACTCAATTGGAGTCAATTCACTTAATAAGTGAGATGATTCTCATCCCTATAATGTCACATAAATGCAATAATTTTAATTATCGTACAACCCCACTGATCTTTGACTTATATCACCCTCATATGCAATTTTTTATAATATCTCAATATATTGAAGGAACGATAATTAGATTTTACTTGTTCAAACACGAATGACACCTTAACATGACCTTAGCAATTTTTTTCTTTTTATTGCTCCTATTTTGGGTTCTTTTTCAATGGTGGATTTTCACGCAAAAGATTTTTCTTTTCGTTGCCTGATTCCATTGCACTCTTATTTTGATATATTCCACTAATATGGGGAATGGTTCTTACATGCACAATTTTTTTTTCTATTTCTTTATCATTAGGTGATAGGATTGATAATAGATCATTAAACCTCACCAATAAAGTTTAAAGAGGAACTAAAATCCTCACGAATTCTTGAAAGTTATGTGCATATAAGTTAATGAG
Organism: Sambucus nigra; assembly: GCA_949130495.1. Taxonomy (NCBI): domain Eukaryota; kingdom Viridiplantae; phylum Streptophyta; class Magnoliopsida; order Dipsacales; family Adoxaceae; genus Sambucus; species Sambucus nigra. Next base: position 89,781,087 of record OX422213.1, read on the forward strand.
TTGAGGTCAACCGTAAACAATATGTTAGAAATGATCATCAAAACGCAACGGTAACACATAAAATGCACAACTGAGAGATATCTAGACTAGCAACTTATTGTCAGTCACGTGATAATGGAATGAAATTTTGAGACAAATATCTCACAGACATGTCCTAAAACAAAATATTTTTGAATTTTTCAAAACCTTTTTCAAAATAAACAACAATAAAAATATTTCTGAATGTTTAAATAAAATATATACAATAACATAATCTAGTTCATAGAGAAAAGATAGACATTAAGATCATCCTAAACTAGATAAAATATTCCAAACTTAGTCGAGGGAGCGAACCACTAAGGATTTCCTAAGGTTCTCACAACTAAGGGCATCTAAAGGCTTGTAAAGATATCGACCAGATGATGTTTGGTTCCAACAAGGCTTAATAATGTGACTTTTTCTTCAACTAACTAACGAATAAAGTTCTTACAAATCCTAATATGCTTTTTTCTAGAATGTTGGACGGGATACTGGGATATATGAATTACAATCGTATCATCATATAGTCATTGTGGCCTGGGATATACTCGAAATGAGTTGTGTGCAACAACTCAGCAGTAATATATTCATTTTTTGTCGTGGATAAAGAAATGGAGTTTTGCTTTTTACTCATCCATGAGACAAGTGCACTCCCAAAATAAAAACATCCACTAGAGGTGTTTTTGCAAAAATCAACATATCTTGCCCAATTAGGATCTCAATATGCAGAAAGATAATCACTAGTGTCACGGGAATACCAAATTTCAAAAGACAGAGTCCTACTTACATATTTGATTATATGTTTAATTGTAAGTAAGTGTGACTCTTTTGGGGCAGCTTAATAACGGGCACAAACTCCTACACTAAAGAAAATGTCAGGAAGACTAGCGGTTAAGTAGAGTAGACTACCTATCATACTTGTAAAAAGAGTGTTATCTACATCCTTTCCTTCTATGTCTAGCTAAGCTTAGCAGATGAACTCATGGATGTACGAGCATGCTTAGAGGAATCTAAATTAAATTTCACCACTAAATCTTTTGCACATTTAGATTGAAACAAAAAAATCCCATTCTTGAGTTGACTCACTTGAAAACCTATGAAGTGAGTAAGTTCGCGTACTATACTCATATTGAATTCACCTTGCATCTCGTTTACAAAAATTTCAGTATGCTTGTCGCATGTGGAACCAAAAACAATACCATTGACATATACTTGAGCAACCAAAATACCACTTTTATCCCAGTGGATAAACATTGTCATGTCTACTCCCCCCCCCTCATGAATCCAAGATCAAGGAGATATGAAGTAATACTTTCATACCAAGTAGGCGGTGCTTGCTTCAATTCGTACGAGGATTTCTTTAAGTACAAGACAGGGTTCGGCTGCATAGGGTCTTCAAACCCTTTTATTTTTTCCACATAGACTTCCTCCTAAAGAATGCCATCTAGGAAGGCACTCTTTTTTCAAAGGTTAAATTTTATATGACATGCAATATCTAGTAAAATATTAACAGATTCTAACCTTGTAATATGAGCATACGTTTCATCAAAATCGGCATCTTCTATTTGGGTGTACCGTTGAGTAACTAACCTAGCTTTGTTTCGAACTATGACACCACTTTCATCCATTTTATTTTTTAAAAATCCATTTGGTGCCAAAGATGTTAGTATCTATAGCCCGTGGAACCAATTACCAAACATCATTATTTTGAAATTAAAACAACTATTCTTGCATAATATTTATCCAATGTTCATCATTGACAAATTCTTTGAGCTCGAGGTGTAACACAAGTAGGTAACCTTGTTTTCCAGTTGAGCTTGAGTTTTGCACCTATGTTGGGATTGCCAATCATATTTGAGGGGTCATAACTTTTGCAAACTCAAGTTGATGGATGCCTTTTTTAAGTGTGGGGTCCACCAAATCATTGTGAGTATAAATGTGATCATCACTAGGGGTGCATTGTTCTTACAAGGGGAATTTTCACTGGCATCAATAAATGTGGCTCGAGCATCATATTTTATACAAACATTTATTTATTTCATGACATTAAAGGCAACAAAATTATAAACTCTATAAGCTCTATTGTTTGGTGAATAACCTAGAAAAATAACTTCATCTCTCCTCGACTGGAATTTTCCTAAAATCTATCTCTCCCGTAGGATATAGCACAGGCTTCCAAAGAATCAAAATTAAGCTAGATTAAGTTTCTTAACTGTCCATAATTCATAAAGAGTTTTATTAGTATGGGGACGTAATTATACACTATTCACTATGACATGTGATACTTATCGATTCTGCCCAAAATTTCCAAGGCACTTTCTGACCAAGAAGCATGGACCTTGTCGATTCTCGCTCTCAACAATGCCATTTTGTTGAGGTGTCAAAATGACCATAAATTCATTCTTGATACTCATTTCTTCACTAGGCATTTAGAGAAGGTTCCTCAAATTCATTGCCATTATTGCTTCAGAAACGATTTATGGTGGCACCATACTGATTTTGAACAATTCGATATTTAATTGTTTAAAAATCAACCACATTTGACTTTTCTCTAAGAAATCTAACAATTGAATATCTTTAAAAGTCATTTACCATAACTAGAATGTAAATCTTTCCTCCTAGAATCTCAGTAGGAGTGGGACCTATAAGGTCCATATGAATCAATTCTAGGATAGGAGAGTTTGTAATCGAGTTCAACTACTTATGAGGATTCTTAATTTACTTTCTAAGTTCACAAGGATAAAAACTTATGGAAGTAGAATTTTCTAACGATGGCAAGCGTCAAACTAGGTCTTTTCTAGCTAGACGCTCAAGAAGTCGGAAATGGATATGACCTAATATTTGATGCTAAAGGTCGACTGGAGAGACCTTGACAATGTTTTAGACCAATAAAGAGTTTGGAATAATCCTATAACAATTATCACTAGTCCTCACACCATATAGTATAGTTTTACCAGATTTATCGTAGAAATTACATTCAGTCTGACTAAGCTTAACTGCTAGGTTTTCATTGCAAAGATGGATAATGCTAATTAAATTTGCCTTAAGTCCATTAACATATAAAGCATTTTCTAATTGTGAAAAATCAAAAACTTCAATGGTGCCTCTACCAATAATTTTTTACTTACTCCCATTGCCAAAGATGACCTTACCATCCTTATGATCCTCAAGAGTTGTAAGAAGAGATCTAGCACCTACCATATTTCTAGAGTGTCAACCGTCAAAATAACATTGGGAGGTGTCTTAAGCCTTTAGTGCAATATGAACAACTAATTCCTTCTCGGTTTTATCTTTGGTTACCCAATCACGAATTGTGTTTTTCCTATTAATGTTTCTAGTTTCTTGGTAAGATAAATTTCTATGAGGTTTAAACAATTTTAGAACTTCTTCTTTTAAACCGTGGGAAGTATTGACTAGATAATCAACTTGCTTTTTAAGGCTAGCGAACTGGCTATAGTGAAGCATAGGAACCTATGGAAAAGAATCTTGCTAAGATCATAAGAAAAAAAATTACGTAACCCTTGTTTTTTGCAAAAAGGGCAAAAATGAGGTGGTTTAGGAGTCCTTTTAAGAAAAATATTAAAAGGATTTCTTTTAGGTGGGATAGTTTTAGGATTGTTAAAATTACTAACAAATTTATCTAAAGGTTGGGATATAGCCTTTGAAGATTGACCTTCCATATTTCCCATACATGTTCACTCTTGATAACCATTCTCCTTAAAACCTAAAACGGGTCTAAGAAACAACTTTTCCATTCTTCTAGAGTTGTCTTCAAGAGTGAATTTGACTTATTGAGAGACCTTGAGATCTTTCTCAAGTTTGAAAAAAAAATTCAAGTGTTTTACAAACCACCAAAGATTCATGATGATTTTCAGAAACACTAGTAAAAGAATTCGTCAATCCAATATTTTCTTTCTCGATTAAAGTAAGTTCCTCTTAAAGATTAATCTTAACCACCTCTACTTGGACAACTAAGGCTTACTTGCCCATTAATTCTTTAAACTCTTTTTCTAAACTCAACACCCGAATAGTTAATTTCTTATTATTCTTTTGAATACGTAAGGATTCAGTGTACTCTGAATAGGCAATTTTGAAATCGTTGTCTTCAACATCACTCCCACTTTCATCATAATCATTATATAATGGGTGGTTTGGAACCACTTCATTCTTAGCACTTCTAGGAATGTTAAAATTATGATGTGACAAACTAGATGATCTAGAAACACTAGCCATAAAAGAAGTGAAGTCATTACCTTATGGACTTGAGTCATATTAGTGTTTGGACTCATTTTCACTATCACTAAGAGTCGCATTATAAACGAACCGTCCATTCACTTATCTCTTAAGTTTATTGGGGAATTCATATGCTATATGACCTCAACCATCACACTCGAAACATATTTAGAAATCATCCTTCCTAAAATCATCTCTTTTTAGATTATCATTTTTTAACTTCTTAAGAATCCGATCATTAAAACTACCAGTTGTCTTGTTTTTATTTTTCTCAAATTTTGAATTGGGTTCTTAAATTTGAGAAACTTTTTAAATTTCTTTGCAAATAAGGCCATATCATCGAAATCGGCATCGAATTCATCGGATTAAAAAATATCTTCCTTTTTAAATTTTAAAGTAACTCCCTTATCTTACTTTTTGTTATCCTTAGGAAACACGTCTAGCACACAAGTTTGGATATCACCTACAAGTTCTTCTAATTTTAAGAAATTTCATATACCTAAAGTATTAAGGATAGTGACTTTAGAATTAAAATGACTTCGAAGATAACTAAGGATCTTCTTAACTACACGATTTTCAGGGATTCTTTCACTTAAGTTCAAGCATGAGTTAACTATGTCGGAAAGACGGGAAAAAAACTCATGAAATGTTTCACTTTCTTTCTTGATGATAGTTTCAAATTTAGTGGTTAAATCTTGTAGTTTTGATGCCTTAATAGTGTTGGTACCCTCATGTGTTAATTGGAGTTTGTCCCATGCCTCCTTAGAAGTTTCACAAGTCATGATATGAGGAAACTGTCTTACATATTTTCATCTCATCCTCACTCCATTCTTCAACGGGTTTTAAAGCATTAGCATCACCAACAATAAAAGTTGGAGGAGACCCTCCCTTTTTGAACAAAAAACCAAACACGTTCATCTATATATTTCAATTAGGATCTCATACATGATTTCTAATAAGCATAAATTGTTCCATCAAACAAAGAGGGTTTATTTAACGAATAGCTTTCCATATAACCTTCAGGATTCATCAAAGTAAATTTTAAAAACTTGATCATATACCAATTTGAGCGAGGGGGAGTCCACTTATATGGTCAGGTCTTAGATTCATGAAATTTACTCTGTAAACAAACTTAATTTGAACACATAATTGATTAAACACTGCATGGGGACAAAATACCCATAGACCAATTTAAAATACAATGCATTTCCAATTTCAAGTTCTCGAATAATTATTCCTATATGGACGTGTGCAATATTTCTTAGTCAATTAAGGGTACTTACAGAATCAAATTTAAGCAAATAATGGGGTTAAACCGATTTCATCATATTAATCCTACACATGCTTCTATGTGAGGAAAAATGCAAACATAAAAAGCACACAACGCAACTCCGCGTTGTACCAGGTTGTTTGAATGAGGTTTTAATGATTTATCCGCGCCAACATCATATGATATCATTAGAAGTCTCGTTCAAATGGGGGCAATCTCGAATGAATGATATTTCGAACGAAATCTCAACCTGGGGAAAAATGGCTAAAGTTATGAAAATGGTTTCAAAAACTGAATTAAAACCTTTAAAAATATATAAAAAGTTTCTCCAACATATTTTTATAACATACGATCATATACCTTTTGGGAATCGATCATCAGAATGTTGATATGAGCTTTGATGATGGTTGAATTATTGAGTTCCCGGATATTCAGATTTCTTTCATTTAGAGCATGATATGATACCTTACAAACTAACATGTTTTGTCCTAACAGAATTAGCCAATACCACAAATGAATCGATGTGGAAATTTGACCTTATATATATTCTCATGAACTTCATTAGTTAGTTATAATTTCACATTATTATAATTATGTAGTCGTTTATAAATTATCATTTTTGTAGATAATGTAGGGTGACAACAAACAAAATGTACCAAGACGAGGTGACACCCCAACAAAGATCCTCATTTCGTTCATAACAATACGAATTTCATCACCAATTACTAAGCAATTCACAACTCTACCTTTAGTTCATTACCATACTCCAAGTATGACTCCAAGTACGAGTAAGAAACAAACCCATGTTGCCCCAATGCCATATCCATCACTCTTTACACCTACCGCTCAAATTAAAAGAAGCCCTTATGGGTAATAAAAATGACCTGCTAAGATTTAAATCCGAGTGTTAGTCACCGGAGAAAATGGATGAGGGAGTCGGGGAGCAAATGATTGGAACCTTATTGAAGAAGCCATTAAAGATGACATCTAAATCAACAATGTAAGCGGTTTAAATTTTTTGACCATTCAAAGCAAAAGTTTCTTTCTAGGGTTGCTGAATAATTGAGGACATACCAAAGAAACCTTCCGTAGAGACATTTCTCGAAGGATGCATTGAGCTATGAGATTTTGGATTTGATAGATAGATTGCCTTCGAATGTTAAAATGTCTGGTCCAGAGGGGGAAGAATAAATGAAATGAGGAAAAAAATTGATTTCCAGAGCGTGGCCTCCAAATTTTATGAATATTTGAAGAATAAATGGTCAATTAGGAAAAAGGATAGTCCAGATGCCGGTAAATGACAAAATTGAGCCGACTTATAAATTCATACTCAACGGTACAAAGATAATAAATTATCGTCGCACTTATCTACGGCTCTGGAATGAATAAATGCCATTAACAAAGAGTCAAGTTACAACCATTATGATGACTTGGAAAATGATTCCCTGACCTAGACCTTTGGTAAGGGCAAAGGGGGGGAGGGCAAGAGGTATCGGATCATATATGATGAAAATAAAACTAAAACACGCCGCATATCTCACAAATGATCTTTCCTCATCCAAGAATCGTACTTCGATCAAAGAGGAACAACAGTCCAGAACTGATGAGGAAGTCGAGGATATTAAATGTAACCTGGGATTCTTGACGAGTCAAAATTAGAAACTCATGTCTCTTTTTACTCAATGTTATCGACCCCTAATGCCTCTTCAAGGTTTCACTGACCCTCATTCCCAAGGTTTCTCCTTTCCTGCCTCTGCTAGTTTTCCCTCCTAACCACCGGATCCTTTAATATTCCCCTCCCCAATGCTGCCTCCTTCAACATTCCCCTCCTTAATGTCGTCTCCTTTAGAATTCCCCTTCCTAGTTCCTCCACCTATCACAGATATTTGATCATAATCAACCACTCACGGTGACTCTGGAGCGTAGTTATATTTCAAGTATGTAGATAATAGAAGAATTATTGGGTTGTGCACATGCATCTCCGTAGTTATCATAACTAAAGTACACGCAAGAAGGGTGAGGCTCAGGTGATGGTTGATGAAATATAAATCGGATGCGAAGATGTATATGTGTACACTGACAGTGGGTAAGGTACATAATTAAGGCATTATGCAAATTCTTTTATCACTTAGACAATCTATTTTTTGGTCAATTTCTAATGTTTTTTTTTTTATTTCAGTTGTAAGAATATTTTTTTTAAGTTCCTTTTTTATAATATTTTATTATTTTAATTGAAATAATATTATAGACACCCCATTCTAGCACCCTCTGCATCAGTATGAACCTAGGACATACCCCGAGTACTGACCTAGAGGCCACCGGGCACTCCCAGACTCCGTTTGACCAAAAGTCAAACTCTTTAACTCGATCGAGACTGAATGAATATTCAAAGGGCACTAAAACCCCTTTTAAATGGTGCTCCCCGTGCGCGATTCTGACTTACCATACGGACGAACGATCCGTTTGCATCCGACAATCCCCCATCCAAAGGACCTCCGGGTGCTTTCGAGACACATTTGTCCCAAAGTCAACTCCTGGACCCGGGAGGGGAGCAGTCCAAAGGACTTTCAAAGGTCTCTGAAGTACCTTTCCAGTGGTACACCCTGTGCGCAATTCGGATCAAGGGATTGTGTTTTACGTCCATTTTTCTGAAGGAACCTGAGCGAGACTTCCAAATGATAGGTTCAAAATCTTGGCTATTGGTAGTGTGCCTAAAGACACCTGTCGATTGGCAGGACCAGCCCTATGTCGATCGGCAATACCCTGGGCTTATAAAAAGGAGGGTCTGACCTCATTTCAAAGGACCCAAAAAAAATTTGAGATCTATCACTCTCAGCGAACTTAGAAAACTTCTCTAGAAGTCAGCGTTATTTCTATATCCAAATCCCTTTCCAACCCTCACTTTTCATCATCTTTTTCACCAAACTTGGTGAATTAACTTCCCGTCATCATCATCCAAGTGCAAGGGCTTCTCTCCAACATTCAATATCGAGCTCAAGATCTTCAAGAAGTTATAACTTTCTCAACTCTCTCTTTAAATTCTCTTAAATTCGCATTAACTTGTTTTATTACTTAGCACTTTTTCTCCCCATCTCACATATCCTAATATAATTTTTATTTATTATTGTTTCACATCTCTCCTAAAAACAAGAAAAGAGGGTTTGCTCATAAATTCCAAACGGAAATTCTCACACTTTTCTTATAATTTTCCCACACTAAAACACCTTTTCTCACACACACACACACACATAAGAGAAGTACTCGGTTGGATTTATGGAATAAACCCCACCCCTCATTTTTCATGCGAACTACATGGGCTTTTATGCCTCTATAGTCTATGTAGGCGTCTCGGGGTAAAACTCGAGACTCGAGTCCTATTTTGTTTCAATTTTCTATTTTTCTATTTTCCTAATTCTTTAACTTAATTCTCTTACATTCTGCATATTTACATATACACATAGTTGTTCTTAGTGGTGTATTATTCCATATGCATTATCGTTCCATTATAACGATAAACTCAAGGATAATCACGTAAATCCTATTTTCTAATATTACTTTTGGGAACATTCCTATGGATGACTCTCTCTATCTAGTCCATGATACAAGTCGATGATTCTTATCTCCATTACATATACACATTCACACATATCACGGAGAAATAGAGGAAAATAACAACAAATTCATGAGAGACCGCAAGGGAGGAATGGGTTCCTAACACCTTCCCATTCCGTACCTTAGCCTACGAACCCTCCTCGAATCATTTTTGGTTTCGTATGTATCAGTATGTCTTTGATGCTGTCCTTCGGGATGGATCCACCTTCTTTTGTCTATTTTGAGTAAAATAAACTGGCGATTCCATCTCTCTACATTTTCCACCTGACATATCGCCAATGATGGCCGAAGCGTTCTTGAAAGGGATGCGCAAGACCGAGATCCCCTCACCATATCTTCTCCCTCACCGTGAGGATCGGGGATGGCCCCAAATATCACTTATCAAATTTATTTAATTTATGATTCAAATTGTGACATTTTTGCAATCATATTAATTTCTTGAATACAACATGACATTTGTTTTAACCTATTTACACATGATTAAAATTTGAAGATTACGAAATGGACTTCCCATAATACAAATAGTGGATAGGGGAGACTAACAGAATAATAAATAATTATGTAAAGGTCGTTCAAGAATTTGCAAATACGTTTAAAAATATCTTAAAACGGAAAAAAATTCATGTCTATCCACCCGTTATATGAACGAAAAATATAAGTCAATAGAAGACGTTGAGTTTCATTTAACAAAGTGAGGAAGTTGTCAAGGCTATAAAATATCGAAACATCATGGTGAAAAAACTATACGTTAAGTTTAGAAAGAATTTTCGGCACCCGACCGCTTAACGGAACCCCAATGAGCGAAAGTGGTACATGATTTACCAACACAACTTCCATTGACTGACTTAATTGATGATGCTCATAGAGTTCAAAACCATCAAAACCACCGACATATTGATACTGATAATGCGCATTATGACCAATTAAATGAACAATTTGATGTTGAACTACTAAGAGATCGGGGATAAGATTGAAAGGCGATGCAACTAGACTTTTAAAGATTACAATATATATAACTCCATATTATATGCAATGATTGGGTTGCATAATTTGAAGAGTCAATTTGGTTTGTCTAGCTATAGCGTAACTAGAATTCTTAAGTGGGTTATAGAAATTCTCCCAAAAGAGAACATGTTACCGGACAATAATCCTACAATAAAGAGGAGCTAGAATGATTTGGGTTTAACAAAGAAATATATGGATGCATGTGTAAGATCATATTTTTTTTCATTTGTGCATAGCTTAGACTTACATAGATTTTGGCATATCCTGTTACACTTTGACTCGAGCCTTCATGAAGAGATGAATCTACAACATCTCTAAGTTCAATGGTTCTCTAGTTTACAAAGGAATAAAGATTTTAGGAATTCAAATTTATTCATGAAATATATTTTAGGATGTTTTATTTTTATTAAAAATGAAAAAGGAATTTTTGTTTCAAAAATGGAGGTAGTTAATTTTATTTTTTTCCAATGTTCGCTTGCCTTGTTAAAATGAGGAGACATTCTCATTTGAATAAGATGTCAAGTCATTAGAAGGGTCATTTGATATCTTCATCTAACGAGCATTTAACGATGGCGTACAGTTTAGAGTTGCTTGAAGGTCATTTGAAGCTTGTTCAAATGAGATAACAATGTCATTCTAACGAGATCCATTTTCATTAAAACTAACTCGTATTCTCATTCTAACGAGCCTTATTTTTGTTTCAATGAGTTGCCGCCTAAAAAAAATTCAAATTATAAATACCTATTTCGTGTTTTTTCTAAGACTTTTGCCTAGACGATTTTTACATACTCTTTGTAAATTTTTTTAACCTTTTGAGTTTAGAAAACTCTTTTGATTTCCAAAACACATCCTCAAAATATATTTGTGTGAATAAATTTAAACCTTAGATAGTTTTTATCCTAGAATACACTACTTATATGGAGAGATCATCTTTATTGCTGACAATTATGATTCTCGATGAGATCATTGCTAAAGATAAAGGTTGATCATAAGGGTGGAAGGCTGCCTATGGACTTCTCCGGACAGGGTAGTATTCTTTAGAGATTTGTGAAGAATAGCACGTTATATTTGTGGCTAGTATCAAGTAGTACTGTAAGTCGACTATCTTGTAATATTTGAAATAAAAAGGCTTTGCCCATAAGGATTTTCCTAAAACTTTTCCTTTGTTGATTGCATGATTTACTTTATCTGTTTTATCACATAGATGTATATCTTAGGGTAAAAAGATAAAAGTTTGGATTTGGGTTTTGTGGACATTTAATTATATAAATCATTCCATTAATATCGTGATAGCTCACTCTCACCATGTGAGTATATGATTGCATATTGCACCACAATGAGCACGAAGAGAAGGATGAGTGTCATCTATGAAGTAAGACTAGATATGTGGTTTGTGAGAATGGAAAGGACGAAGACACAAAATATCTTAAGATCTCGCACGTCTCACAAAAGGATAATCAATTCTTGAAAGCGTTCCCAACACTTATTGAAAGACTCAGTATCTGTTTGTCGGAAATCTTGAATTTGAGTCTTGACATAGTTGGTCTTAATTTTTGGATAGAACTTTGAGAGAAATTTCGATTGCATATCCTTCCAAGAGATAATGGAGTTCGGGGGTAGAGACCATAGCCAGGTCTTAGCCTTATCCTTTAGGGAAAAAGGGAAAATATTCAGGCGAACGACATCTTGCAAGAAAGATTGATCACTAAATGTCTCGCATGCTTCTTCAAACACTAGTATGTGAAGATATTGTTTCTTTGAATCCATGCCATGAAAATTAGGGAGAATCTGTATCATCCCATTTTGAAAGTGGAACTAGCAAGCATTATATGGGATTAAAATGCAACCATGGGTGACAGTTCGCTCAGGAAAAAAGAGTTTTTTCATGGGACGATATGGTGAATTTCCCTCCCCAGTACCGAAACTAACGACGTCTGACATTTATCTCTCTCTTAATGACTCGGTATCCTCCCTTGGTGCACTAGGAATGTAACCTGAAGTGTAACTAGATAGGTCAGTTGAAGTGTAATGTGATTGTGAATTTGGCGGTGTAGGAGGTAGAACCCAGAATTGTGGTACACGAGGGGTGTGGGGGTTGTTAGGATTATACTCAAGGATTGGATTTTCATGAATTTTTGTTGGAGTATTTTGAGGAGGATGTTCTGGATTTTTCATGAATAGGCTTTTGAGGGATAATTTCTTTTTAGGTAAGTATTTTTTTTATCAAACCTTTAGATTGACTCGATCTAACCTAAATCTACCTAACTCCCGACAATGGCGCCAAAAACTTGACGTGGCCACGGATGTGTATCTGAGTGCATGCTATCTAGGCTCAAGTGCAAGCCTGTCACTCAAGTAATAATCCTGATGTTGATACCAAAATTAGTATGCTGATGTGGACGAATAATAAGAAGACATGTGTCAATCTACGTGGTACAATAGAAACGAGGAAGTCTATTCCCCCGACCAACCATACTCACTCCGAGCAGCAAGTGCACTCCGAGGAACTCCAACGCTCTGAGGAACAGACTTCTCCGAGGAACTCAGACCTCTCCGAGGAACTCCTAAAGCTCAGGCGGTCCGAGCTGCATCTCGGCCATAGCATTGATTACAAGATAATCAACAGTTCAACTATTTATTGAATGCTTATCATTGACGCACACGCTTAAAGGGCATTAAATGTATCATCCCTTCATATGTATATCATTTAATGTATCACCCTTTTACATGACAGCCTAAGGGCTATAAATACATTGTATCACCCTCATTCAAATGGACCAGAATTTCTTGATAGCACTTGTAATCGAGAATTCCCAAACACTCAGCAATAACATAACAGTGGACGTAGGCCATTCATATAAGGCTGAACCACTTTAAAATTCTTTATCTCATTTATATTTATCTGTGATTAAATAATTAGAAGCAATCTAGTTTTTTACATCAACAGATTGGCGCCGTCTGTGGGAAATGACTGTTGTTATCATTTTTCACAAAAATTCACTCATCATCAATGGCAGATAATTCAGAATCTAGCAATCGAAATGCTGGAAATGCTGGAAATCCTCCAAATCCCTCTGCACCTCCAGATCTGGCTGGAATTATGACGAATCTGGCTCAAGGACAAACCGCCATGCAAGAAACAATGCATCAACTCATTCAAACCCTTCATGGCGGTGCACCTGCACATTCGGGACAGAGAAGTGGTCAGAGGCAAACTTATTTACTTTCTTCACGATCCAGGCGTACTGAGTCACATCGTAATGAGGAATCTGATGACTCCTCTTATCAACCTGGACGAACTTCGTCAATAAGGGCTACAGATACTGATCAACGTATCACTCTCTCTCCAGAGATACTCAGTGCCTTAGAAAGATTAAGCAGGGTGTCTCCTTTCAGTCGATTAGGCCCTAGGAGGAATAGGAGTCCTCCTAAAACCATGTCGAGGAGTTTTTGACAACCATCAGATCGAAGGGAAGGATCAGCACAATCGCGACCAGTTGCTCGTCGAGATAGATCTCAGGAAGCCACTTCAGAACAATCAATTGCTCGAACTAATAGGCTCGAGGAAGGAAATGATGCGTGGAAAGGGTCCCTTCAGCGGCTGGAGGATAGATTGGGAGAAATGGCTAAGGCGAAGAATCCCCTGCAACGAACTTTTGTTCAAGGGACACCTTTTGTCCAGGCCATTGTGGATTTTCCTACACCGTCAAAGTTTAAAGCTCCTGTGGTGACCCCCAAATATGATGGAAAGACAGATCATGTTCTGCACATACAGCAATATCAAGCTGCAACTGACATCTATGTTGTCCCCGATGAGATGAGATGCAGAGCATTCTGGGGAACTCTTACTGGATCTGCCCAGATTTGGTACAACAATCTTCCTCGGGGTAAGATTTCAACTTTCTTTCAATTGGCCGAGTTGTTCATCGGCAATTTCTGTTTTGGAGCAAAGCCAGTAAAATGGGTAGCACACTTGTTAAGTGTTAGACAAAAGTCGGGTGAAAGTACTAGAGATTACATAACTCGTTTTAATAACGAGAAGCTGGAAGTCATAGATTATGAAGAAAAGACAGCAACCACCGCCTTGATGAAAGGGTTATTGCCTAATAAGTTGTACTACACTTTGGCTAAAGATCCACCTACAACTATGTCAGAGTTCATGGCAAAAGGTCCAAAATCATGAATGCCGAGGAGGCTATGGCTGCGAAGAAGAATATGGATAAAGAAACCAAGGTAGAAGTCGACAAATCTAAGAAGAAAGAGCATAAGGGCAATGGCGGTGACAGGCATTCCAAGAATAATAAAACATCATGGGAAGTCTTGAAGAAATTCGATAATTATACTCCTTTGAAAATGAGTATTAATCATGTCTTGGAAGAAATCAAGAATAACGAGGAGATAAAGTGGCCGAAGAAACTGAGGTCAGATCCTGATATGAGGGATAGGGAAAAGTATTGCGAGTTCCACAAGGATCATGGCCATATGACAAAAATTGCATAGCTTTTCAGAACGAGATTAAAACACTCATCCGACGAGGAAAGCTAGCAAAGTATGTTGATCGGGTAGGTGAAAGAAGAAATAATGATCGAACTAGAGAGAGGTCTAGATATCCTCGTCGAGCAGAGGAGAAGAAGAAGACAAATCATGAAGATGATACAGAGGATGACCCCGATCTTCCCAAAAAGCCAAGGCAACCCGAACGCGAGGTATTTTCAATACGTTTTGGGTCATTTGATCGTAATGTTATTACAGGAGGAGATGCAGGAGGAGGAGACCTTACTACAGAAAGAAAGGCTTACCTCGGAGAGGCCCAAGCTTGCTCATACATTCAACGAATAAATTTGGCCGAGGAGGATCGTCCGAGGAAGGTAAACAAAGAGAAGCTAGTCATTGGCTTTTCAAAAAATGACCTGGCAGGTGTTCTTTACCCTCACGACGACCCTTTGGTGATCAAAATGATGATGAAAGAAGTAGTGATTTCAAGAGTGCTGGTCGATAACGGTAGCTCGGAAGATATCATGTACTACTCGTGTTTTGATAGTTTAAATTTAAAGCTATCCCAATTGGAGCCTTATCACAGACCTCTCCTGGGTTTTGCTGGCGAGAAAGTTTTTCCACTTGGGACGATCAAATTGGATATATTCATTGGAACTTGGCCTGCTTGTCGAACAGAAAGAATACACTTCTTTGTGATGGATAAAAATGTGCAATCAGCTTACAACATCATCATGGGAAGAGTTGGGTTGAAGAAGTTCGAAGCAGTTCCATCTACAGTACATCAGTGCTTAAAATTCCCAACAAATTTTGGAGTAGGAGTTGTGAAAGGTGATCAAAAAGTAGCTCGGGAATGCTATTATTCATCTGCGGAGCAAGAGGAGCTCGAAGAGTCGAGGAAAAAGACTACTACCTACCAGGTGGAGGAAGGTACAGAAATTGAAACACTTGATCCCGGAGATGAATCCCAACTTGTAAAAGGACAGGTGGTGGAATCTACAAAAAATGTTATTCTGGACGACGAGCACCCTGAACGAGTAAACCAGATAGGTTCATCGTTGGATGCCTCGATAAAACAGGAGTTGATAACTTTCTTGCGAAACAGGAAGAAAACTTTTGCATGGAGTCATGAAGACATGCCAGGAATAGACCCAAACTTCTTATGTCATGAGCTCAATGTGAATAAGGAGATCAAGCCTGTAAAGCAGAGAAGAATAGTATTTAGTCCCGAGAAGAATCAAGCTATACAAGAGGAGGTCGAGAAGCTCCAGAAAGACCAATTCATTGAAGATGTGAAATATCCAGACTGGTTAGTAAATGTGGTGATGGTAAAGAAGAAAAACAATAAATGGAGAATGTGTGTTGATTTCACCAATCTCAACAAGGCATGCCCAAAGGATCATTTTCCATTACCCAGAATTGATCAACTAGTGGATGCTACCTCGGGACACGAGCTACTCAGCTTCGTGGATGCTTACTCTGGTTACAATCAGATCAAAATGAAACCTGAAGACAGGCAAAGTACTTCTTTTATTACCCCTAGGGGAACTTATTGTTATAATGTTATGCCTTTTGGTTTGAAAAATACAGGAGCGACATACCAGCGGCTGATGAACAAGGTTTTTTCTGAACAAATCAGTTGCAATATGGAAGTCTATGTCGACGATATGCTGACAAAGAGCAAGAAAGTTGTTGATCATCTAGTTGACTTAGCTCAGACCTTTGATCAACTGGATAAATACCAAATGAAGCTCAACCTGACAAAGTGCACATTTGGAGTACGAGAAGGAATGTTCCTCGGGTACATCGTCAACCAACGAGGCATTGAGGCGAATCCAAAAAAGATCAAAGGTCTTTTAGGGTTGCGATCTCCAACAACGAAGAAAGAGGTGCAGAGTCTTACAGGACGAGTTGCGGCACTCAATAGATTTGTATCTCGAGCAACTGATAGATGCCTTCCATTCTTCAAAACACTTCGGAAAACTTTCGAGTGGAATGATGAATGTGAAAAAGCCTTTCAAGAATTGAAGAAATATTTGGGAGCACCTCCACTATTGTCCAGGCCAGTAACGGGAGAAAAATTGTACTTATACCTGGCAGTATCAGAAAATGCAGTCAGCTCAGCATTGATCAGAATGGAGAATGGAGTCCAGAAGCCAATTTATTACACAAGTAAGGCTTTCCGAGGTGCAGAGATCAGGTACCCAAAGCTGGAAAAATTGGCATTGGCATTGATTGAGGCAAGTAGAAGAATGAGGCCATATTTCCAGGCCCATACCATCGTCGTGTATACCGACATGCCATTGCGACAAGCCCTTCATAAGCCAGAAAAATCAGGGAGACTGATGTATTGGTCAATAGAGCTCGGTGAATATGATATTGTGTATGAACCCAGATCATCACTAAAAGGGCAAGCCGTAGCAGATTTTATAGCAAAATTTACTTATCCTGATACCCCCGAGGAGCAAAAGTTGCTCGTTGATCAACCTGTGGATGTTACAGGATCAACAAACACGAGCCCAGACCAACTCCGATTGGTAAAAAGACGAGTGGATGTTCAAAAATCAACAGACATAAGCTCAGACCAACTCCGGTTGGTAAAAGAGCTTGTGGATGTACAAGGATCATCAACTTCGAACTCAGACCAACTCCGGTTGGTAAAAGAGCGAGAAGAGATGGTCGACAAGGAGCGAAAAGTACCAGGGGAGGATGGAAGGAAACAACAAATATTTCACCGAGGAACTTTGTCAAATAAGAAATTTGATGATGAGTTACCTACATGGAGATTATATGTAGATTTTGTACAGCAGGTTGTGGAGCAGGGATTGTCTTGAACACTCCGGATGAGATTGACGTAGAATACGCCCTGCGATTCCAATTCAAAGCTTCCAATAATGAGGCAGAGTATGAGGCCATGATAGCAGGTCTTAATTTAGCAAAGATTATGGAAGCACAACAAGTGATGGTATTCAGTGATTCTCAATTAATTGTGAATCAGGTAACGGGGACATATGCAGTTAAAGGACAATTTATGGTCAAGTATCATGCAAAGGTGATGGAGTTGTTGACAGAGTTTGATGCCATTCAATTGATCAGAATACCAAGAATTGAAAATGCATGAGCAGACGCACTGGCCCGATTAGCATCAGCTACTCGTACCGAGCTGCGAAGAACGATACCAATTGAAGTACTAGAAAGTCGGAGTATAGATGAAGACCTGACAATGAATATTATTACCCTTGATTTAGGACCATCTTGGATGGATCCCATCAGGGCATATATTGAGGAGGGAAAATTACCAGAGGATAAGCTCGCTGCCAAGAGATTGAAGTTTAAAGCTGCTCGGTATGTACTAACTAATGGTGTTTTATATAGACGAGGACTTATGGTAGGTTTGCAGAGATGTGTACATCCCTCCAAGGTGAAAGAATTGATTGAAGAGATCCATGAAGGGTCTTGTGGAGCCCATGTAGCAGGTCGGACACTTTTGCAAAGGGTGATGATGCAAGGATACTACTGGCCGACGGTGAGGGATGATTGTATAGCCTATGCTAAGAAATGTGACAAGTGCCAACGTTTTTCCTCCATTCGACGAACTCCACAAGCGTTGTTGACACCCATAACTTCCCCTTGGCCATTTTCCATGTGGGGAATTGATTTGGTTGGACCACTGCCGACAACCCGAGGAAGATTCAAGTACCTCGTCGTCACAGTGGATTATTTTACTAAGTGGGTAGAAGCTGAGCCCCTTATTCATATGACGTACGAGAAGGTATACCAGTTCGTTTGGAAGAATATCATCTGCCGATATGGTCTCCCTCATGCCTTCATCACAGACTATGGAACACAATATGATAACGAGGAGTTTGCCGCCTATTGTCATCAGTCGAACATTTTGAAGGTTTATTCAGCACCAGGCCATCCTCAAAGCAATGGGCAGACTGAAGTGACGAACAGAACATTACTAAATGGTTTGAAGAAAAGGCTAAGTGAGGCTAAAGCTAATTGGATTAATGAGCTACAATCAGTATTGTGGGCTTACCGAACAACTCCCCAAGCAGCAACTGGAGAATCACCATATATGCTGGCATTTGGAAGTGAGGCTGTAATACCTGCCGAGTTGGGTCTTCCAACACACAGAGTGCTGAATTTCAACTCCCCAGTCAGCGATTTGATGAGGAGGTTAGATTTGGATATGCTCGAGGAGGTTAGAGAAGAGGCAGCCATTAGGAACGCTGCTTACCAACGACGAACAGCTCTGTTCTACAACAAAAGGGTGAAAAAATGCGATTTAAAAGAAGGAGATTACGTGCTAAAGAAGGTCATTCAGAAACACAATAAATTGGAAGCAAACTGGCATGGACCTTACCGAGTTACAGAAGTTGTTCGACCAGGAACTTACCGAATAGCAACTCTAGAAGGAGAGGAATTCAAGAATGCTTGGAATGCTGAACACCTACGCAAGTATTATCAATGATGTAAAATGTAAAGCAGTTCCATCAATATGAATAAAACAATGATGTTTCACCATCTTCTCTCCTTTATTTGAAAGTTTTTCGGGGAATACTAGTGTACAACACTACACTACTCGACGCTGCTCGACGGCAAAAAGAAGACGATAGTTCAAACCCACGACCAACTCCGGTTGGTAAAAGGGCGAGAACAAAATATACTCCTTTGGTTAGGAGGCATACACTAGCGTGACCAACTCAGGTTGGTAAAAGAGCTAGTGCACATGATAGTTCAAACCCACGACCAACTCCGGTTGGTAAAAGGGCGAGAACAAAATATACTCCTTTGGTTAGGAGGCATACACTAGCGTGACCAACTCAGGTTGGTAAAAGAGCTAGTGCACATGATAGTTCGAACTCACGACCAACTCCGGTTGGTAAAAGAGCGAGAACAAATTATACTCCTTTGGTTAGGAGGCATACACTAGCGTGACCAACTCAGGTTGGTAAAAGAGCTAGTGGACATGATAGTTCGAACTCAGACCAACTCCGGTTGGTAAAAGAACGAGAACACGAGACTCCTAAAAAGACCAATCTCGGTTGGTTAAGAAACAAGATATGCTCTCAAATGCCAACTTATGTTGGTCGAGAAATAAGATATTATCTCAAATGCCAACTTATGTTGGTCGGGAAGTAAGTTTATTACATAAAAGTTCTTCGAAGAACAAATATTCCAAACTAAACCAAGTATAGTTGGTCGGGGATAAAAACCCACTAACTGTAGTTGGTCGACGAGGAAAAATCTTTGACCTTGGTTGGTCGGGCACATTTTATGAAAAAGACAAAATGTACCAAGTATAGCTGGTCGGGAATAAAAACCCATTAACTATAATTGGTCGACGAGCTCAACTTAACAACCTTGGTTGGTTGGAAGAATTTTTAACATTTTTATACTCATTACTTTATTATTAAGTGATCGAGCAAATACTTGTAACTTTTATTACTAAGTTGGTCGGTGAACCACACAATATTGTTATGCAAGCATAAATAAAAAGTGTTTGACAAGCACAAGATAATAGCAATACAAATTTGCAAATAGAAAATGAAATTCTTTCATTAAAATTCAAAATAAATTACACAAGTTTATTACATTGATATTAAATTGTGTACTAACTATTACATCAAAATTTCCTATTCTACTGGTCTTTTTCCTGCTGCTTTTGAAATAGGTTCCTCGCCAGCAGGAGGATCTTCCAGGCAAAGAGGAGAATTAATGAAGTTAAGATCTCGCAGCATTCTGATGTTCATTATTGAAGGTGTATCCAGTAAATGCTCCGGACGAGATAATTCAACCTGCGAATGAAGGGCATAGTCACCAAGATACTGGGAGATCAAACAACGAGGGATGGCCCGAGCAGGCATCCAACTCATATCAAGCTTGAATGGTGGATTTGGCAGATCGAGTAGCCCAGGAGCATGATAATCCCATAAATAATGGCCCTGCTCTAGTTTTAATACACCCAGGGCATTCAACCATCCCTGTTTATAACCTTCATTATTGGCATTTTCAATGCGAGCATCCAAGTGACAAAGGGCCTCATTATAGCCTGCCATCCAGAACTCACGAGGTTGTTTGTGGAATTGAAAAGTTATTCTCTCTAACTGCTCGTGAAGGTTTCTGGCAAAAACATCCTTGTGATCCAGAGCAGACTTTGTCGAAGAAAGTTGATCCTCCAGAGTTTGGTTTTTCTTGGACATTTCAGACAAAGCCCGATCTTTTGCATTCAATTGGAACGCTTGGGTTTCCAATGTTGATTGAGTACGAGCTTCTTCAACATTACGACGAAGAACTCTGGATCCTCCCCGAGCAGGTCGAGAACTTTGTTCCTCAAAAACATTTTGAGCAACTCTTCCTCGTCCACGAGATCCTCTTCCTCGAGTAGCTGTGGAAGGCCCAACCCCTCTCAAAGCCTCTAACTCTTGCCTTAATTTGGCATTCTCAACCTCTAGAAATTAAAATCCCTCATCAGTCACTGGGATTACAGCTGTTGAAGAAGAGGCTGCAGACCTATATTGTGCTAGCTCTTTCTGCAAATTGTTATTCTCTTGCTCCAGCAGCTCGGCAATCTGTCTACATGCTTCAACTTCACCCCTTAGGGTTCTCTCCCTAACATCGTACCCAGCAAGGATCTTTTTGTGGCCTGTCTCAACAGAAAGCTGTTGATACCTCTTTTCATATCCCTCGTGCAAAAGGTCATTTGATTCCTTATACTGAGTCTGAAGATCTTCTAAAGTATATTGAAGCTCCTCGATCATGTCATAGTAAGCCACGTTATTGGCCACAGCTCGATCAAGTAAGTCCTTCAAGTATTGATAAGCTTCGACAACCTGCTCTGAAGCATCATGACCAAGGATGTCAGCAACTTCTGATACACTCAATTCTGTGTGACCAGCCTTATAATATTCATGACATTACTGCATCAGCTTTGTATCATTAGCAGATAACATATTCATCCTGGCCAGAAACTAGCAGAGAAAGAAAAAGTAATCATCAAAAAGAAGATCCAGACAGAATGCAGACAGAAAAAAGACATTCATATGGAAGAAAAGAACTCAAATTTTATTAGATCATAAGGCAAAGTTACAAAGATCTGGGTTACACTTGAAAAAGAAGAAAAATAGAAACAGAATACCGAACAACTTCACACCTTTTCCTTGTCTCCCAAGACTTTCTCGGGAGGCTGGGATGAGGAGCTCGGTTGCTCGGTGGGAATAACGAGTTGGTCGGAAGGAACTGGAACTTGTTCAGGAGGAGCAGGCCGAGAGTAAGGATGAGATCACCCACTACCATTGAAGATTCTTCGGAGGCAGCTCCATCCTCTTCTTCATCCTCAATAGCAGGAGGAGGACCAGGCAGATGTTGTTGAAATAGTTCTGAGTCCTCGCTCACCTTCAGTTCCTGCAGGGCAGCAACCCAACCATCTCAGAAGTATTTTAAACTCCCATACTTGATCTGGGTCATCATGGCCGCTACCCCCCTGTCCCATCCTTTATCCCAACCGGTGCGGAAAGATTTCTTCACAACCACCTTTCTCTTCATTTTCTCCGAGGAGAGCTTCTCGGATAGAAGATCCTCAGAGGCTTTCAACTTGGCCTCCACCTCCTCCTTCTGGCGATTTACTTCTCGCAGAAGGGTTAGCTCTTCCTCAGCCAAATTTAACTTATTTTCAAGATCCACAAAGTTTATGAGCTTCTCGGCATATTTCTTATTCTCTCCTACCAAGTCTTTTACTCTGTTTCCCAACTGCACCTTCTCTGCCTCCGACGCAGCCAACTTTTTCTCCCATTCACCCCTATCCTCGTCGTATTTTTGACGGGATTCCTTCAAAGATTGGGCCAAGCCCTGGAAAGCATCCTCTACTCCAGACGAGGAGCTAGAAGCCTTGGGTGCTTCATCTTTCTTCACTATGGTGTTAAAGCAACTCACCAGCTGTAAAAAGAAGAAAATAATGATAAGTCAGTATCGAGATACATATATTGACTAAAAGAAAGAAAAATTCAGGATAAGAGAAACTTACTGAAGCAATGTGACGAGTAGCTAGGGATGTCAGCATATCCTTAGACATGTTTTCTTTAATTCCTTGGACTTCAGGAATAGTCCAAGTCTTTACCAAGCTCATTGCAGAACTCGGGGGAATAATGGTTGGGACACCAACTCCACTAGCTTGGAGCTGGGGAATGGTTTCAGTCAAAGTGACCGAGGAGGATTTCTTCAATCTTCTCAGTGGCACTTCAGCAGTTTCAACCAAAGAACTTTTTGTTGGGACTACTTCCACAAGTGTATTTTTCTTGCTCGGAACCACTGGGGGCTTCTTGGCAGCCTTCTGAGGAGCAACAGAAGGGGCACCATCTACTTTATTTGTCCCCTTTGGGACTTTAGCCTTGTTTCTTTTTCCATCCCCAGCAGAGGAAGTCTCTTCGAAGATAGCAGGAACTCTTCTCTTGCCCATCTTCTGACTTAGAGGAATGTGAGATTCTGGTGAAGATTCCTCAGAAGCTGGCAATGGGTCACTAATGCTGACCATAGGACGAGCAGTAAAGGATGATGTGTAGCTCCTGTACTGCAACAAATATGAAGCAGACCTGATGTGCTCGTCTGCAACTCTTCGATGCAAATTCCAGATATGTTTCAAATGTTTAATATTTACTTCTGATTCTTTTGGAGTTTTTCTCTTACTGTCAACTGCAAACAAATACATAGTGAAATATCAGTCATACATTTTATCAAACATAATGAAATCATAATTTCACAAATAACACAAGATGAAAATAACCTATCCCATTGCCATATGGAGGGCATCTGGGACCTTCATCTACTTCATCTCCAACCAAAGGGGCATGTTGCCAATTTTTGATAACTACCCCATTTTCAAAATAATCCCTATTTGCATCAGGGAGGTTGACTACTAAGGCCCTATTCAAAAATCTAGTTTTTAAATAAAAAACATTGTCTAAAATAGCCCATCTGTAACAGTACATAATCTCAGGAATTCCTATACGAGTTCTATGAGTTTGATTTAACCTATACACCCCATTAACTATTCTCCATGTGTTGGGGGCTATTTTTGCAGGGACAACATCGAAATACTGACATAACTCTAAACACAAAGGGTTTGGTGGAAAAGAAAATCCACATTCAGCAATAAAGAGGCTAGGGAACCAATGTCCCTCAGCCAAATTAAAATAAATTGAAGGCTCAGAAAGACTCTCCAAAGTTACCCAAAAAGGAATAGAAAAGTCAGAACGGAATTTCTCAAGAGATTCAATAATATAAACCATGGTGAATAAAAAGAAATGAAGAAGAAGGAAGAAAATCTTACAGGAAAAAGGATATCTATTGACAAACAAACGAAGAAAGGGATGAACACACAGGAGAGAGAAAAGCTATAGAAAACTCGAAAGCAGAAATTGAAAAAGGTAGAAGACGATGGTATTGCCTCTGAAGCTTAAATACTTTGCCTTGGGAAACGGCGAAAGAAATGATTACAAAAAAGAAACTATTACGCTACCGGCGGCTAAAAGGACAAAAAGTGCGCGAAGATCAAAGCGTTTATTAAAATTCAAAAAGGCGGATTCTGCGAATTTGGAAGGAAATTCAAATACGAAGAAAAGGCTCATAAAACCCAGGAAGGTCATTTAATATTGCCATATACCGAGAAAGAATGTTCCATACTCCTCAAAGTTCGAAATATGAAACATTGGGGGCTTCTGTTGATACCAAAATTAGTATGCTGATGTGGACGAATAATAAGAAGACACGTGTCAATCTACGTGGTACAATAGAAACGAGGAAGTCTATTCCCCCGACCAACCATACTCACTCCGAGCAGCAAGTGCACTCCGAGGAACTCCAACGCTCCGAGGAACAGACTTCTCCGAGGAACTCAGACCTCTCCGAGGAACTCCTAAAGCTCAGGCGGTCCAAGCAACTAAGGCGGTTTGAGCTGCATCTCGGCCATAGCATTGATTATCAGATAATCAACAGTTCAACTATTTATTGAATGCTTATCATTGACGCACACGCTTAAAGGGCATTAAATGTATCATCCCTTCATATGTATATCATTTAATGTATCACCCTTTCACATGACAGCCTAAGGGCTATAAATACATTGTATCACCCTCATTCAAAGGGACCGGAATTTCTTGATAGCACTTATAATTGAGAATTCCCAAACACTCAGCAATAACATAACAGTGGATGTAGGCCATTCATATAAGGCTGAACCACTTTAAAATTCTTTGTCTCATTTATATTTATCTGTGATTAAATAATTAGAAGCAATCTAGTTTTTTACATCAACACCTGATAAGTTGGGAATCGATCCTAAGGTAAATAGGATGAAGAAATCATAACGACGTCAGAAAGAACGAGAATCCTAACTTGACACTAAAAGAGAAACATAAATGATGATTTGAAAGGTGAAATAACTACCATTAAAAGTAATATGAAAATCTACTTGTCGAACAAGGAATTAACGAATGAAATTTTTTATAACTACTGATGAAACTGATCTTTTAATTGAAAAGATTTCAAATGACAGAAAAATAGGTTAGGAGACAATCCTCCAACCCTAGTACATTTACTAATGCTAAAACCAAACCTTGAATTGAAATAACTCATAAGATCCAGTCTTTATAAATCTAAAGCTTTATATAAATGAGGTTCAATCATGCATCATATATAATCAAAAGCAAGAATAAAGCAGTTTCGTTGTAGCTACATGTGCATTGCACTCTTAAGCATCCCTGTTACCAAGGGCAAACGGGATCAAAGGTCCTACAATGGTTGTGATCACCACACAACACAATTTAGTCAATTATTTAATTCAGAATTTAATTTTAGACATTGTTAAAATACATCAGGTTGGATTTATGCATCCCAACCCTTAAAAAATTAGTTGGACATGAATTGATTAAAGGAAAACATGGTTTTTGTGAAATAAAGTATTAAATCTAAAGAATATAGATGAAAAGAGAAATGCAGAATTGAATCAGCAATCAAACTAATTAGCTATTGAAAAATTAAAAAGAAGAACATTACTTGTATTAAAGAAATAAAAAAATGCAATCCTTACAGCCAATTCTCTTATTGTAAAACTAGGGTTTTTTGGCCCCAAAAACCCTCTACTCCTAATTAGAAAACTAAAAATGTCGAACTCCTATAATTATGTAACTAACTAGAATAACCCCCCACCCCCCTCTCCCCCCACCCCCCCACACACAAAAAAAAAATATTACAAGAGATTGACCCAATTAAAACCCTAAGAAAAGAATAGAAAATCTGAGAAAACCCAATGCGGTCCGAACCCATAGGGCTGGGTGATCCGGATCACCGCCTTATTTTAAACAGGGATCCTTCAATAAGGGCGGTTCGGATCCTTTTTGAATAAAAGGTCCGGATCGCACCCCTTTTTCATCCAGGGACTTTTCAGCCATGTGGTATGGATCCTTTTTGAATAAAAGTTTCAGATCACCTACCATTTTCATTCATAGTTTGCTGGGGAATCGGTCCGGACCCTTTTCTAGGCGATCCGGACCCTTTTCTAGGAGGTTCGGACCACCTACCTTTTTCATGCAGGGAACTTTTTCAGGCCTTTTCTCATCTTCAAATTCTCCTAACGTTTACATCGTAGATCGAATTGAAGTTATGTTTCTTCCAATGTTCTTGTGGGTGAAGAATCTTCAACTCTCCAGTTGGCTTCGATTCCATACTAAGGCTGTAAAATTATGAAACTTCACTTTGACTTTCCTTCTTTGATTTCTTTCGATGCTTTTCCAATTTCTTTGTTTCTCGTTGCTTTAAATACCTGCAAAACTCATGAGAAATACACGAAACTAGATGTACTTATTAGAAGGAGTAGGTAGCAAGAAAATGAGGTAATTCAAGTCAGTTTACATTACTCGAGATGATAAAAGTCTCTAAATTAAGGGGATAAATTCGGAAGAATTTATGCCTAATCACTAAGTTTATCTTTGTTCATGGGAGTCGACCACATTTCAGTACATAACGACTCACGAATAATTGTCAACAAGTTATTAGGTGTCTATGATGCTAGGAAAAAGTTTATGGAAAAATACTTAGCCATTGTACAATAAAGACTGGAAAGGTTAGCGGAGGAAAAAATAGTAAGGAATACTAGATTAGAGAACATCCGAGCAAACGCCTTGGCTAGGCTAGCCTCGAAGGCAAGAACATCTTTATAAAGGACAATACCAATCGAAGTATTCGAATATAAGAGCATTGTGGAGGATTGTCTGAGAATGTTGGAGGTGAATCTGGGACCATCATGGATGGACCCCATATAAGCATGCACTGAAGATGACAAACTCCCTGTAGATCCGAATGAAGCTAGAAAGCTGCTCTATAAGGCAGCTCAATTTGTGATGGAAGTAGGACTACTATATATAAGAGGGTACATTATCTCACTATTGAGGTGTGTGCACCTGAAGGGAGTCAATAAGCATATTAACGAGGTGCATGAATGATGTTACGGTGCCCATTCCATTGAAAGATCGTTCGTCAAGCGTATAGATACTTAAAGCTACTCATGGCCGATAATGAAGGTTGAATGTGTGAATTATGCAAATAAATGTGACAAATGCTAGAAGTCCGCAAAGATCCACCATTCCTTCGGAACCCTATTGACTCCAATCGTATCACCATGGCCATTCGTGATGTGGGGAATTTATCTGGTCAGCCCATTACTGAGGACGAAAGGGTGATATAAATACTTGGTGGTTGCAGTAGACTACTTCATAAAGTGGGTACTGTTCGAGCCCCTGGTCGAAATGCCTTATTAAAAGGTATTCTAATTTACATGGAAGATGATCATATGCCTCTATGGCATGCCCTTTGCATTCATCACAGACCATGTCATGTAGTTTGATAACCAAGACTTCAAAGACTACTACACTAGGTCAAACATCCGAAAACTACACTCCATGCTCGGGCATCCACAATGCAATGGCTAAACTGAGGACACCAATAGGACACCAATTTTTATCTTTAGATTTAGTTAAAGGGTATTCAATTTTTAATTAAGTCCATGGGCGAAAAAAATTATGAAAATTATCTTAGTGATCGCCTTTGTAAAAATGTTATCCTAGTGGGCTAACTAGTTGGTTGATTTTAAAATTAATGATTGCTAGGTTAGCACACAGATGGTAAGCGAGTGAGTCAGGTGATGAAATCGCTTCTCATAAATGGCCTAGTGTAGGTCTTAGTAATTTAATTCACCACACAATTTGAAAATAAATGTGAGAATAAAATCACACAAAAGCACGTAATCACACACAAAAATTGACTCGCTGACAAGAGAGGCGCGAGGGACTTAGAAATGTACCTCCCATGGTTTTTACACCGTGGGGTGATGAACAGTTTGAGTCGACCGGGGGGAGATCTCGTCTATCTCATTTAACCCCGGGAGTCCTATCGACCCAAGGTAGAGAGGCTTCTTTTCCTCTCCTTTGGACGCCCTCTCTCTACCTTATCTGGTTTCCCTATCACGCTTTTTTTTAATTATTACAAATTTAAATAAAAAATAATGGCGTCTCCAAGCACCGTAATACAAGCCAAGAATAGAATAAACCTAATACAAGCCTTCTAAAAAAAATGAAAAATGGTATGAAAAATAAAAAGTACAAATGAATCACAAAAGGAAATCCTCTCCAGTGCTTCAAGCTCCAAAGATTGGCAATGGTGTCGTTTTATAGATAAGCATCTTGGTATATCGTTATTGTTGCAAACCTATCTAATCGAAAATCTCAATTACCTACAAAAATAAATAACAAAACTAGAGAATAGTGTTAAGTGAGGTATTAATCCAAATCGAAGGAGTGAAACGAGAGGTAAACCAATATAATTCATTTTTTAATTTAATTTCTTTTTGGACTTTATATTTTTCTATTTTGTTTTTAGCTTTTTCAATATTAAAACAATTTTTAGGAGTGCTGAAATAAGACGAAACTAAATCCAAATATCTAAACACTAAATAAAAAGTGTTATGAAAATGAAATGAACTCTAACTAAATGAACATGTAAAATATGAGATAATGAGAAAATCAAGGTGAGAGCAAACAAGAGATGGGATTATTCCATAAATTCTAGTTAATTTAATTAATTAGCTCATTCAAATTAAATATCCCAAGCTAATATCAAAATTACAAATCAACTCTCGTTGAAAATGTAATTTTAACAATAACATTTTAGAAAATTAAATTTAACACTCCTATAACTCTTGAAATGTATATCCAAACACCATCTAGCAAATCACCCAATAGGATCGATTTGCTAAATTAGTTTAAATCATAAAAATAAGTCTAGAGTAGAAATTCAACGAAATAATTCCGCATTTTATAAAAACCTATCTCTAGTTCGATTCTAAAATGGAAACTAAAACTAGAATCTCGATTTTCTCTCGAAAATCATTTAACCTCTCTCGAGGCGTAAATCAAAAGTAAGAGTGCCAAGTTAATTATCAAATAAAAATTTAATGTAATTAAAATGAATTTACATAAAATTATGGGTTCATCCCACCCTTTGAAAGGGTTTTTTTAGTCTAACATAATATGAATCATGATAATTAAATAAACAAGGCAATAAAATAAAAATGAAAAAGAGAACAATCAAATCAAATCTCTTTGAGTGAAATTGAGCTCCAATCCTTCATTGAATTTGCACATCATCCATTCAAATTGAGCATCCAAATAATTTTCAATAATATACACACACTCAATTGAATCTCTCATAAATTGATTACTCACCAATCTAAAAAAATAAAAGAAAATAAAAAAACTATTTTTAAGTTGTTTCTCTCTCTCCAGTCTCCTCTCTCAAAACCTTCATAGGGTTTCTAGGTGATGTTCTTCCTTTTTGAGATTTGGGTAATCTTTTATATGGTAGATGGAGCTAAGGGGTAAGGTTGGAAATTATGGGATAAGAGAGCATGTGGGAGAAGTGGGTGAGGTGATAAATTGAGGACATATTGGGAAATTGGGGTATTTTGGGAAAAAAGAAAATAAATGGGTTTTAAAACATGTGGGGTTTTATTGTTTGTCTTGGATTTTTTTAGTTGGAATTTGGCAGATACGATTTTGGTTCAAATGGGAAATTGTTTTTGGGTTGAACTTGGGTTGGCTGGTATAAGGTGGGAAGTCGGGTTTGGTATGGTTGGTTTAGGAGGTAGAGGGGGTTCGGGTATTGGGGGGATTTTGGTTCGGGTATCTCCGAGTTCGTGGGATTGTTGTGATCGGGTCAAGGACTCGGCTTGAATCCGGGTTCCTTAGTTTAAGCAGGTGAAGTGGGTAATGGTTGGGAATGGGGAAGGGTTGGATTTGGGTTGCGACGGGTTGGCTTGGGTCAACTCGAGTTTGGTTTTAGGTTGGGTATGGTGTCGGGTTTGTTGGTGGGTGATGGTTGAGGCTTTGAAACAAAGTTTTTTGGTATTGGTTGATGGGTAAATGAGTTATGTGTGCGTGTTTAAGTTTTTTAATGGAGGTTTAGGAGAGAGAAAATGGGTTTAAGGTTTGGGTGTGTTAATGGAGGTGAGTGAGGAGAGAGAAGATGGGTTTGGTGGGACTGAAGACAATGGACGTGGGGGTTGTGTGTGTGAGGGTGTAAGTTAGTTTAGTGAGGGTGAGGGTGTGTGTTTATTTGTACCTTTAAAAGAAATAAAAAATAAAACTATCTAAACCAAAAAAAAATAAAAAGAAAATCAAACTAAAAAGAAAATAATAAATCCTATTAAACTAAAAAGACTCTAAATATAAAAAGAAATGAAAAATAAAAATTAACTGTGGTGAGAGGTAAACTCAACACAAAATAATAAGCAAAGTCAATCACCAGAATAAATAACGAACTTAAAAGAATGGTAATCACAATACACAACACAAGATATACGTGGTTCGGCAAGAAGGCCTATGTCCATGGTGGTGCTCTCGGTATTTTATTTCTCTTTACTCTGGGGGAGTGTTTACAAAATAGCTTCTAGACTTTGGGTTGTGTGCAATTTTGGGTCATGTGTAATTAGGCTACTTGTCTGGGCTAAAGTGACAAATCGAGGTACCCACAATTGCCCCTAAAACTTTTGGATAACAATTTGGGCTCAATAATTTTAAATGATTTGACTTAATGGCATTTTTGTGAATCGTGACACACTATTGGGATTGAAGTGCCCTTCCCGAATTGATTTAGGCGGAAGACTTCCTTGTTGCCTGTGCGTTATGATTAGAAAGGTTTAAAACAGCTCTGGAGAGGTCTTTTCCTATTGTCGTTTCAAATTTCTTTGCACTCTTTTAATTTCTTCGACTTCTTACGGTCTCTTTCTCACTCCAAGGTCTTCGTCTCCGAGTTTTTTCCTTATCTTCTCATCATTCTTGCTTGCGGCTTTTCATTATCTCAAGCTGATGGGATTTCTTCATTTTTTATACTACGGTTTCTCTTTTTTGATGACGAAGATAGGCAATAGGTCGATAACCGAATTTTGGAAATTCTATAATATTCCAAACTAGGTAGATATAGAATGTGCCCCTGTTCCTCGTAATATTAGAGACATTGAGGACAGTTACTGGATACATGTTCTTCTATTATACTAGGGGGGTATCACCTTTCCCCCAAATTACTTATTTTTGCACTTTTTTAGTTACTTCGATATAGTCCCTGTATAGTGCTCGCCAAATGTTTGGAAAATTATCAATGGTGTGCATAGAATTAATCAGCTCTATGGCACCAATCTAGGGCTTGCTGAAATCTTCTTCTGCTATTCTTTTTCTCGAACAAGCTCTGATCTTCTTTACCGCAAGGCCATGAGTCCTGATAGGGTATTAGTAGTGAACCTACCTGATTCCCATAAGGACTACTGACATGAGGGGTTTATTTCCATAAATTAGCAGTTCCCTCCCCATATTGAAGGGTCGAGGTCTGGGAGATTCGTGATTCCCTTTTATGGGGAGGAATATATAGGTTGTCATAGCTCTTGTTCTGCTCATTGATCCTCTGTTAATGTATGATTTTTCTCATATCTTTCTCTTTTTTCTTTTTTTCAGCGAAAACAAAGAACTCTGAACCATATCTTCGCGAGATTCGGGTTACCGAGCTGGTTAAGGCCTAGAAAATTAAGGAACTCTTAACTGACGGTGAGCATCCTCGATTAGCGATGTTCCTTCTAGAATACAAGAACATTAGGTCCTGTTTTATTGCACGACTTGTGGATAGCATTCCTGAGCTAGATATCACAGAAGTGGTTACTACCGACCTAATTCAATTGGACAAAGAGGAAAGAAGCTCTGGTGAGGAGAGTGGGGGTACTAACAGGGGCGGTGCTGAAGGTAATTCCAGTGAGGAGAGATCTAGTAGTGAAGAATCTTCCAGCTCAGAATAGGGTTCAGATGTTAAAGAGTCTTCAGGGAATTCTAGTAGCTCCAACAAGGAAGCTATGGCTCCTCCCAAAAAGAATTTGATTCTAGATGATGATGAATACAACGTGCTTCTTTTTTATCGATCGAAGAAGCATAAATTAGGGAGCGGGGATGTTGCTACCGGTACCCAGTCTTCTGCTCATGAGCAAGAGAGGAAGAAGAAGGAGAAGGCCCATGTGCGAGAAAGAACAAGGAAGAAAGAAGAAGAGAGGAAGAGATAAGAGGAGAGGAAGAGTGTGCAGGAGAGAAAGAGGGTTGAGAAGGAGAAGAAGGAGAGAAAAGAAGAAAATAGGAGGGAATAGGTAAGGACGAAGTCAAGGCAGTGTTTGGTGCCCATATCTGCTCTTCCCGAAGGGGCTTCTGTTGCCCTTTCCCCTCAGATGGCTTCGGTAGTGCTCGAGAGAGCAGTTTTGTCGACTAACCACCAGAGGGCGATGGGGGCCAACCAGTTAGCTCTGCAGGCAAGTCATAGGCTAGTCTTGGTAAGCTTGCTTTTACTTCTCCATTATTGCAATATTCTTTCAATACTTCATTTGCTAATATCTCCCTTTTTCTATAGTTTGTGACCGATTTCACTATTCTCTACCGCAGCCGTGACGAGTTGGCGAGGAGAAATGGCGACCTGGATAGGAAGAATGCTGAGCTGGAGGCTAGTCTAAAGGCTAATAATGCTGCTCAGAAGTCTTTCGATCTCGCCCTGACTGAAGCTAATGAAGCAGAGGAGGCGGCGACTAAGGAGCTATAGGAGCTGAGCTAGTCCTATAATTTGGTCTGCTCGAGCAAGATCATTGTGGTGGAAGAGAACTAGGTACTCGTGGAGAAGAAGGTGGAATCTAAGGCTGCCACCCTTAAGTAAAGCTCATACAATGCTGGATGGGTTACTACGTATGAGGATGCTTATGCTCAGATTGTCTAGATTAGCCGTCTCAACTTCAAGAAGGGTTGAAACAAGGCTCTTCTGGAGGTCAAGGTGGATATTGACTCTCCACTCTTTGACGAGCACGATCCTGGCCCTAAGCCTATTGTTGATGAGGCGCCTGCTCCTGCTATCAATGAAGGTGTTCCTGCTGTCGAGACCGCTCCTGTTGGTACTCCTCCTGACCAGGGGACAACGAACACTCCGTCTGAGGGAGGCGTTCCTAGGGCTACCGCGGATAAGAGAAAGCAACCAGCGATCTCGAAGCAAACTAAGGTTGCTAGCTAGCCTCCTTTAGGGAACCCTTTGTATTTTTCACTTTTGTTGTTCTTTCTTTTTTCTTGCTGATGTACTTGGACTCTCTTTATTCTTCAATGCATATATGGTTTGTAACTGATTGATGTTGATGAGTATATACCTGCTACTTCTCAACTAGGAAAGATTCTTGGTCCTAACGTGAGCAATCAAGTTCACCAAAACTTTGTAAGAATTTGCAAGTCTCTTAGGTCGAGGAATCAGAACTAGAAGGACTAGTCGAATCTTGTTGCCAAACTAAAAGATAGGCTTCAGTAGATAGAAGAGGTTGGCGCTTCCGTTTAAGAGGAAGTGAATATTCTGAGGGCTAAACTTCTGGATGCCTCCGAGATTCATTAAGTTGGAGAAGTACTTTAATAAGAGAATTACGCTCTAAGGAAAGAGGTTTTGCGACTTAGAGAGCATGCGCCTAGCATTGCCCCTAAATTTTACGAGGCTCCTCCTCATCGACTAGGTTGAAAGCTCGTACTAACAGTAGTTGCTCGACTAGGGAGATTGCAGAGCTCCGAGGTGATGTTCACAGTGCGTATGTGATAACTTCCGGCCTCCAAAATGATGTTACCTTGCTGAGGCACCTATTCAATAAATGTCCTCGGTAGGTGTGAGATGATGGTTATGATCAGGGTCGGACCGATGCACTTACAAAGTTGAAGGAGGTCGAGCACTACACCAAAAAGGCTAATCTGGCACACTGAGGGAAGGAGACTCTAGCACAGTTTAAAATCGTGCCAGAATATGGCGCGGTTTTATCGTAATCTGGCACAGTTTAAAACAGTATCAAAATCTGACACGGTTTTAAATAGTGCCAAATATGGGTAGGCTTCATTAAAAAAATAAAACCCCAAAATTTCAAGCGGGACCAAAATTTCAAGAGGGCCAAATCATTCTAACCTAGCTCTCTCTCTCTCTCTCTCTCTCTCTCTCTCTCTCTATATATATATATATATATATATATATATATATATATATATATATATATATATATATATATATATATATATATATCTTCGAGACCCGCTGCCCACCTCCGCCCTCCCTATCGATGACACGCTACCACCCCCACCTCCACCCACCCTCTTTCTCAACTATGACCTACTATTATCCCAGCCACATCTCAACCTTTGTCCTTCCCCGGAGCTGAATCGTCTCATTCATTATAAGGTATGTTTCAGTCACATTCATTTCAATTGGTTTCCATTTCAAGGTATTTTACTCTTAAATGAACTATCTTATGTTCGTATATCGCTTCAATGGTAACTTACTTGATGGTATTAAGATGTAGGGTCATTTTGGGGGGGTTTACAAGAACACTATGATGTTACTTCATGGTATTATATCTACCATAAAGTATGGCTTTAATGCTTTGTTGTTACATTGTTTGGGATCAGAACCCATATGTTGTACAGTTCAGAAAATTAAAAAAACTAGCATATACCATGATGATGT
The DNA here is from genome assembly GCA_949130495.1 of Sambucus nigra. NCBI lineage: Eukaryota > Viridiplantae > Streptophyta > Magnoliopsida > Dipsacales > Adoxaceae > Sambucus > Sambucus nigra. Next base: position 89,815,825 of record OX422213.1, read on the forward strand.
TTTCTGCATCTATCTATATAATGGGTAATTATTATCTTTTGAATTAAATGCAGCTGGGGCATGTGGGTATGGTTCCTCGGCTATAAGATTAAGTGTTGGGCAACACAACTGCTGTACCTAGCATTTACAAAGATAGAGCTGGTTGTGGTTCATGTTTTCAGGTATGCACATTTAAAGTTTTTTGTTTATAAATGTGCATAAATACTGTAAGTGTGAGTTTTCTTTTTATTTGGGGGAGTCTAATCTAATTAATTTTGTAGATGAGGTGCAAAAATGCAGCTCTTTGTAATAAAGAAGGGACTAGAGTGATAGTAACTGATCTCAATCAAAACAACCAGACTGATTTTGTACTCAGCAGCAGATCTTTCGTGTCTATGGCTAACAAGGGTATGGACTAAGACTTTTTGAAACTTGGTCTTGTAAATGTGGAATACAGGAGGTGAGTCAAGAACTACGTATATATGTATCACATATACACCCTTATTTTATGTATTTTACACCAATGACGTGACTCTAAGCATACTCATTTTTTTGGAATAAGTAAATACATGTTTTGATATTTTATGAAAATATCTCTTACCGTAGATCATCTTCCCCACATTACATGGAAAAAAATCAGCCATCTCTTAGAATTTTTTCAGATGATCTACCTATCAGAACCTTTACTTAGATCGTGTATACCAAGTTTTATTACAATAATTAATTTTTTAGTATTTTTAAAAATTAGGGAGTGAAGATGGTTAAAATACCTAAAAAAGACATTTATATGTATTTTGTATTTTGGAAAATGCTTATATATATATGTCCAAATATTATTAATATTTTTTGGATTATCATTATTAGAACTGATCCTTTATTCGGGTAGTTCATATTCACCAGTTTTGGTTTATAAACTCACTTGGGAATGTTAATTCCATTAAGTATATTCAATTAGATTCAAGAGAAAACTAACATGTTAGAACCCCAAATGTTGTTGGCAATCAGACATCAAGAAAACATTTTATGTAGACAATCCTTATAGATGTTTCTATTTTGTGGATATAGTGATTGTTAAAATTATGTAGATATAGTGATTGTTGTGTAACTATCATTTAAAAAAAAATCAGGCATTAGGTTTGCTTATCAATCTATCAAATTTTTTTAGAAAAAGTTCTATAAGTTAGATGTTTAACTATTTTTCTTGCACATATTTAGTGGATTTGAACTTCATGTTGGGTCTTGAAGTTCGGGTGTTTGGGTTATTCTGAGCTATAATTTCTAGAACCATTGGAATTTTTTTGCATCAAGTATAAATCCTTTGTTCTTCAAATTGTACTTATACACATAACTTGTAAATTATCTTGCACATCCTTCCATTTTGATTATTAAGGCTGATGTCTTGGTCTTTTATAGCTGCAGACTAAAGATAAGTTGCAATCTCATGTTTTAAAAGTAACATTCCTAATACTTTATACTTTATAATCTTCGTGTAGGCACCGGTGCATACAATTTCTTCCAATGCTAAAGTTGAGGGAGCTATTGTAATTGGCAAACTATTGGAACAAGACAATCCTGACCATGGATATGATGCAGCTAAAGGTTTATTACCCCATCCCCCTCCCCCTCCCCTCTTCCTCTCCCTTTATTTCTCTATGTGTGTCCAAACTTTGATGATTATATTGATTATATTACTCCATTGGTTTGTTTAGGTGAATACGTAGACATGATCAAGGAAGGAATCATTATTCCACTAAAGGTCATTAGGACAACTTTGGTCGATGCTTCTAGGTAATGTCTTTTAAAGATATTTTCCATTGTAGGGTTATGGTTATTTTCTGTTCATGAGATCATGTGGTCATCTTATTAGATATGTAGTGTCTCGTCTTTGTTGACTACAGCGGAGGTTGTCATCATTCCACTTCCCAAGGATGAGAAGTAGGGCTGCATACGAACTGAGCCGAGCCGAACTCGAGCTGAACTTTCTAAGTTCATTTATTAAACGAGCGTGTAATGTTGTTCGAGCTCAACTTGTTTATTAAACGAACGATCCGAACACGAGCTTTAACCGATCCGAACACGAGCCGAGCTCGAGCAAGAGGTCTAATCAAGCTTGTTTATGCCTTATAATTGATCATGAGCCGAGCTCGAACCGAGCCTAACGATTGCGAGCTCAAAATCGTGTTTGAGATCTGTTCATTTACTAAACGAACGAGCCAAACCCAAGCTTTAATCGAGCCGAACTCGAGCAGTTCACGAGTATCTCGATTCGTATGTAGCCCTAATGAGAAGGAAGTACCGTTGAAGAGAATACGTTTCTTTTTTTGGTAGTTTTGGTTTTAGAGTTTATTTTAATTATTATATCTGTTTTACATGTTTTAGGATTGATTTACCTTTATATAATTCACTCATTTTCCCTTCCTTTTCATCATACAAGCTTGAATGGGGTTGAAAGTTGTGGTAACCATAATATGTAGTCTACATACATGTAAGTTTTGGATAAAATCTTTTCTTAACTGGTCATTATAATTTTTAACTTTAGTATACTTTTTCTTGCTTTATGTATTAGTGATAAATTGAAATTAGTTATTCTCATTCTTCATTTTTGTTTGTAGTTTACTTGGAGTAATAGTTCATAGAAAAATACTACCTCCAATTTCAAAGGACCTGTTTCTCCTTTGCATATTCGCATGCATTCAAAACACATATCACATTGTTTATCACTATCGATCTTATAAATCCCAAGTGCTTCGATTCTCCATCGCCGCTCTCAATCTCAATCTTTTTAGTTTCAAGATTCGTTACTTTATTGTTTAACTCAATCAAAATAGTTCCCCCTTCGCCTATATATAAGTAAAAGACACCTTTCCATATTTAAAAATATAATATTATGTGTTTTTCTATGCAAAGAAAAGAAAATCGAGGGCTTGCCTATTTACTACCTCTGGCTATTGCCTATTTTCATAGTGGTGGTGGTATACGAAAATATCCACCAATTTTTCGAAACTATTGTGTTTGTTATTCGAAACTGCTGCCTTCCTTTCTTAAATTTTGAAGCAGTTTTCTTTGTAATTTTAATGTTGTAACTAACTTTATTTGTTTTACTTTACATTGGGGTTAACTCAAAATCCTTGGACAGGTCTTAGAGGCCAGTTTTATGATCATTTCCATGACAAAAACAACGGGGTTTTACGGTTGTCACTCTGCTGCAAAACCTATCCATATCCAGCTGAATCTCGTAACATATTTTATAGAGGTAAGACATGTACTGCTTTGCAATGTTAGTGGTGAATTTGGGTTGTCTCTCGGCAATGCTAGTTTTCTAGTATACTTTTAGGACCATGTAATTTTTTACTACAAAACCATTTCAGTAACATTTTATTAAGAACCGGACTTAACTGCTGTAATATGCATATTACAGTGCATATTACAACTCTAATATGCATATCACAGCTAACTGCTGTAATAAGCATATTACAATTGTAATATGATGTAATATGCATATTACAATTGATTTTATTGATGATTATGTACATAGAAAGACTCCATTGATTTTATTGATGATTGTTCCCGTTAGATTGACAACTATCTATTCTAATTGTTGTACTGCCAACAGGACTAATTAGCCACTAGTTATCCTACTTACCAACTAAAATTACAAAGTTCATTACAATTAAATGATGTCGTTGATTAGGATAAATTCTTCACATTTATCCACTTAATTTCAGTATTTTTATAATTCTGTGCAGTGTAAATAGCTTGGATTTGTCTCATATCTATGATACTAACCCTTTTCGGCAAGTATTTCATATTTTGTGTATCTCTTATGTGTTTTACATGTATTTCATGCAAGAAAGATGGAAAAGAGAACTCAAAATAGTGAAAGAAACAAAGAATCGAAGAGTTGAAGGGCATTTTTGTAATTTTTCAGCCTTAGTCTGGAGGTGGGGCCAACTGGAAAGTTGAAGATCCTTCAATTACAAGAACACTGGAAAAAATGATACCTCAATCCGAGCTACGGTGAAGACGTTATTCTAATTTGAAGTTGCGAAGAAATCCAAGAAAAAAGCTGTCAGACCCAAACCGAACCGAAGCTGAGGAAAAAGAACTGACTCGCCCATTTGTCACGCACCAGATCCGTTACGAAATTAGTCATGCTCCAAATCCGTTACAAAATTAATCACGCTTTGTAAGTGTGACAAATTGGCAGATACGGGATTTTTATTTTGTGCTTATGTTTTAGCCAAAAGAGTTTTATGTTTTGGGGACTCTTCTAAACGACCTCTAGCTTATATATTTAGTCATTAGGACTCTTTTCATTCAGATTTCATTTATGTAAAAGCTCCATAACAAGTAGGAACATCTAGGAGAAGAATTTACATATTTTGCACCTTTAATTCAAGAGCTTTTCAAGTTTTTCTTCAACCTTTGATTTCTTCTTGCATGTTCTTGTTCTTCAATCTTGGTAACTTTTATTTCCAGCACTTTTATTATTATTTCTCACGTTAGGCTAGGTTTTTAAAGGTCTAGATACATGAACCCAGCCAGATGTGTTAATTGCATGTGTATAACATTAATCCTCTGAATTTAGTGATTGATTACGACCGTATTGCGTAGGAACACAACAATTGTAGATCTTTATATCTCATTTGCCTCTGGGTAACCGGGATGATTAAGAATGCAATTCGAGTGTCACTATTGCGATACCGATTCGTCCTCAGATTAAGTATTATGCGGGCTTGAACCTCATATACGTAATGCTTGGGAGTACTAAATTTTGGGTCAAATTAATTGATTAAATTTACGATTATTATTATAACTGCAATACACTAGGATTAGAGGATTGTGTCTCTACCTTAATTTTTCCAATCAGTTTTAGTTAACTTCTTTATTTTTCCCTTTTTCCTTTCTCACTCAACCATCATCTTTTACACTTTATTTTTTGAAGTAATAAATCAATTAAAATCTATCAAACATTCTCTGTGGATTCGATACCCAGACTCGCCACTATACTCCGCAAGAGTGTAGTTAAAGTTTAGGTTTTTTTTTGTATTGTGGATGGAAGCCGATAACAACGACTAGCGTATTTACACGAACGCTCGGTTTTCCAACACGATCAAAATGGCGCCGTTGTCGGGGAGTGTTTTGTTATAGATTATAATTGATTTACTATTTCCACTGTTCTAAAAAAACCGCCTAGGCTCCGCCTAGGCTTGAGGCTTGGGAGAAACGCTTAAGGTGTACTTTTTCTCTAAAAACAACAATGTTTTAGTGAAACGATATCGTCTTTTAAAGATTTTTTTACAAACCAAACCATTATCTCATCCAAAATAATCAAATAGTATTTTTATTTGCAAATATTCAGACATATTTTTATGATATGTACAATTTTAGTATTTTATTAGCCTTGTTATGGTTAAAAAATATTAAAATATATTAAAAATGCCTAAACGCCTTTTCACGCCTTTTTACGCCTAGGCTCGCCTAGGCTTCTAAGGCTTAAGGCTTGGCCTCCACGCCCCGCGTTTTTTAGAACCTTGACTATTTCATAAGATATTTTCTTCTTTTTTTGTTTTAACCTTTTTGCAGGGTTGCACAATTGAGCGCCAAGAAACGTTGAATCCTTAACCGCACACCTCTTTACGTGGATTGTCCGTTTACAAACTATTTGGTAATCATGTCTTTTCATAGTGAGTTTGGTAATTATAATGGTTTATATGGGAATAGTTCTCCAATTTTTTATTTTCGAGAATCCGTGCCTCGAGCTATTACCATTGGTGAGGGCCTTCGAATTCTTGAGAATGAAAGGCTTGAGAATATATATCGGGAAGAAAATCATTTTCGAGCTTTTTATTTTCAAAAACCTCGGCCTCGACCTATTACCATTGGTGAGGCCTATCTATTTATTGAGTATGAAGGGCTTGAAAATAAATATTGGGAAAAAAATTGTTTTTGGGAGCAAGATTTGGATGCATTATTCGAATCCAATGACGACTTTTCTCCCGATGTTATAGAGCCATGGAATCCTACTCGGGAAGAAAGAATGTTTTTTTAATCAAACAAATACTCAATTTTCTTTCCACCCAAAACACGATGAATATCGATATTGGTTTTATTAAGGAAAATCTCGCACTTTGCGATGAGATTCGTTATGATTGGAAAAATAAAGAGGAGGTTGAGACTTGTGTGTCACCTCAAATTTTTGAAGAACATCTCACTGAAAGTGAGTCATTTCCCCTTGAAATTCAATCTCCAAGTGATGATGAATCACTTGAGATTGAGTTTATCTCGTCACCATTCCCATTCACCGTTATTGAGCCATTAGAAGTATCGCTAGATTCCTATTAGTCGGTTGAAAATTCTGAAACATTTACACCTTTTACCGACAAAGACACTTTGCTAGAATTATTTTCTAATATAGACTCTTCCTTTTTGTGTGCCCCTCTCCCCATACAACTTGAAAAATATTTGGGAGGTGATTATATTTTTCTTGGATCTCAATTGTACTTGTCCCACCTAGCACCCAAACACCCCATTATCCCGTTAAAAAATTTAATTGGTAATGGTTCATTTTTTCCATCTCACACATGCCTTTCGTTGTTCAAACGGAATCCTTATTTTTCGGGAGGCATGCATCCTAGTGAGGGTACGCCATTAATCCCTCAAAGTTATATTGTATTTTGGGTGGACCCTCAAATTTTTCGACTTCTAGTGTATAACTTATTAGAATTTGAAAATCGTAGGTTGTACAATAGTTAGCTTTTTTTTTTTTAGTTTAGAGTTTTTGTTATTCTTTTTGCTATGCTTGGTTCTAACATGTTTTGTAGATTCAATGGACTCGTACTTTTCGAGGATCGCTCCATTTTGGGTAATATCTTTTTTTTCCTCTCTTTATGTTGTGTTCTTGATTCGCATTGAGGACAATGCAACATTTAAGTTTGGGGGTGTGGGATATTTTTCCCGTTTATTATTTAGATTCATTGATTCGATCACATGTTCTTTCCAAGAGTGTTTTTTTTAGAATATAAAAAAAATGAAAATTTTTGAAAAAAGCCAAAAATATTTTTCTTCAAAATAAATAAAGATTGGAATTTAAAAGCTTCAAAATTTTCACAAATATTTTGTCTCAAGTTGTAAAAATCAAATGCACAAAGCCAAAATTGACCAAAGATGGAAATTGTAATGAAATTGACGACTTAACGAATAAGTGTGGAGATTAACAAAACCCGGTGAGATTTTGAGCCTATCGATCTTTTTGAGTTTTTAAATCAATCCGAGTTAATTGTTAACTCATAGTTCTAATTCAGCATTTTACAAAAGTCGTTGATGATCTCTATTTTATTGTTTTGATTGGTTATGGAAAAGGGAATGTTGTCTCGAAACGAGCGCTACAAATCTCTAAATTAAATTAATCTCGAGACGCATATGGTAAATTAATAAGTAATTCGGACAATGAAGTAGGCCATCGTTTGTTACCCAAAAATATTAGCCATAAAAAGATGTGAACAATTATCCCTTTGATAACCCAATTGAGCCGAATAAAATTTATCCTTTTCGTTTTTAAAAAAAACCCAAATAGCCCGGAATTGTGAAAAATGGAAAAAGTCATAATTTAAGTCCGAAAAGTGCAACAAAAAGAGGCAAGAAAAAAATAGAAGAATGCTCAACAAAAGTTAGCAAGAAAAGAAAAGTCTGAAAAAAATAGAAAAAGAAGAGAAAATGAGCAATAGCCCCCCCCCCCCCCCCAAAAAAAAAAAAAGCACTAACAGACATCATAAGAAAAATATCCAATTCCGAATTTCTCAACCATTTCCATATTACCCAATTACAGCTTAAATCTGAAAAAGTCCTAACCGAGTCCGAATTGCGAAATTGGTTACCGCGTGGAGAGTTAAAACACAAAAAGATAATAAAAGAGATTACATGGCGTGAAAAAGAGATGATGGTTCCCGTTTCCCTATGGCCGTATTCCGATGAAGAGATCTTTCCACCCAAAAATTTTCGTCTTTCAATTTGTGTGCGTGACTTTGCGTCCATTATATTTACTCTTTATAAATCACGCATACCGAGAGAATAGCCACATTCCGAAAGATTCGTTTGAGAGAGCATCCCGTGAGCATTTGAATCAAAACAAATTTTTGAAAAGTAATGTAATGATCAATCGGTGGAAGTTAGCGGTTCAATTTTTGGCTTCGCGCACACACACTATGACTTGAGACTCCTAAATAAGATTTTAAGGTGACCATTTTTGGGGAGTTTAAATTTTATAATTTTTAAGTATTTTGATTTTTTCTTTGACTCAATAACGAATTTTGTGGGTATATTCACCGCAAACCCTCACGAGACACAACTCGTCATACTAGGGTAACCTAGGGGTTTAAAGGCTTGTTGCATATGCTAAATGCAATAGCTTGCCCGCGAAAGAGGTATTCTATCCCAATAAAAGTTTTTGAAGGGTCTTTAAATCATACTCTCATTCTTTTACATTGCTCGGGACGCGCAAAGTTCTAAGTTAGGGGGGGTTGATTAGGCATAAATTCTTCACATTTATCCCCTTAATTTCGGTATTTTTATAATTCCGTGCGGTGTAAATAGATTGGATTTGTCTCATATCAATACTACTAACCCTTTTTGGCAATTATTTCATATTTTGTGTATCTCTTAAGTGTTTTACAGGTATTTCATGCAAGAAAGATGGAAAAGAGAACTCAAAATAGTGAAAGAAACCAAGAATCGGAGAGTTGAAGGGCATTTTTGTAATTTTTCAGCCTTAGTCCGGAGGTTGGGCCAACTGGAAAGTTAAAGAGCTTTAAATTATAAGAACACTAGAAAAAACGACACCTCAATTCGAGCTACGGTGAAGAAGTTATGCCAATTTGAAGTTGCGAAGAAATCCAAGAAAAAAGCTGTCAGACCCAAACCGAACCGAAGCTGAGGAAAAAGAACCGATCCGCCCATTTGTCACGCACCAGATCCGTTACGAAATTAGTCATGCTCTAAATCCGTTACAAAATTAGTCACGCTTTCTAAGTGTGACAAATTGGCAGATACGGGATTTTTATTTTGTGCTTATCTTTTAGCCAAAAGAGTTTTATGTTTTGGGGACTCTTCTAAACGACCTCTAGCCTATATATTTAGTCATTATGACTCTTTTCATTCAGACTTCATTTATATAAAAGCTCCATAACAAGTAGGAACATCTAGGAGAAGAATTTACATATTTTGCACCTTTAATTCAAGAGCTTTTCAAGTTTTTCTTCAACCTTTGATTGCTTCTTGCATGTTCTTGTTCTTCAATCTTGGTAACTTTTATTTCCAGCACTTTTATTATTATTTCTCACGTTAGGCTAGGTTTTTAAAGGTCCGGATACATGAACCCATCCTGATGTGTTAATTGCATGTTTATAACATTAATCCTCTGAATTTAGTGATTGATTAGGACCGTATTGCGTAGGAACAAAACTATTGTAGAGCTTTATATCTCGTTTGCCTCTGGGTAACCGGGATGATTTAGAATGCAATTCGAGTGTCACTATCGCGATACCGATTTACTCGTCCTCAGATTAAGTATGATGCGGGCTTGAACCTCATATACGTAATACTTGGGAGTACTAAATTATGGGTCAAATTAATCGATTAAATTTACGATTAATATTATAATTGCAATATACTAGGGTTAGAGGATTGTGTCTCTACCTTAATTTTTCCAATTAGTTTTAGTTAACTTCTTTATTTTTCCCTTTTTCCTTTCTCACTCAATCATCATCTTTTACACTTTATTTTTTGAAGTAATAAATCAATTGAAATCTATCAAACATTCCCTGTGGATTCGATACCCAGACTCGCCACTATACTCCGCAAGAGTGTAGTTAAAGTTTAGATTTTTTATTTGTATTATGGTTGGAAGCCGATAACAACAACTAGCATATTTACACGAACGCTCGGTTTTCCAATACGATCAGTCGTTTTACAATTTGTAATTAACTAACAATCACTTCATTGTCCCTCACATAGTCCACCCCTTCCATTGATCCTTATCCTCAAGGATCTTATTGGAAATATTTTTAGTGATCTCCTAAAAATGTTCCCACTTTGTATCCAAGGGTTGAGTGTTTAACCATTGAACTAGGATTTATACAATTGCTTTTTTTTTCTACGCACAAACCTCTGGCCAAGGACTGTAACGGGCCCCACTAAAAATTATCGTTATTAGTTTCAGGCTGGTAAATTCTTTTCCTGTACACACCTTATACCGACTTTTCATTTCAATATGGATACAAGATAGCACATATTCTACCTTTTTCCTTTCATCAGAGACCCCTTCTCTGGATATTATGTGGACTAAGTACTCCAATTTAATTTGGCCAAAGGAGAACTTTTAAATCTTAACAAACAATTGATGTTTCTTGAGGATGCTCAACGTAATTATGAGGTTTTGTAAATGATCTTTCAAAGAAGAGATGTAGATTAAGATATTATAATAAAAAAAACCCAAATAAACCTTCTTATATATCTTTTAAGCAATGTGTTCATCAGTAACTAAAAAGTGGCAGTGGCATTAACCCAAAAGGCATTACAAAAAATGTGTGGTAGCCTTAATGTGACTTGAAGATTGTTTTAGAGATGTGATGTTCAAAAATTCTGATTTGGTGATATCCTCACCTCAAGTCCATCTTTGAAGAAACATAAGCCCCATCAACACAAAAAGTAACCCTTATAATGGAAACGAGCCATTTGAGGGTGAAAACCCAAACCAGTCCCCAAACGGACCCGTAAGAGGCACGAACACCTCGCACGGGACCAATGTAACTCGTAGAAACTGATCGTGTATTCACGGGTCTCCCAATTTATAAATATGATGATAATTTGAAAATATCTAGATTAGGCTTAAAAACAAGCCGTTAAAGGGTGAAAATGCAATTCAGCACCCAAAGGCCCCGTAAGAGGCACGAACACCTCGCACGGGACCAATGTAACTCATAGGAACTGATCGCCTAGTCATGGGTCTCCCCGTTTAAGAATATGATGATAATTTAAAAATATCTGGATTAAACTTAAAAACAAGCCGTTAAAGGGTGTAAACCCAAACCAACCCCCAAACGGCCCCGTAAGAGGCACGAACACCTCGCACGGGACCAATGTAACTTGTAGAAACTGACCATGTATTCATGGGTCTCCCAATTTATGAAGATGAGGATTATTTGAAAATATCTAGATTAGGCTTAAAAACAAGCCGTTAAAGGATGAAAACCCAATTTAGCCCCCAAACGGCCCCGTACGAGGCACGAACACCTCGCACTGGACCAATGTACCTCGTAGGAACTGACCGTGTAGTCATGGGTCTCTCGATTTGAGAATATGATGATAATTTGAAAATATTTGCATTAAACTTTAAAACAAGTCGTTAAAGGGTTAAAACCCAAACCAACCCCAAACGGCACCATACGAGGCACTAACACCTCGCACGGGACCAATGTAACTCGCAGCAACTGACCTCGTATTCGCTGGTCTTCCGGTTTATGAATATGATGATAGTTTGAAAATATCTAGATTAGGCTAAAAAATAAGCCGTTAAAGGGTAAAATCCCAAACCAACCCCCAAACGGCCCCGTACGAGGAACTAACACCTCGCACGGGACCAATGTAACTCGTAGGAATTGATCGCGTATTCACGGGTCTTCTGATTTATGAATATGACGATAATTTGAAAATATCTAGATTAGGCTTAAAAACAAGCCGTTAAAGGGTGAAAACCCAATTCAACCCCGTACAAGGCACGAACACCTCGCACTGGACCAATGTAACTGGTAGGAACTGACCGCGTAGTCACGGGTCTCCCGATTTGAGAATATGACGATAATTTGAAAATATATGCACTAAACTTAAAAACAAGTCGTTAAAGGGTGAAAACCCAAACCAACCCCCAAACAGCCCCGTACGAGGCACGAACACCTCTCACGGGACCAATGTAACTCATAGGAACTGACCGTGTAGTCACGGGTCTCCCATTTTGAGAATATGATGATAATTTGAAAATATCTGCATTAGGCTTAAAAACAAGCCGTTTAATGGTGAAAACCCAAACCAACCCTCAAACGGCCCCGTAAGAGGCACGAACACCTCACACGGAACCAATATAACTCGTAGGAACTGTCCATGTATTCACGGGACTCCCGATTTATGAATATGATGATAATTTGAAAATATCTAGATTAGGCTTAAAAATAAGCCGTTAAAGGATGAAAACCCAATTCAGCCCCCAAACGGCCCCATACGAGGCACGAACAACTCGCACGGGACCAATGTAACTCGTAGGAACTAATCATGTATTCACGGGTCTCCCTATTTATGAATATGATGATAATTTGAAAATATCTAGATTAGGCTTAAAAACAAGCTGTTAAAGGATGAAAACCCAATTCAGTCCCCAAACGGCCCCGTACGAGGTACGAACACCTCGCACAGGACCAATGTAACTCGTAGGAAATGACCGCGTAGTCACGGGTCTTCCGGTTTAAGAATATAACAATAATTTGAAAATATCTTGATTAGGCTTAAAAATAAGCCGTTAAAGGGTGCAAACCCAAACCAACCCCCAAACGGCCCCGTAAGAGGCACGACACCTCACACGGGACTAATGTAACTCGTAGGAACTGACCGCGTAGTCACGGGTCTCCCGGTTTGAGAATATGACGATAATTTGAAAATATATGCATTAAACTTAAAAACAAACTGTTAAAGGGTGAAAACCCAAACCAACCCCCAAACGGACCCGAAGAGACACGAACACCTCGTACGGGACCAATGTAACTTGTACGAACTGACCGGGTAGTCGCGGTTCTCCCGGTTTGAGAATATGACGAAAATTTGCAAAAATAACACTTAGACTTAAGAGCAGGCCGTTAAAGGGTGAAAACCTAAACCAGATACCAAACGTCCTCGTAGGAGGCACGAACACCTCGCGCGGGACCAATTTAACTTGTACGAACTAATCGCGTAGTCCCGGGTCTCCCGGTTTGAGAATATGATGATAATTTGCAAAAATAAATAGTTAAACTTAAAAACTGGCTATTAAAGGGTGAAAACCTGAATCAGCCCCAAATGAACCCGTAAGAGGCACGAACACCTCGCACGGGACCAATGTAACTTGTAGGAACTGACCGCGTAGTCACGGGTCTCCCGGTTTGAGAATATGATGATAATTTGCAAAAATAACACTTAGACTTAAAAACAGGCCGTTAAAGGGTGAAAACTTAGACCAGCCACCTAACGCCCCCGTAGGAGGCACGAACACCTCACACGGGACCAAGGTAACTTGTAGGAACTGACCGCGTAGTCCCGGGTCTCTCGATTTGAGAATACGGTGATAATTTGCAAAAATCGAAACTTAGACTTAAAAATAAGCCGTTAAAGGGTAAAAACCTAAACCAACCCACACACGGACCCGTAAGAGGCACGAACACCTCGCACGGGACTAATGTAACTTGTACGAACTAATCGCGTAGTCCCTGGTCTCCCAATTTGAGAATATGATGATAATTTGCAAAAATCAACACATAAACTTAAAAACAGGTCGTTAAAGGGTGAAAATTCAAACCAGCCCTCAAACAGATCGTTGACAATATAATAATAATTGTGACTCGTATATGCAATTTTTCTGCTTGAATACGATTTTTTTTTTAAAATGACTTTGTTACTAATATTGTATCTTTTTTGTGTATATTTTTTTTTGTAGGATGACATTCAATCGCTAGCTTTTATCCACTTGGAACGCACGAAGAAGTCAATGCTTTACAGCAAGGGGATTATTTATTCAGTGTCGTTAATATTCAGGATTCTATTTTGTGTTATGGACGAGTAGGCTTTAGAAGTTTTATTGTTTACTTTTATGGCCGTACTGGCTATAGTAGTTTTATTGTCGACTTTTATGGTCGTGTGGGCTTTAGATGGACAGATTTTATGTTAGCAGGTTTTGGAATGCTCAAAAAATAAAGGAAACTCTGCCCAATTATTTTTTTGATCTGGGAACTATTAGCTCTTGTAATTTTTTGAAGTTATTGTTGACTTCTATGGCCATGTGGGCTTTATATTTGTATTTACTCTTGTAATTTTTGAAGTTTGTATGCACATTAGTTTATCAACAACCTGCGATATTCATAATTTGTGAATTTTCTTGATTTTTTTTACAAATAATAAATATTTATCCTACCGGATTTGGAATTTGCAGATTTTCCAGATTTGTTTCCTATTATTATTTTTTTATTAATTGAAAAATCTGGCACGGTTTTAAACCGTGCCAAAACCGTGCCAATTTATAAAAATGAAAACGCTTATAAAATAATTTGGCACGCTTTATAACTGTGCCAAAAGCATGCCAGAAAATAGACAATTTGACACGGTTTCGGCATGTGCCAAAAGCGTGCCAGATTTAACATCTAGCACGGTTTAAAAGAGTTCCAGATAAAAAAACTGGCACAGTTTAAAAACTTACCAAAAGCGTGCCAGTTTCGAAAATCTGGCACGGTTTTAACTCGAGCCAAAAAATCTAGTCCGATTTTGAACCGTGCCAGATTGCGCCTGGCAGTGTTTTAAACTGTGTCAATTTCTTGTTTTTGGTGTAATGGAGGAGTTATTCTTCGTTAGAGGATGGTTGAGTGCTCTTAGGGAGTTGCAGGTCCCTAGGAACTCGGTTCTCTGGTATCGCCATAAGACCCTCCCCCCCCCCCCCCCCCAACTTTGATGCCTAACCCATTTAGGAGGGATTATTAGTGGGTCCCCATAGATTTTATCCCTAGGTAACTACTGGATCTAGATACAAATGAAGTCGAGGAGGACTTAGTTCCTCACTCAGACAATGGCCTAAGAGCGCAAGTGGCTGACTATCTTGCTCGGCGACCTATTCCTCATTAGGATTTGTTCAATTCAATTAATGTAAGTCTCTGTACATGTAGTGAAGTAATAATATAATTATGTTTTGGGATATTTTCCGACTAAACATGTGTTGTGTATTTTTCACTTAATTGATTTCTTATTTAATTATCTTGGGCTCTTCTTAGTCGTCTAGATTGAATATAGGCATAGTTGTTTTGTTGAGTGAGTATCCCCCCAGCCCAGTATGCTTATAAGATACCATTTTGCCTCACTTTACCTTTTAGTTTGTGTTATAACACTTCCTTAGGTCTAAGTGTGTCAATTGCAATGACACACCTGGTGTTGGATGTTCAATCCCAGCAGGTTTTTTGGGCCAAACATTGTTTGACGACCAACCTGGGTTGGTCGAGCTGCCTAAGGGTACCCTGTAGGGATTCATATATCGACTGGGGAAATGCTATGAGGTTATTAATGTTTGATAATGAAAACCTGAGGAGGGTAATACCCTGCTTTTATATGTTGAGAGTGGAGCCTATAAGTTGGAAAAGGTCCATGAATTAAAAAGTATTTAAGATAAAATTAACACTTTGTAGAATGCTACTGCCAAACAATCTTTCATTAATCGAAAATGAATTTCAAATTTCAACATTGTAATAAAAGATCAACACAGAAAACTAGAAGTAGAATCTCTTTAAATTGGTTGTGTTCTCTAGAGTTTCCAAGTGATAGGCTCCTTATAGATTGTTCCTTATCACCTTGAATGGTCCCTCCCAGTTTGGTCCTAGCTTGCCGTCCGATGGTTTTAATGCATTGCCAAGAACTTTCCTTAAGACGTAGTCCCCAACTTGGAATGCTCTTGGATTGACCTTCTTATTGTAGTTATTTGCTAGCTATTGCTGATAGCCTGCTAGTTTCAGAAGTGCCAGCTCTCTTCGTTCCTTAGGTAGGTCAAGTTCAGCGAGTAATGCTGCATCATTTTGGCCTTGGTCGACCAGGGTGGACCTCATGGTGGGGAGGCCAGCTTCCAAGGGAATGATTAACTTTGTACCATATGTCAGTGCGAATGGGGTTTCCCCAGTTGCTCGTCGTGGGGTAGTACGGTAGGCCCATATACGATGCGTGGAAGCTCGCTCACCCATGCCCCTTTGGCTTGCTCCAATCGTTTCTTCAATCCATCAATCACTATTTTGTTGGAAGTTCATCTTATCTATTGCTCTGAGGATATTCCACCGAGCTGAAATGGTGCCTGATCCCATGGTCATTATAGAAACCCTGGAAGAGTCCACTTTCGAACTAGGTTCCATTGTCAGTGATGATGGTCCTAGGGACCCCGAAGCGGGTGATAATGTTCTTCCATATGAACCTCATCATATCCGCATCTCTGATGTTTTCTAGCGAATCTGCCTCTATCCATTTGGTGAAGTATTCTGTCGTGACCAACAAATACTTGCGATTACCGATAGTGGTAAGAAGAGGACTTATGATGTCCATCCCCCATTGGGCGAAAGGCCGTGGGCTAGTAACAGACTTTAGGTCACAGTCCTGTTGGTGAACCATAGGAGCGTGGAGTTGACATTTTTTGCACTTTCGAGCATATATCCCAGAATCCTTCTGCATGTACGGCCACCAGTAGCCTTCCCTCATTGCTCGAAAAGCCAGCGACCTGCCTCCAATATAACTGCCATAGATTCCCTCATGGAGCTCGTGTAAAACTTGCTCGACGTTCTTCGGGTGAACGCACTGGAGGTAAGGACCGGTGAAAGATCTCTTATGCAGTTTTCCCTCAGGAGATAAGTGAAAGCAAGCAACTTTGACTCTTATCTGATGAGAGGCTTTCTTATCGTCTAGTAAGGCACCATCTTTCAAATAATCCTTTAGGGGGTCCATCCAGCTGGGGGATGATTCAATCTAGAGGACATGACCTCTATCTTGGAGTTTGCCGCTCTGGGTAATGCTTGGATGGGTGAGGAAGTCGACCGAAATTGTTCTCTTCAAGTAAGAATTGATCGCTGAGCTCAAGGATGCTAGGGCGTCAGCATGGCTGTTTTGCCCTCTAGGATACTGTTAGACGCTGACTTTTTCGAAGTTAGACATTAATTTCTTTGCTGTGGCGAGGTAGGCTGCCATTATTTCATCCCTCGCGTTGAAGTCTCCACTTATCTAGTTGGAGACCAGCTGTGAGTCTCCGAACACTTGGAGTTGTCTTGCCCCCTATACTCATGCATTTTTTAGTCCTGCTATCAATGCTTCATACTCTACTTCATTGTTTAAGGCTTCAAATCCAAGCATGATTCCTTACTCGACGATTTCACCCTTAGGGGCAACTAGCATGATGCCCACTCCTGCCCCTTTGGAGTTGGAGGCTCCGTCAGCGAACAGTCGCCAAACGCCTTACGTCGAGTGGTCTTCCCTTTGGTAAACATGTTAAAGTTGGTCGCAAGGATGTTCTCTTGTAAATCTTGCGATGAAGTCGGCGAGGAACTGTCCCTTGATTGCATTCCTTGGCAAAAATTGGTTGTCAAATCGCCGAGCTCGACTGACCACTTTGATAGTCTGCTGGACAGATCTTCTTTTCGCAGGATTACTTTAAGGGGGTGAGAGGTGAGGACGATGATAGAGTGAGCTTAAAAGTAATGTTTCAATTTCCTCGAGGCCATCACTAGTGCAATGGCGAGCTTTTCTAGTGGTAGGTATTATTTTTCGGCGTCCAAGAGAGTCTTGCTTGTGTAATAGACTGGGTGCTGGATTCCCGTTCTTTCGCATACTAGTGCAGAATTGACAGCGTGGTTAGAAACTATGAGGTATAGGTACAGGGAATCATTCTCTTGAGGTATTACAAGCAAGGGTGGTGTGATGAGGTAAGTTTTGAGCCCGTCCAATGCCTTCGAGCAATCCTTGTTCCACTCCACATTTTTGCATTTTTTGAAGAACTGGAAGAATGATTGGCACCTTTCGGATGACTTCGAGATGAATCGGTTTAGGTCGGCGGGCATCCCTGTGAGTTTTTGCACATCTCTTATCGTACGGGGGGGCTGCAGCCTATTGATGTCGTCAATCTGGTATGGGTTGGCTTCAATACCTCTCTTGCTAACCAAGTACCCGAGAAATTTTCCTGACTAGACACCGAAGGAACACTTACTTGCGTTGAGCTTTATTCGGTATTTCCTGAGGATTTCGAAGGTCCTTGATAGGTCTGAGAGGTGTTCTTCTTTATGCCTGATCTTGACGAGCATATCATCGATGTAGACCTCCATTGTATCTCCCATTTGGTCCTTAAACATTTTGGTGACCAACCGCTGGTAGGTTGCTCCTGCATTTTTTAGACCAAAGGGCATGACCTTGTAACAATACAACTCGATGGTGGTGATGAATGTTGTCTTGTCCTGATCTGGCTCATGTATAGGGATTTGGTGGTATACGGAGTATGCGTCCAAGAAACTCAGTCTTTCATGAGCTGTTGTGGTGTCCACCAACTGGTTGATCTTTGGGAGAGGAAAATTATCCTTGGGGCACGCCCTGTTAAGGTTAGTAAAGTCAATACAAACTCTTCATTTTCCATTGCTCTTTGGGACCACTACTGGGTTGGACAACCACTTAGGGAATTGAACTTCCTATATGGATCATGTATCCAATAGCTTCTTAACTTCCTTCTCCAGAGCCTTGGCCTTCTCGGGTACAGTTTGCCATAGTTTTTGTGCGATCGGCTTGAAAGCCGGATCGACGTGCAACCCATGACAAACCACACTGGGATCAATCCCAGGAAGCTCATAGGGTTCCCACGTGAAAACGTCTAAGTTATTCTGTAAAAGTACTGTTAATTCCTTCTTATCTCGATCTGTGAAAGAGGCTCCGATCAAGAACATCGTATCTTTTTTGCTGCCGTCGACTACGACCTCTTCCAGGTTCTCAATGACCCACTCAGAGAGGAGGAGCCTGGTCTCCTCCACTCCAAGTCTTTCATATTTTAGCTGCTATTTGGAAGGTACCAAACCTTCCTATTCTTCAACCTTCTCCTTGGCCTTCTCAACCTTCTTCTCTGGTTTTGGGAGGATGGCTACTATAAAGCACTTTCTCTCCATCGCTCGGTCTCCATGGATCTCCATCACTCCTTACTCAGTCACATATTTGAGTTTCTGGTGGTAGGTAGAGGGGAAGGCCTTTATCGCATGTATCCACCCTCTGCCAAGGATGGCCTGGTAGGGAGAATCTATGTCAATCACCAGAAACTCGATCATTTTGGAGACACTTCCTGCACTTACGGGGAGTACAATCTTTCCCAAAAGGATGGTCACTTTACCAGCGAAGACAACTAGAGGGACAGTGGCTTCCTTCAAGTCGGCGATTCTTAACTTCAACTTCCAATGAGCTACACTGATTAACGACCAACTTGTCGACGTCGTAGTTAGCTATCCTGAGTGTAATGATCAAGGCATAATGATGTGGGGTCCTCGCTCCCACTAGTTCTTCATCCATGAACACAATGTGCTTGTTGTAGTCAACTTCATCTGCTCATCGAGGTTTCCCTGCCTGCATTTTAACTGGTTCGATTTGAAATGCTTGCATCATGGCCATAAGCTTTTTAACTTCCATCCAAGCTGAGTTTCCCTGAATTTGCTTCAGGTCCGATGCCCCATGAATCACTGCAAACTCATGTCCAACATCCTCATCGAGCAAGTTGTCGGGCCTTGGGTCTCCATTGGTAACGACCTTCTTCGCCTTCTTTTCCACAAACTCGTTTAAATGTTTAATTTGGGATAACTCCTCAAGGTGACACTTTAGAGCTTTGCAGTGCTCGGTCTTGTGCCCACCCTCTTTGTGGAAAGAACATCTTAGTGCGTTGTTACATTTTGAGGGGTCTCCTCCCATATTTCTGGGCCACTTAACGAACGGCTCATCCTTAATCTTTGCTATAATCTTATAGATTGGTTACTTAAAGACAATGTTCACTACCTGAAATGCTTTCGAAGCATTGCTCTTGTTCCCGCTCTTGGAGCCACTTTTGCCCCTATTTTTATTTCCTTTCTTTTCATTCTCAGCTTTTTCCCTTCTCTTGCCGGAGACCTTGGTGCGACCATTCTCCCCAGCACTAAGATGGGTCACATCCTCAACTTTGGCGTATTTTTCGATATGAGCCATTAGGTCGTCGATAGTTGTGGCCTACATTTTAGTGAGGGATTAGTTCAAGAGGCAGGAGCTGGGTAGGCCAATCTTAAAGGATGCCACAGCGACCTGCTCTGAGCAGTCCTCGACTTCATTGAACATCTCCCAATATCTTTTTATGTAATCCATAAGTCTCTCCTGAGTAATCTTCTCCATTGTCAACAAGGAATCCATCCTCTTTGGATGGGAGTTGTTGGTAATGAAGCGAGCTGTGAAGAGCTCTGCCACAGGCTCAAAGCTCCTGATGGATCTATGAGGGAGTCTCTCAAACCACTTATGGGACAAATTGTGCAAGATTGAGGGAAATATTTGTCACATTAATGCACCCTTATGGTTCCAGAGGGTCATAGCCTGCCTGTACAGCCTAACATGGTCAATAGGATTGGTCTTTCTGTCATGGATCTTGAATCTAGGAATCGTGAACTTCTTAGGGTCTTCTTCTTCTTCTATCTCCCTTGAGAAATAGGATTTCAACTGGGTCCTGAGAGCTTGCCTGCCTAGCTATTTGGTCGATCTGGAACCCCGATGTGCTGTGTGGTGGTCCATCTCTCTTCGGACCAAATTCCGTATGTCATCATTTCCTCGAGTTGGGCTCCTGTAACGGCGAGCTGGTTGCTTTTGCGCAAGCAAGTCATCATCAGACTTGTGTTCCTCAAATCTTTGAGACCCGCGTCTAGGGATCCTTCCTCGGTTGGTAGACTTTGTTACCTGAAGACTAGGAGTGCAATATTGACGTTGCCTGGTGCTACGATAGAGTTTTCTCTCCATTTTCTCCAATCTTCTTTTGAGGCGAGCATTCTCAGCTTCTTGCTTGCGAGTGTCCTCTTCTTGCTCTTGGAGCCTAGCCTCATAGGCATAGATTAGCCTGGAGAAAATGCCTTGTTATTTTGTGTTGAGTTTAACTAAAAAGAAAATAATAAATCCTATTAAACTAAAAAGACTCTAAATATTAAAAGAAATGAAAAATGAAAATTAATTGTGGTGACAGGTAAACTCAACACAAAATAACAACCAAAGGCAATCACCAGAATAAATAATGAACTTAAAAGAATGGAAATCACAACACACGACACAAGATATACGTGGTTTGGCAAGAAGTCCTACGTCCATAGTGGTGCTCTAAGTATTTTATTGTTGTTTACTCCGGGTGAGTGTTTACAAAATTGCTTGCCCATTGCCCCGGGATAGGGGTTTGATATATACATGTTATTTCGGAGAGTGGAGGTGTGGGTCTCCTACACATTAGCTCATAATCCCTAAAGTATCTCTGAAGATAGATTTTAGGAACTGACTGGGTCATAACAGAATTGGTTAAGGGATGAGGCCTCTAGACTTTGGGTCGTGTGTAATTGGGCTACTCGTCTAGGACAAAGTGACAAATCGAGGTACCCACATTAACAATTTGTAAAAACAAAAGTCCTAAAAAATAAAATAAAAATAAACTAAAAATAAATTCCTAAAAAATAATCCTAATCAAATAAAATCAAAATCAAAATAAAATGCACTAATAAAAATAAAAAATAAATCCTAGAAAATTCTTAATAAATCTAAAAATAAAACGACTCAAAATAAATAATCTAAAAAAATAATAAAAGTACAAACTAGACACACACGATTCTCAGGATCGGTTTGGGCCAGGCCTGAGCTTAGGTTCGTGATTGAGGATAGGTTAATTAGCCATTTCTTGATCCAAATTGCCTTGAAATAACACTTTTTTAACCCTGCAACTAAACTCAAGCCTGCACAGTAGATAATTATGAACATAAGACCCATTTTACTGAGAATTAGCAATTAAAAATCGTCTATCCGGGGTATAAAATATACACTTTTGGGTGCTTATGAGACACTAATAAGACAATCTTGGATGGGATCAAGAAGAGACTTGATGAATCAAAAGGTAATTAGATAAATGAACTCCATACTGTGCTATGGATACATGACCACTCCATGAACAACTATCGAATAAACTCCGTATATGCTCTCCTTTGGCACAGAAGCAGTCATCCCTACTGAAATAAGACTCCTCAGCTATAGAGTCCTTAATTTTGACTCCTCAAGAAGTGATCTGGAAAGAACATTGGATCTTTAATTACATGAAGAGGCAAGAGATAATGCAACATTATAGGTAGCCTCCAACCAGCAAAGGGACACACGTTACTACAACTGTTGTGTGAAGCCAATCAGCTTGAAAGAGGGGGAATACGTCCTCAAGAAAGTGACACAGAACAACAACAAGCTCGAGCCCAACTGGAGAAGGCCTTACTAGGTAACCAGCATCGTAAGGCCTGGGACTTAACACATTGATACCCTAGAGAATGAAAAGTTCAAGAACCCTGGAATTTGGAACACCTTAGAAAATACTATTAGTAATTTTTTTAGTCATTTCTTTTATGTGGATCGCACTGTCACAATTGATAAAGCTATGTTTTCATCTCCCATTTTATTGATTTTATTTTTGGCATAAGATACAGTGAACATATGTAAATTGTCCCTCCAAAAATGATAGAGTCAGAACAAACCTACTTGATCCTTATACAAACTTAGTCTCATAAGTTTAAAATCAAAGAGCTCGGCCAAACCCTTGTATGACCTCACATGTCGCGAACAAGGTAGCTGTCCAGAAGACTATATGACCGCACAGGTCGCGAACAGTTGAACTTGTATAATCTTGTTTTCACAAGATTACCAAACCCTTTGTTGGAACACGAGGCCCCCAATTTTAAAATCTTTCACTTTCAAAAACAATTTTCTTTTAAAGATGCGGAATAAAAATGGCTCAACACAAAAATTTACCAAATTTTAATTTCTTTCAAATTAAAATTAAACAAGTTCAAAGTGAAATTAGATTAATCAACAAATACATTTTTCACTTAAATCAATTTAATCCAAGTCCTAGAAATTTGCCAAAGTCATATTTTCAATATTACCAAATTAGGCCAAACCAAATTTTAACAAATTAAATGATGACTTGAATTAAATTAACATATACCCAAATTGAATTTGCACCAAATTAAACGAGTAGTGATTTAAACCAATTTTATCTTTTTACCTAAGCATGCATCTGAAGTGAGTTTCGTAAAAGATAAAATAAACAAATAACCACTACGCCGCGATGTATAAGGAAAAACCCTCCCAGGGAAAAAAACTCGGATAAGACTAGCCTCAAGCCCACTAAGTACGGAATTTATAATTACAAGCAAGATGACTTACAACACTCGACTCGACTCCTTCAATCCCCAACGCGTCTTCTTCTAACAACCTATGCCTAGCCGATAATCTCGAAACTCCACCGGAACCTTGGAATCCACCAATGAGACTTTAGGAACACAGTCAACCACACATGGTGCCTTTCACCATGTGAAAATGCCGTAGCAACAAACAATGAAACATATTCTTTGAGGGATGTAGAAGCAAACCCAAACTCTCTTTTATGGTAGAGATAAATTCGGTGCCAAACAAACTCTCCAAGAAGGATGTATATATATTAAGGAACTTGGATAAACTAAACAATTGGGTTAAACAAAAGTGTTTTTGGAATTTTCTTGAAAAACAAATACTAAAAAATTGAACTATTCCTTTTTGGAATTTTTGCTCTCAAACTCTCTCTAAGGAGATGAAGGAATGTGAAAAGCTTAGTTCAAAAGAGTTGGTTCCCGCACTAAGTAAATCTAGCAAAAAGTAGTGGGGAAAAGAAGTGGGAAAAGTGAGAAAACCGTCAAAAACTGTCAAAATACCTGTTCCTGCCAAATTTCGATCGAACGACTTTACTAACGAGGTTCCGGAAGGGAAAAAGGAATATCATCAGAATTCTTGTTCGAACGACCTGGAAATCTCGTTCGAACAAGATGTCGGTTCGTTCGAACGACATGGAAATCACATTTGAATGAGATTCCAGGTGGTTCGAATGACGTGTCCGAAAAATAAAATATAATGTTTAAGCCCAATTTTTTTTATGAAATGTTCTAAAAAATATTTTCTGAGTAAAGCAAAGTCGATAAAACTATTTTATAAAAATTATCAATTACACCCAAAAATGTCCAAGCTACTATATATATAAATTGCATTCATACCTTAGGAGCATTGGAACAATGTTGTTGACGTAGAAACGAGGCCCACTAAACTCGACATCGTTTGATGAAGCTTTAATCTTGGCCGCTACGTCTTCAACAAATACGTCATAGGCTTAGATGGATACACTTGAACACTATCCTATGACTTAAATGTTTTTGTCCGGAATTGAACCAGCATAACATTAAGACTCAACCAGAGACTTGTGTCTTACACCCTTGTACAACATCATAGGTTGCAAATGAGGTGTTTGACCAAAAGATTGTATGACCTTAATGGTCGTGAACAGTTGAACTTGTACAAAGTTATTTTCACAAGTTTACCCTCGTACAACCTCACAGATCGCGAATAATATGGTCGACCAAAATACTATACGACCTCCTAGGTCGCGATCAGTTGAACTTAGATAAACTTTCTCTCACGAGTTTACCAAACCCTTGTACGACCTCACAGGTCGAGAATGAGGTGGTCGGTCCAAAGACTGTACAAATTCAGACATCGCGAACAGATTAACTTGTACAAACTTATTATCATGTGTTCGCGAACAAGTTGATCGGCGTAAAACACCCTATACTGCCTCCTAGGTTTTGAATATAAAGGCATGGAATATTATTTAAAGGAATAAAAGTTATATCATTTTCAACGAGCATTTGGCAATAAGATATATGCAAGGAGATTGATAACCACATTTAAATAAAGGGATATGGGTGTAACAAACAAACACATTTTCATAAATTATATGACAAAAATACAAAGCCGTTACTCGGTTAATTCAAGATTATATAAGGAAAAGATCTACGACAGTTCCATCAAACATGGTCGGGCGCAAAACCATCAACTGGAGCTTCGCCACCTTTTTCATCGGCCATGGTCGCAACCTCTTCATCATCTCCTTGCCCTTCATTCATAGTCACGAAAATATATGGATAATGGGTTCCCACCTTCTTCTTCAAGTCTTCGTAACCGTCCAGAAAATAACCGAGGTACTTAGTGTTGAATTCAGTTGAGGACTTATAGGCCTCAACCGCAGCAGCTCCAGTAGAAAGAAGGTCATCTCGAGCAACTTGCAACTCTACAGAAAGGGAGCGCTTTTATTTCTCAAACTTCTCCCGCTCAGGAGCAAGAACTTCATTCAAACTCTGAATTTTAACATCATCAATGTCATATTTTTCCTTAAGGGTGGTGTTCTCATTATCCACCTTGCTCAAGTCAGTCCTTGCCATAAGCTATTTGTACCTCTCCTTTAGTTCAATAAAAATCTTATCGTACCCAGATTTCAAGGCCTTATTCTCGTCGACCAGCTCATTATAGGCCACATTATTCACTAAGGGCTTCTCTTGCAGAACAGTGCACACTACAGATGCCTGGAGAACACACAGGAGAATATAGTTAAGACACAATGATCAATATTAAGCCGTAATAAACATTTTATGAGAGATTCGTACCATCGACGATCTATTCAGCACTAAAGACCACCGGGAATATGGGTCTGAACATCTCAAGAACTCAAAGTCCTTTACATGACTATGATAGCCTAGTAGATCAATGACATTCTTGGCATGGTAGAACAAAAATCATGGTCGGCCTTCAGATTTACATAGGTGACCTTATGTTCAGGATCAAACTCAAACTCGAGAACCTTTCCACATCGATAAATGTGACTCGGACCAGAAGCGTGACCAGGCTCAAAAGTATAAGCAAGTATCCTCAACAACATACGCATAGGCTATCTATGTTCCTCTTTATCCCGGGATCTTTTATCTCCAGCTAAATAATGCATCGGAGCTTTGCCCTTCGCTTTGGTAGCAGCTTCATCCTCCTATTAATGAGTAGTTTGTTCAACCATCTTAGAAGTATTACCCTGCTCGGCGCCAATATACTTTTAGCCAACACCAACTCTTTTTTGCCTAGCCACAAGTAGGGATTTGTGGTCAATTAGTTGGGGATCCATTCCAAGTGTCTCTCTAAATTGATGCTACTCTACACCTAAAAAAATAACGGATGGGGCATCATCATATAGACTTAAAGAATTTAAAAATAAAAATGGGGCACTACAATAACATACATGCTTCTAAGTTTCCTTCCTCAACTGGGAGTTACTCACCCGTGTCAAAATGGGTATTTTATGCCACGTAACCTTCTAAAGGAACCTCAAAATCTAATGGGTAACGAGCATTGGGTGGAGTATGGTACCCGACAACAAAATATTTCTTAACAAAAAATAAATCTTTAAACTTCAGAGGCTTCTTCTCGAAGTATGTCACAACAAGATCAACCAAATAATTGGCAATGATGGGGGCTTATTTCACTGAAATAATCAAATAGAATAGTAATATCGGGACGACAAGATGACCAAAAATAAAATAAGATATCAAATCAAAGGAAAAGATTTTACCTATGTCGTTGGGTCCATTCCATTCCCTAGGGACCCTACATGATAGATCTCGCTCATGGGGCCTAAATTCCCAATCTCCTTTAATGAACACATATTGTCCCTTCCACCTATGATTGTTAGTCTAGACTATGGTGCCCATCCTATATTGGGGCTTCTAGCCAAAAAAATAATAATACCCAGAGGCCTTAGTGTTTTTTTTCACATTATGAACATATTTGAAGATGTCCCCCATTAAATCAAAGCATGTTCGAAGTTTCCAGAACATCATGGCCCCTAGAATGTTTAAGGACCAAATTAGGTCAGAGTCATACCATAACCCCTTTGAATGGAGAAAATGGTAGGATGAAGAGGCAGCCTTAACCCCACTTGGAGAGCCCGTAAGGTGAGGTAAATCTTCTCGACGTCCTTCAAAGAATAACACCTCTCTGAGATGCTAAGCAGTCTAACTTGGATGGCTATGATAAGTGAGAATTTATCCCTTATCACATTAAGATCCTCCTCAGTTATAGTGCACTGATACCATCGAGCATCAGTCTCGAAGATATTATAAGTGTTAAAGGACCTAGTAGGACCGTTTTCGTCCTCATCCATAGCCTCATCGTGAGACCCATTAATAGGATAAGCATAACAAAGGGGACCAACACTTTTTTGTATAATATACTCATCCCTATCAGTAGCTTCCTCCTTAAAATGGAATCAAGATTAATGGGGTCCTTAGAGATAATATTCACATAATTACCCTCAATATAAGAGGGTATGATAGGGACAATAGAATATAGAGGAACAAATGTAAAGAACCCTAGGGTCAACAGAAGAGCCACAACTAGAGGGGGTCCTAGGTGTGTGACGAGGGTGACCAGGCTCTTCTTCTTGTCTAACCACCTGTAAAGGGAGAGGAAACCTCCTCTCAGTGATACCGGAGTGCGTTGACTCAATTCTACGAATAAAATTATAAATTCTTTGGACACGAGGGGGAAAACTCATAAGAAATCTTACCACTACCCACTAAACCTAGGTCAACCAACTCAATAGCCATCTAACACCACAATCTCCAAACAACAGCAAATGCCATCCAAAAATTTAAGAACGGAGAAACCCTAGCTAAAACAAGGAAGGCGAACCTGCTAAAATGAATTAATTGAAAGGTAAGCCATGAAAGATAGGGAAGAAATGACGAGAATATATTTGGCAGCAAAAGGGTTGATCTCTCAAAGATGCCTGGGGTAACGCTTGAATATCTCTCTCCCTATTCAGCTCTGTGTAAGTATCAATGTGAGAAAAATGGGATATGTAGCGTGAATTTATAATTTTTGAAAAAGGAAGTGAAAAGACGCAGTAGACTAAACATCAACAAATATACAAAAATGAAATAGCAGTGCAGAGTATCAGTACGCATGTCCTATCGCCATAATTACAAGGAAGAAGCTCCAGCTAATGGACACGTGTCCTTCAAAATTTTAAAAACAAATAAATAAAAGGGATCTACTTATCCTAGGCGAACCCAAAGTGAGCTGACCAGAAAGGACTTGATACGAGCAACATGTAACACCTCATCCAATCACCCCACATCAAAACACAGAGTTAGTGAAAGAAGTCTTGGGGGATTTTTGGTATACCCATATAGTCCCAGAGGTTAATAAAATCGAAGTGACAATGGAATTAATAAATGGGTTCGGCTCCACTCCAAAATGAGGTCGACTCAGTGATAATCTGCTCGACCAACCTGCTTGACAGTTGTCAAATCCGTTTAAATAAAACTGGACGCACCGTATACTCCTGTGGCACTGCACGTTGAACACTCCTCATTAAGCACGTGGGAATATAAGAATGTGGTCGTTCAAAATTATTCACTCAGGCATCTATCCATAAATTCAACCCTTGATCCAAGTCACTTTCGCTTATTATTATGATAAACATGTTTCTTCATGTGTAATTGCCTGACTTATAAGGGAAATCCACCCCTCCTCTTATAATTCTCCATGAATTACAGATAAATAGGTAAACAATCAACTTAAGAAGGGGACTTCTGCTAGTATCTTCTCAATCAACGAGTCCTAACAGCAACCCTAATTGTGACCTTAGCAACTGTGCAATAAAAGCCTAAAAACACAGTGGGCATAGGTTTCCTTAAGGTATCACACAATGTAAAAATCGTTGTGTTTTCTCTGCCTCTCATCCCCATTCTCTATTATTATTATGTATCCCTTTATTGAATTATTTATTATTTATTGTCTCCATTTTTGGATGTCAATAATAACAATTAATATTTATGGAATAATTACTAAGTGAATATTAAATAATTATTATACGTCTTTAGTGTCATATCTTAATCATGATTTATGAGTATACTATATGAGTTTGAGATAGGAAACTTTAGTAATTGAGTTTCGTAGCCTTTTGGGGTCATTGGGACTTGGCCTGTTAGCCTAATTTCAGGATTTTAGATAAGATAGTCATAAAATACTTCCCAAGGGTAGTAATTCGGTCTCAGTACATTTTTAGGCATAGTCGGGCCCACATGGGGGTGTTCGGGTCATTTGGACTTAGGCCATTAGTCTAAATATGGGATTATAATTATTTAACCTAAGTTAAGAAATTAGGAGTAGCCATAACTCATTTAGAAAACCTAGAGTTGCAGAGAAGAAAAGAGGGAGAAAGTAGGGAGATTTTGGGAGCCAAACCAAGAAGAATTGAGGGTGTTATTCGTCGAATCGCCGTCAACGTCAAAGGATAAGACACCACAAATCAATAGAGGCAAGTGGTTAATTTTTCTTTCAATATAAATCTGTGATAATCAATTCATATCACTGTGGTGTAATGAAAAATCCATTTTTGGTTGGGTTTTTTATAATTTGCATTAAATCATATAGATTAATCATTAAATTGATGATAAATTATTATATATGATTCTTATTGGATACCCAGTAGTTAAACTCATGTAATTTTGATTAATAGAATTGAAATAAGGATGAGATTCGTATAAATTGTTATAAACCCAATTCGGGAAGTGTTGGAAAAAGATGTAAATTAATGATGTTTGATGATCAGTAGGATGTTTAGAACTTGTTTTGAGAGTAGAAATATGATGGGAAGGATTGTTTGAATTCTGTGTTTGATGAATAAAAGCTTGAAATAACATCGCGACGAAGAAGGGTCGCAGCCCAGGTAGGGCGAACCGATTAAGGGGTCAGTCCAAACCGATTCGGGGGGTCTGTTTGTTGAAGGGATTTTTAGGGTTAAAACTGGAGGAATTCTAATGTAAATTGATAAATGTAAGGGATAGAAAACTTACTGAGGCCATTGTATTGTCTTATTTTACCTCGATGAGAAAGGGGAGGGTAGGAGGGAAATTATTATGAGGTGAAAATTAATTAGTGATTGATTTTTATTAATGAAGTAAGGGAAATAAAATTCGTAGGACTTAAACGAAGGGATGAGTGGATGTGTCTGGGCATTGTAGGTTAACTACTGAAGTAATCTAATGGAGAGGATAGGACTCTTCAAGTAGTGGGGGATAATGCTCGGGAAAAATACGATGAGGAGTTAAATGGTTAACTAATAATACGTAGAATATTCGAGTGTTATATATACTACGTATGAGACATATACTACAAGTTGAGGGTATACCTATATTGATGTCATATATGTGTGTGTGTGTGTGTGTGTGTATACATAGGTTGTGTGATTTCCTATTGGTTGAATGATTATGTGTAAACATACCTAGGCTACTTGCTATCATAGTAGGTTCCGTGTCATGGACGGTCTCATTATGATGAGACCATTGGGGGAGATATTGATTTGTACCTCAGAATATAGAACTTAGGTATTGAGCACCACTTGTGTGAATAAGGGTGTGACCGGTCATTTGGGTGCGTTAGGTGTGTGCGTAGCTCAAAGGCTTACGACTATCTTCGCATTCAATATGTGTGTTTTGATTTATGGTTCGAGGGTGATATCCGAACCGATGTCCTTATTTAGTACATGATGTACCATGGCTTGATAATAGAGTATGCCCGAATCACAGGTCTCCACCTAGGGATGTTGTGTGTGTGTATATATATATATATATATATATATATATATATATATATATATATATATACATGTGATTTATTCTACTACGGGTGTTTTAGTAGACATTATAGCTAGTGATATATAAATTAATTTCAGTATGTGAGAACTTTATAATTAGTTGGTGACACTAAATAAATAATAAGGGATTGAAAATTTGAGACCGTATTGTATGGGCAATACGGGTGGGCACAGTAAAATATTATACGGGGAAAAAGGCCTAAGATTGGGAATATTATATAGAATTAATTAAAGATTATTAACTAAGTTAAAGAGATAAATAACTTATGAAAGTAGTAAGATTACTCGGGCTAGAGTAGGATGTCGAGAAGTGTTCATAACAAGGCTAGTTAGACGGGGTAGTACAACTACGAGGGTTAGGAAAAAAGAGTTAGGTGTGCACTTTAGAAGAGAGGTGAGTATTATCTCAAGGGAGAGATACACTAACTTAAATATGAAGAGGAGTCATGAATTTTATTTATTGAAATGTTAATCACTTGTGATTAAAAACCTATTTATAAGAGTTTGAGGTAGCCACAGTTCATATTCAAAACCCTAGAAATTGAGGGAAGAGAGAAGGAAGAAAAGAGGATAGCTTTAGAAACCAAATTCAAAGAGGAATTGGGTGTGCTATCATTAATTCATCTTCTACAATGCATAATCAAACCCTACGAAACCAGAAAGGCAAGTAATTAGCTTGCTTTGGATTTAATTTGCACAAACTCATGTTCATATCCAGGTAGGTGTAGACAAATCCATTTTGGGGAGGGTTGTCACATAACAAATGGGTTTTTGGTGATTTAGCCATTAGATGTACAATTAAATGTGCAATTGTTGTTGTGGCACCATAATATATTACTGGAATCTGATTATACAATTGATGTAGAATTAAACTCGTTCAATTAAACAATTGTGAAATCAAATTGTTGGAAGAATTTTAAATGACCCTTATAAACCCAATTAATTGATGAAAATAGGAATCATTGATGTTTAATGATGATTAGAAACTAATGGAAACGTCTAATAAACATAGGGTATGATTGGATTGAAGTTTGGGATGAACCCATAGAGGTTTGATGATTAAAAATGGAGAAAATGGAATTGGAGAAGAAGCTCCCAGCGAAGCAGCATCGATCGATCGACGATGCCTATTTTTGGGGAGTTCGTCTTATTTTATTTTTTGGACTTTAGTTTTCACAAAAGGTCCAAGGTTTATATTTTAGGGTCTATTGAAGGGAGATCTAATTACCTACGGACTATGGGTAAATATTTATGGGATGAAAAATGGTGAGAATATAATGAATGAATTAAGTGAGATAAATTTACTAATATTTAAAATACGGGACAATTGGATGAGTCTGGGTTGTTTAGCAAGGTGAAGTTAAGTGTATTATTTAATTAATATGAATATTAAATAAATCAAGAGTCGGGGAATAGACTTAGGGATTATAGGCTAGTGCTACAGGTGTTAATCACGATTTAGTCGGATTTGTTTTAAATTGTATATATATGGAAGTAGAGATAGTATATATATATACACCAGCGTATGCCTGTGCTTGAAGGCACAGAATTTTTTTTCTAAAATACGTAATCACGAAACGACAAAAATTTTCCAAAGTACGTAATCACAAAACGGCAAAAATTTCCAAAGTTCGTAATTATAAAACAACAAAAATTTCTTTCCCCAACAAAATAGTATGAACGGAATATTAGAAAACTAATTGCCACAAATTCCTTAATGAGATACAAATATGTGCATACTAACCAAACTAAGTGCTATAATCACTTATAATACAAAGAATGAATGTAAAAATGTTTCCATAACAGTAAGCACTAACATAGTATTGACTTAAAAAAGAAATTGGATTGATCCACTTCAATTAATAATAACCCCAAATTTTTTTTGAAGTAGTTTTCTCCCATGTCAGTAATAAGTTTTTTATATCAGTAGTTACTATACTATATTTTCCCTCAGTTCACCAAAGGCTCATTACATATCTCAAGGAGGCCACAAAAAATTTACACCATATGTAACGTCATCAACACCAAATCTAAAAATATTTAGAAAATATATCATCCCAAAAACTATTACTCCTATTGAACCAAATTAGATAAACATCCAAAAAATGCGAGCTAGGGACATAAATTTAGGTTCTAAAAAAACTAACTAAAAAGTAACTAAACCATAAATGTGCCTACTAAGATCTCTATAAAATGCAATTACAAGAAAACATATCATTCAACAATGACGCACTATAGTAATCATAATAGTTGTACGTATATCCATCGAATTTATTAGATTAGTCAGTTATAGTAATCATAGGATCATTTACATAACTCACCATGCATTCCATTTCTACAATAGAAAAAAGTCCATCCTTCATTACCACATTGTGTTCCACTCCCATGTGTTTAATTAATGCATCTTCAATGTCCCGAGAACCCCGTATCATTTAAGTTGTTGTTCCACAAACTAAAAGGTGGTATTTTTCAACCTTTTCTCGATTGAGCACGGAATAGAATGTAGAAACCTCATACACGCGAATATGAGCAACTACATTCATTGCTAAAACAGGAAGCCACCCTCTATTTTTATGTTGCGCAAGATCCAACAGATCTATGACTATAAATTATTTGTAGTTGGACGGCTAGTGAGACCTCCATAAATAGAACAAATTGCAGACAATATAAAAAAATACCAAAAAGTGAACAACCATAAAATATAAATAAGAAAGTATAATCCATAATGACATAAAACATAAATATTTTCATACCCTATCATGTCACATCCACATCCCCCGGGTCATATCATAGCCTTCGATTAATAAAAGTATTACTATCATAAAATTGTTAAAAGAACAAAATCAAAGATACAAATAATTTATAAACAAAGTAAATATATATATAAATGAAGATTTCATACGGTGCCCAAAATATAGGTGAAAACTAAAAAATTAGGCCATTGTGACTATTTGTTTGTTGCAACCATGATTTTCTTCTTGTAATTCCTCAGTAGCCTCTTAGAAGTGTCTCGTTCTTAGTTGATTAAGTTTTGAGATGACCAAACTAAGAATTTTGGTTAAATCAAAACCACACCATGCTTGTGTTCAATAGTATCAGTGTCAGAACTCAATGCAAGTAGGTATTGGTATAATGGGACTTCCCTTTCTTTTCACAACCGAGTTTCTTTTGTGTTTTCTAAAAGTAACCTGACTTGTGGCTCTTGTAGTAAAACTCAACACAATTTGCAATTGTTTTGTGATCAAGAAAAGAAGCCATTTTTCTAAAGTCTTTCCCACATCTATGAATCTTATCCATGATATTTTCCCTCTCCTCGGATATTCTATGGTTGATTATAGATTTTTCCTTCCCAGTAGAATATAAATATTTTATTAATCCATTACTTGAGATGAACCATGATACCATCTTTTAATTATTGTCTATGTTTATAGCAAACATCTTCAGCGTACTCCTATAAATCTGGATGTGAGAATCTGAAAGAAGCTTGATTGAAAAATCAATCATATATGTCATGTGAACTGAACTCGGATTCCTTGCTACAAAGATGACAAAAACATACAATTTATAAGCGTGGTGAAAGCCTAATCAAATCAAGAGATGTGTTTCGAAAAAATGAAACAAAAACATAATTATAAGAATGGAGAAAGCGTGATCTATTGAGGAAACATTCGTCGATGATGATAGTCACTTCAACCCATACTTCCTGTAAGATTTGACATAAAATAGACATGATTAATAAGTTTCTCGATTCACATACTCACCAAAACTATTTAACAAATTTAAGTATCTATTAATGGCACGGGTATCTATTACTTCAGGGGTAAACAAAATAAAAATACCCAATCAACAAAATTTCCAATAATGAAAATTCCAAGTCGTGTTAGTCTATGATATATTGGAGGAAGTTGCTACCTCATCTTTGATATATAAAATATTACATTAAACTACAGTTGGGTTGGACATGGTGAAACAACGAAATGTAAATGGTGAAAATGTGGGATCCACGATTTTAAATATTCCTTTAAAATTAAATATGATTTCCTTTTAAGTGAGGAATAAAGATGGTTCAACACAACACACATAAATAACAAATTTTAATTTATTTTCAAATTAAAATTAAACTAAACACAAAGTGAATAAATTAAACAACAAATGGATTTTTCACTTAAACCAAATTAATTCAACTCAAGTTCTAGAAATTTTCCTAACAATAATTAATTCAATTTTGCAAATTAGGCCAAACCAAATTTTATCCAATAAAAATAATCTTGACTTGAATTAAATTAACATAAATTTCACCCAAACTAATTTTAGCATCAAATTAAACTTTAGTGTGATAAAACCTAATTTTATCTTGAATTACCTAAGCAAGCATTTAAGGTGATTTTGCAAGATAAAAACTAAACAATGTCACACTACGCCGCGATGTACAAGGAAAACCCAAATGGGAAAAACCTCGGACGGCCCTAGCCTTAAGTCCACTAAGTATGGTTTTATGATTACAAGACATATGACTTACATAACTCGACTCGACTCCGTCCAAGACCCTGACGCGTCTTCTTGTAACTACCTCCACCTAGTCGATAATCCTGGACTCCACCAAAACCTTGGAATCCACCAATAAGGATTTTGGAAAACCGTCAACCCACACCCGAAGCCTTTCTCCGAGTGGGAATGCCACAGGAAAATAAACTCTTCTTCTTTATGGGATGTAGAAGTAAACCCAAACAACTCTTTAGACAGTAGATTAGGACCCGGTGCCAAACAAACTCCAATCAAGACACACACACACACACATATATATATATATATAGATAAGAACTTGGAAGAAACATAAACTGATGGGTGTATGTGTTTTGGTAGAAATTAATTCATGAAGGCTTGAAAACACAAAAACATGAACTTTTGATTTTGGAAATTATTTCTTAATATTTCTCTCTCAAAGTATGTCAAAAGTTATCTCAAAAAATTTGTTCCCGCACATATAAAATCTGGGAAAAAGTTAGTGGAAAAAAGTAGTGGGAACATGAAGAAAACTTCCAAAAACTGCCAAAGAATTTTTTTGCTAGAAATTTCGTTTAAACGAGATTTTCGTTCGAATGAAGTCTTGTTCGAACGACCATCTAACGATGTTCCAGTGGCCAAAATGGGAAAACTCGTTGGCAAACTCGTTTGAACGAAATTCTCGTTCCAACGACAAAATCGTTCAAACGACAATTTCGAATGAAATGTCAGAATGTTCAAATTTCATTTTAAGCCCAAAAAATTTCTATTCAAAGTTCTGAAGTAACCTTCTGAAAATAAAATTCATTTTAAAATAAAATTACACCCATTATAAAATTATTCCAAGTCTCCCTATATATATATATATATATATATATATATATATATATATATATATATATATATATATATATATATATATATATATATATATATATTCATTCATACCTTTTGGAGACTATGGAATCTTCAAGTTGATGATGTAGAAACGAGGCACTAAAAACTCGGCAATGATGAAGCTTTACAAAACTGGACGCTATTTCTTCAACAAACACATCATGGGCTTGGATGGATACACACAAATTATATCCTATGACTCAAATGTTTTTATTCGGAATTGAGCCAAAACTACAAAGGACTCAATTGAAAATTTGTGTCCTTACAAATATCCCCCTTTGGCTATTCCGAGACAAAAACCAAAAAAAATCCTAAAGGTCCCTCAAACTCTACTAGACTCAAAAACTTCCCACCCAAAAATAAAAATAAGAAGCTTGACTCATGGACCACTTAGAGAAATCGCTTTGTCGATGAAAGTTTCCACTTCAAAAAATTCCTGCACACTTAAGCAAACTATCAAACGTATAGGGAATATAAAGAATATTAAATGTAGGTAAAATAAATACTCCCCCTAAATTAATTCTCCTTTATCACCTATGATCAACCTAAGAAGATAGAGCTCTCCCCCTAAGATATATATCCTAACTAAGATACGATTATAATAGGATTAGATACCATTTATCCCCTATCATTCTCCCCCTTTTTGTTTAGGAATAGACAAAGGTGATAGAACTAATAAAATACTCATTTCTCCCCCAATAGAATTAAGTGATAGATATGGGAAAATCAAGTAAATCATGAATGTGCATAAGGTGATAAAAACATGAAAGCATATAGGCAACAATAAAAGTAACCAATCCAAAATAGATATTAATGGATACCAACTATGATGCAATAAAAATGATATCAATTTGAAAAATAAGATACTAATCATGTGATATCAAACAAAATACGCAACACAATAGATACCAATTATGAAGTAAAAGCATAGATGGACTAGCTAATATGGCAAAGACTTAAACAAACAAAAATATCATATATGTATACACAATAGATATAAAATATGCACAAGCACGTGTATATAGATATAAACATACAAATGACACAAAATATTATAGAATGAGTTTCCCACACTCTTATGGCATAAATGTGTCATATGAAAACGAAAGTGAAGGGGTGAAACAAGAGACCAATGAATTAAAACTCAATCACTTAAACATGTTCACGGAGTTCTCATTTGATTGCAAAACTTTATCAACTAAGATTTAGCCTTATGTTACAAGATAAATTGAACTCTATGAATAAACAAGCACAATGCATACAAGCCTAGCATATCGATGATTCTACAAACCAATAGAGTCATGACATTGAAAGTACAACTAGGATAAACGGACATTGTGCAAACCGTTGATATAACATTCAAGCTCCCTCAAAATAATCATATTATTATATTTTTGAATAACAATACCAACCAAACAAAATAGGCCTTGAAAAATATTTTTCTTTTAATTCCAGATTCTTTTAGGCCTTTGGACCATGTATTTCTTTTAGGTCCATTCCAAACGGTGGCTTACTCGCAAAGGATAATATTTCATTTCGGAGCCCTTCCCCATGCACATTTATATTTATTATTTTTTATCTCACGCAAACCTCACGTGCAACATATTTTAACATGCATTAGTCCTCATAGGTTACATAAAACGTAGATGACTAGATTGGTAGGAGAACACCTCATAAAGTCAAATATACATGTGAAGTTAAAAGTTTAAAGATCTCGTGCATGTGTGTGAAAAGGCATATAAAAGTAAATCCATTAAGCACGTCAAACTTAAACTAATTCATGTAAGCATGACAAAGAACATTTTAAGGATAAAAATTCTAACCAAAAGTTCTAGCCACTTGGAAGTGGTATGAAGGATTCAAACACAAACATATGCCACAAAAGGTGTGTCAAGCCAAAATACACACAAAATAAACTCTTTTTGAGTTTTTCAAAGTTTTTTTTTATTTTTTAATGACGCAAAAATATTTACTCAAAAGACAAACAAGAATCATTTGTATTTTTCGTTAAACCTAATGACAAACAAAAATCTTTTGTATTTTTCATTTAATGCAAACTAAGATAAATATAATACAAAACATAAAAAAAGTCATAAATTTCTAGCATGAGATATGAAATAAAGTAATGACTAGAAAATGACTAAACATGCATACACCTAGCAATGTTATATAATTTGAAGCACAAAAAGCTAGAGTATGCAAACAACTAACACATTTAACCTTTAGATTTAGCGAGGGAGGTATCGTGTGAAAGTAAAGGAGAATAAAAAATCATATCTTGTAAAGCTACCAAGTCGGATCTCCTAACCCCAA
Source organism: Sambucus nigra (assembly GCA_949130495.1). Taxonomy (NCBI): domain Eukaryota; kingdom Viridiplantae; phylum Streptophyta; class Magnoliopsida; order Dipsacales; family Adoxaceae; genus Sambucus; species Sambucus nigra. Next base: position 89,854,100 of record OX422213.1, read on the forward strand.
CAAATAATGAATGACAATCTCGAGATATAGGAATCTTGGCTACCTCGGTTTTCTTACGGTGGGATTTTCTAGGACCTCATTTAAGATCAAAACAAAATTTCCTAAGATGACCTTTTCGACCAAAATGTGAACACCTAAAGTATCAGCGAAAAGATTTACCTAATAAATGATCTTTAACATTGTTCCTAGATGATTCTCTTAAAACATTAGCTTTGGCTTTACGAGTTGACTCATTACAAGTATCCAAGCCTAAATCACACGTGTCATTTTTAATTTGTATTGTTCTTAATATTTTATCTAATTTCTCCGAACAACACTCGAAATCAAATTTGACTTTGCTAGAGTCTTTTAATTTATTTTCTAGCTCTACAATGTGAGACTCTAATAAAGCATTGCGCTCTTCAAACGCGAGAAGATCCTTTTTCAAGGATTCCATCAAGCCCTTAAGGCTATCTCTCTTGCCTTCTACATACTCAAGCTTCTCTCAAAGAGCACTCTCTCGTGTCCTAAGGTCAACAACTAATGTTGTCTCATCAACAACATTGGCATGCTCTTTTAAACTCTCTTCTAACTTAAATTTTCCCTTTTTAATTTTATATATTCGGCATATAATTCTTGAAATGCAAATTGAAGTTCACTCACATCAACCTCATTTTCACTTTCACTTTCTTTCTCTTATACACTCTCACTACCATCATCTTTTAGAGCTTCACATACAAAGGCCTTGGAACTGTCATGTTTTAAGTTATCATCATCGAATAATATCTCACTCTCACTAACATGACTATCCATGAAAGCGATAAAATTTTGCCCAATGGAGGAATCGGGTCCCTCTTCCTTATTACTATCACTAAGGGTTGCATTGTAGGAAATTGGTTGATTACCTTCTCTCCTTAGTTTAGTGGGGTACTCAAAAGCCCTATGTCCATAACCCTCACAACCATAATACCTATTTGACTCGTCCATATTAAGGTTTTCATTAGGCGTTTTAGGGATCTTTTCTGCTTTGTCATGCTTAGATTTTTCAAATTTCTTAAAATCATTTTTAAATTTATCTTTGTTAAATTTAAGAAATTTACAAAACTTCCTAGCAAACATAGCCATATCTTCCGAGTGACTATCACTCTCATCATCCACAACTTGTTTTTTCTCCTTACGGGCTTTCAAAGCAATGCCCTTATCAATTTTCTTTTCGGTTTTGGAGGAAAACATATCTAGTTCGTAGGTTTGCAAATCACCTACTAGTTCCTCAAGTTTGGTGGAGTATAAGGTGGGTAAAGAATTTAACACGGTCACCTTAGGGATAAATCTATAGGGTAGGGACCTAAGAATTTTCTTTACAACTTGGTCACCGGGTATTTTCTCTCCCAAATTAAATGAAGAATTTACTATATCGGATAGTCTAGCATAAAACTCATCGAATGTTTCTTTTTCATCCATTTTGATGGTTTCAAATTGAGTGGTGAGGTTTTGGAGTTTATAAGATTTTACAACACTTGTTCCCTCGTGAGTGAGTTGTAAGATATACCAAGATTCGTTAGCGATTTCACACGTCATGATACGTCAAAATTCATCTAGTGTAACCACGCTAAACAAGGCATTTAAACCTCGAGGATTAAAAATTGCAAGTTTAAATTCATTCTCACTCCATCTATCTGCGGGTTTGAGAACACGCTCATTTTCTACCAAATATGTGGGTGGGGACCACCCGTTAACAACTGAAAACCTCTCATCGATAGACTTTAGTGCCAATTTTATACGCGCTTTTCAATACGCGCAGTTGAAACCACTGAAAACAGAAAATGGAAAAAATTTCATTTTTAACCAAAAATATTTAAAAAACCTTAACGCAATAAATTAGTGCTCTGGCTCTGATACCAATCTGAAAATGTGAGGACCCCCAATTTTAAATATTCATTTAAAATTAAATATGATTTCCTTTTAAGTGCGAAATAAAGATGGTTCAACACAACACACACAAACAATAAATTTTAATTTATTTTCAAATTTAAATTAAACTAAACACAAAGTGAATAAATTAAACAACAAATAGATTTTCACTTAAACCAAATTAATTCAACTCAACTCCTAGAAGTTTTTCTAACAATAATTAATTCAATTTTGCAAATTAGGACAAACCAAATTTTATCCAATAAAAATAATCTTGACTTGAAATAAATTAACTTAAATTTCACCCAAACTAATTTTAGCACCAAATTAAACTTTAGTGTGATAAAACCTAATTTTATCTTGAATTACCTAAGCATGCATTCTAAGGTGATTTTGCAAGATAAAAACTAAACAATGTCACACTACGCCGTGATGTACGAGGAAAATCCAAATGGAAAAAATCTCGGACGGCCCTAGCCTTAAGTCCCCTAAGTATAGTTTTATGATTATATAACTCGACTCGACTCCGTCCAAGCACCTGACGTGTCTTCTTGTAACTACCTCTGGCTAGTCGACAATCCCGGACTCCACCGGAACCTTGGAATCCACCAATGAGGCTTTTGGACAACCATCAACCCGCACACAAAGCCTTTCTCCGAGTGGGAATGCCACATGAAAACAAACTCTTCTTCTTTGTGGGATGTAGAAGTAAACCCAAACAACTCGTCAAATGATAGAGTAGGACCCGGTGCCAAACAAATTCCATGCAAAATATATAGAGAGATCAGAACTTGGAAGAAACATAAATTGATGGGTGTATGTGTTTTGGTAGAAATTAATTCATGAAGGCTTCAAAACACAAAAACATGAACTTTTGATTTTGGAAATTCTTTACTAATATTTCTCTCTCAAAGTGTGTCAAAAGTTATCTAAAAAAAATTTGGTTCCCACACGTATAAAATCTGGGAAAAAGATAGTGGAAGAAATTAGTGGGAACATGGAGAAAACTGCTAAAGAAATTTTCCCACGGAAATCTCGTTCAAACGAGATTTTTGTTCAAACGAAATCTCGTTCGAACGACCATCTAACGATGTTCCAGTGGATAAAATGGGAAAACTTGTTAGCAAACTCGTTCGAACGACAAACTCGTTCGAACGATAATTTCGAACAAAATGTTAGAATGTTCAAATTTCATTTTAAGCCCAAAGACTTTTTGTTTAAAGTTCTGAAGTAGCCTTCTGAAAATAAAATTCATTTTAAAATAAAATTACACCCATTATAAAATTATTCCAAGTCTCCCTATATATATAAAAATGCATTAATACCTTTTAGAGACTATGTTATTTTCAAGTTGATGACGTAGAAACGAGGAACTAGAAACTCAGCAATGATGAAGCTTTACAAAACTGGCCACTACCTCTTCAATAAACACATCATAGGCTTGGATGGATACACATGAACTATATCCTATGACTCAAATATTTTTGTCCGAAATTGAGCCAAAACTACAAAGGACACAATTATAAATTTGTGTCCTTAGAAATGGTGCTACCTTACTAACAATAAATTATGAAGAAATATGACTTCAAATGAATTGTCGCATAGAAAGTTCTAGGGATCTTCTATCATCTGAAGTTTCATGTTATGTTTCATTTTATTCTATGACAACGATGGATATTAAGATGCAACATGACAAAATCTACAACTGTTGTAAGAATACAAACTGTGTCACAAAATTAGAGTTTACCTTTCAAGTAAAGAAAACTTATAGAGTCCCGCCTCTCTTAAAGCTAGCATACATCGATTAGCATGATATTTTGCATATTATTTGTACTACATAAACAAATAAAAACCATCACGAGTCAAGTTCTTTAATTTCTTCTTGAGTGGACCCCTCTGACTACAGATGATTCTTGCGAATCTTGAGCGAGTGGTCACCACCATCAATCACATGCAATGCATTAACATGATTCATCTTCTTCCTTACACAAGTCTATCTTTTTAAGTGGGAAAAGACCATCTTTGATAACCTATACAAACATAACAGGCCTTTAAGTTGAAACAAAGTCTCATCACATACTTCTCCATTCATACCCCAAAAAATCATTAGCAAACATAATGGGAACTTTAAGTTGGGATCGGTGCCTTTCTTTGTGCATAGAAAAAAATCAAACAAACCTTGAATAAAATTAGGAAGCTAGAAATTATCCAAATCTAAGTAAAGTAGGAAACTAACAAAATTTGTTATATATTTCAGTACCTAATAAATGAATCATACACACTAATAGATCACTAAGAAATTAATATGAATATGTCAATCATCATGTACAACCCTCACTTGAATGAAAACCTCTCTTTGATATACAAATAATGACACAGAAGCAAAAAAAAATTTTACTAATATATACCTAAGAACAAAAGCATCACAAAAAAAAACTCAATTTCCTCATGAATTCCATGCTTGTCCATTAAATCACAAGAAATTAGCACCTGTCATTAATAGAAAAATAAAAACAACTTAAAAAATGCACAGTAACTTTATAAAATGCACATCCCTTTGAATGTGAAATCAAAACCATAAAGTAAAATACCTTTCCTACAGTCATTAATGTAGTCATTGCATAGGATCGATATAATTCTAACTGATTAATGCAGTCATTGTTCTGACCAAATTGATACTGTTTTGGTTAATTAATGAAGTGGTTGCATATGATTGAAACCTCTAACGGTATTCCTCGAGCATGGTCATGGATTGGATCACTATATGTGTATATCATGTATTTCACCAGATGTGTCATTCATTCGATATGCTCATTGGGTTGATTGGTTTTCTCGTATCAAAGAGGCAGTTGAGTTTCAACAAATAAAAGAAATAAGAAGGATAAGAATAATAGAAGACATATATAAGTATAACAATACAATACATAAATACCATATTACACTAAGAGTAGAAATAGAGATTAATAAAATATATTTGTGTTGAAGTTGATTGAGTTCATTCAAAGGATATACTACATAGTACACATAGTTCAGAATGTGTCAACAATTAAATTATCATCAAACGCATTCCAAAATATTGAAAATTAGTGACCATAATTGTTAGCAAGGAAACATATTTTTCATACACATTGTTCAAATCCCTACATCATTAATTCACAAATGCAATGGTGTATGCAAATTGTCCCAATGATCGTTTCTCTTCCTTAAATGGATACATTTTATATGGAAATGTACTACCTCAAACAATCAATAGTGTAAGGGGTACGAATTAAAAAACTCGTGTGGTGATTAAATGTTTTAGTTCAAACCACATACAAATGATTCTAGGAAAAAATAATAAAGCAAGTATACAAAAGTTCCATTCACTCTTATAATTAATGACATTCTAAAAATTATATATTGTCATCCACCACTTTATATTCTCAATTACCTTGATAGATGAACCTAAAATTTTGAGAACCACCTTACTCTTATCATTCATGACATTTTTAGATTGTCATGAATGATAAAGAGTGAATGGAACCACCTCACTTTGAGAACATAACCTTTTCTCTATTTTAAATCAATACATGGAAAATGTTTAGCTGAAATATTTCGCCTTTTACTACGTAAAACACATAGAAGCTAACGAAGAATAATGATGTGCTATCTCTTTACAAATTGAGTCCCAATTTGAAAGAAAATATTTAGTTTCCAAATATACCAAACTAATTATGATGAACGGATTTGAATATGACACTTTCTTATATCAATGTTCTCTCATGAATATTGTTCAAACGCGTAACTTCATAATCTCACCTAGTTTGGGATGAACTGAAAATGGATGCAAGACTGTTACTTTAAGATGGAGGGGGTAAATGAAAATATACCATATCATTTATGAGATGGAACTTTAAGTACATGTATCAATAAAAAAGGCGATCAAATACGAAATATAAACCCTTGTGTCTGTCTTGAGTGCATCAACATTCGCTGGACAAAATTTTGATATTTTCTTGTATGATTCAACAACTTTATGATAATCTCGAAGCTCAACATAGAGTGAAGCACGAATAAAATATCTTTTGAAAACCACTATTGAATAACCAATCTGATGACCACTATTGAATAACCCATATGTTGGCAAATGAAATTTCATCATAGAAAATAAAGTGGAAAATAAAATTATAAGATAACTATGTTTGAATCACCTCATTTAACCAAAAAGAAAATACTAAGAAGGAAAAATTCCTACCACAAAATAAAAACTTTAATAATAAGTAATTGTAATGGACGAAGAAAATAACTCCTAGAATTCCTCCTCATTACGTTGTCATCATATTTAGTAGTCTGGAAGCCTTTGCTTATTACTAATGCAATCTAGTATTTCATCAACTTTGTTTCTATTACGAACCACCGTTATCTACCCTGATATAAGAAAATGCTTCAAAACTCAAATAAATTCACTTTATTTAAAAAAGAATAATTTAGTAACGACTGGGTGCAATATAAACACTCTAATAATATAGCACTATCAATGTCAATATATGCCATAAATTATTTTTTTACAATTTAGAACATTTAGACAGCTTTCACGAATGTACTTAATGTTTGTTGTGTTTTCATTAATTCAATCTAGTAAGAATAAAACAAATTTTCTTTCCTCTTGCAAGTTCATTCAATTTACCAATCAACAATCTGACCCCAAACTAAATTTCCTAAGTCCTTTAACCCAAGCAATCACTTGGGCCCTACCCCAACCGATATCCAAGAAAAAACATTCAGCATCACCCCTCACACAAATTATCATTAATTGAAATAATAGTCCCTTATAGTGCATGAAAATATAAATAAACATAAAAATAAGAATTAATATACTGCAATGAATTCGATTTTGTAGTCATTGGTATCTAAACATACCTTATTAGCCAATTAACATAAAACACCACCAGTATGAAATAAGGGTGTATGACTCAGATATCATACATCCGACAAACAAAATATGAAGTCTTAATTAGTACCTGAAATTAAACATAAACAAAACAACAATTTAACAAAACAATAATGATAATGAGAACCAATAATATAATAAAATAACAATGATCAAACTCAATAATATCTGAAAACATTAGGTCAACAAAAAAAAAATACTTACCCACAAATAGAACCACAAATCTACTTTATATTACCCCAAACATTGTATTTGCAAAAAAAACATTACATATGTAATGAAAAAATGGCATAAATGTGACAAGATTGAAAACATTAGATCTGTAAAAAAAAGAACTATCTGAAACCATTTGATTGGCAAAAAAAGCACTTACCCACAAATCGATTTTACCCCCAAACATTATATCTGGAAATAATAAATCTTTAATTATTTTGAAAATCCAGAAACCAATTAGTTACACCAGGGCATGTGATAAAAGGGAGGGAAACCAAAAATAAAAGGTTAAAAGAGGAAAATGAATCAAAGTAATCTCAGCCCTTTATTTCTAGCCTTGTCGGCTTTAATCCTCACCACAAAGTGTCTTATAAACTTATTGAATAGTGAAAATACCATGCTACTTTATATTATATATATATTAACGTACATAATATTTATGTAAAAAACATACCCCTCTAGTGCTATCATGGGAGGTTTCACGATGTGGGTGAATTCCGTGGGTAGTGAATGTAGGGAGAGTATTATTCCCAGGTCATATCGTCCAGTATTTTATTATGTCATTGATTTTCCAGGAGAGAAACTTTTGGTATGATTCAATCTCACTCTCGGGAGAATATGAAGGCTTCCACTTCATTTGCGATTTTATTTACCTATTTCGGTGTGAGTTAACCTACTTATGGTAACCAGGTTAGAGTTAGTATACCTATGATATGATAGCATTATAGATACAATCTTCCAAAAAGTTATTATTCGAAAGGATGGTTATTGTATGGACATGTGTGTCATTGTTGTAGTATATTTGTACATACATAATATAATATATAATTATTTATGGGTAGTGTGAAAGTTACACGAGTAATTAAAGTGAAAATAATTAACTAGGATAATGAGTAAAATAACTTAGGAACCAAAGTGAGGAAGTACTCCGGATAGAGTATAGTGATAGAAAGATATGTAACAGGACTAGTCAGGTGGAGTATTATAACTAATTGGGTTATAAGATAAGAGTTAGGTGTGAACAAGGTTGGGTAATATCTCAAGAGAGTGCGACACCCTTTTGAATATGAAAAGAGTTAGTGCATATCTAATTTTAGCATCTTAATTGCTTGCTAAATATTTTTTGAAAGGTTATGGGCTCTAACCGTGTCAAAAATATTTTTCAAAATATTTTAGTTCTCCGACCACAGGAATGCCAAGCTTAAGGATTAAATTCAGGGATGCATAGCTGCAGAAGTTGTGGAAACTTGGAGGGCTTTATGTAGACGCTTCAGTTATTCACTCATGGATTAGGACTTTGATTCAGTACTTCATTTGGGCATGTTTCCCCTTTCAGTTGAAACACTTTTAGTTTTATTTAGCAGACGACGTACTCGGATTCAGTTTATTTATGTAGACGCATGGTTTGGATTTTATTTTTGAAGGTTTATTCGGTATTCATTATTTATCTATTTATTGTTTGATGATTGAAGCTCTTATATTTGTTGTGGATGAGTTGTAATATTTCTATTTTTTCGCATGTGGTTACGTTAATGAAAGATAAAATTAACACTGACATAATTTAATATAGGTGGCTAGTATTTTATAATATTTTGGTAGTGATGCTATGAATCAATAAAATGATATTCCTATTTATATTGATAAACGATTGATCACCCGTAATTAAAATAGGCATAGTGTAACTGAAAAGATAAAAGACGAAAAGAGAAAACCATTTGGAAGAGGATATCCCCTTCGTTTCTGACGGAAGAAAGGTTAGAGAAATGAATAAAAAAATAAGTACAATAAATGATATTAAAATCTATTTTACGATCGTTTTAGATGTATAATATAAATAAGTGTAATACCCCGTATTCTTTTTATAAAATAAATAAAACTATATTTTTAGAATAAAATAAAATTCATGGAAATTGAATTTAATTGATGAGTTTAATTTATTAATTACGAACAAGTAATTTGTTATTATGTCATAATCATGTGTGGTTGATTTTTATGTTATGTTAATAATTAAAACAAAAAATAATTGCTTGTGTAGTAGAAATTTATAAATGATGTGTTATGCGATTATAAAAATATAATTGTAGATAAAAATTATTAAGGCATGTTCCAGGGTGTCATATGGGCTCCTTTAGGTGTTTAAACCTTTAGAAATGGTCATAGGGTATAAGTATATAGGTTGGGAGACTTTTGGAGTAATTTAATTATGGGTTCGGGCCCATTTGGGGGTCCAAACTTTGGAAAATAAACCCAACTCGGGATTAATAATCTAATTACCTATATTCAGAGGTTAATACCTCCCTGGAGGTTACATCTAAGAACCATAGCCTACACTACTGATAGAGAGAGAGAGAAGGCAAGAAGCCACAAAAAGGAATTAAAGAGGGATATTCAAAGGGAAATTCATCAACTGTGTATCCAGGCAAGAATTTTCTTGCTCAAATTAGCGTTCAATGTGCTTCTTGATTCATCGTAGTAAACCCCATATGATTTCTGGGTTTTAGGTTATAAATTTATTATTTAATATTAGTGATTAATCTTATGCATGTAGAATATTGATTAGAACATAGGGTTGTAACCAAGAAATCTAGGATTATCGAAATCTTGAAATTGGTGATAGCTACCTTAGGATTTCTTGAGACAAATTCTGAAAATTGGACTCAGATGTAGAGGTTTTGATGTATATGTAAGATCTAGAAATTGTGACTTTGAACCCCCTGTTATATTCCCCCAAATCTAATTTTTAGATACTTGAAACTTTGGTGGGAAATCTGGGCTAAGGATCTTGATTTATGCATATAAATGTTGGGATTTGGGGATGGAATTGATTATTAAATTAATTATCCTATGCTTTGTAACTATGTAGTAGGGATCAATTCATATGTTTATAAAAAGTATGTCACAATTAGAATGGATGTTGGGGAAGAAATGAGAAATCCCGTAATAAAGAAAATTGTCAGATCTAGGCTACTGTCCCATTCTGAATTGATTCGGTCTTGATGTGAATCGATTCTATCGGAAGAGATTTAATTTGGCCAGGAAATTGAATCGATTCTATCCCGAGGACATAATGAGTTGGGATCGAAGATTGATCCGAGTTATTTTTAGAAGTCCCTATAAGTTGGTGGGATGGTGTTTGGGTCAACGATGAATTTATTAAAAATTTAAATGTGGCACAGATAAATTGGGACATCACATTTAACTTGATGGATAAATAATGTTTTAATGCAAAAGTGATTAATAATTAACTAGATGGTTAATAATTAATGGATGAATATTTATAGGTATCATGTCGAATAGTTTAGGTAATTATAGAATAATTACCTACACATATTATCTGATAAAAATATTATGTATTTATATTATTTGTGTGGACATACCAATTTTCATGGACATTCCTATCGGCTTGGAGTTTCGTGAATTCGGAACCATAGCACACGTTGGCACAGGTGGGCTAGATGTTGTCCGTGTCATTTTAGGTACTATGTAGCAGCGCCATCTATGAGAGGTAGGTGTTAATGATGGGATCCTTTGTCATCGCTGGGTATGGACTGTGAACTGGTGTACTGCATTGGGACTTCCCCGCTTATGTGTGTTTTGTGAGGTCTGAGTTGGATAGAGGTTCCTTCAAGCTTGTCGATAGAGCACGAACGAGACACCACTAATAGATGCTTTTTCCTATTACATATATGAAAAGGCATATACATTAGTTATCCAAATTAAATGAGATTGATTAATTTGTCAAAGAATGTAGCCAGTAAATTACTGATCCTTACTATGTTGTGCATAATAGATGTCGATGGCACATTCGTGAGATATAAATGACTAGGATACCTTAGGCTTAATAATTGAACATAGTTGGTTTCGTTTTACCAATTGATTATAGCTAATTAAATTAATATTAAATTGGCACGGTTGTCATACATTATTTCGGAACTTGTTTGGATGTGGGTGATATCAAACTTAGTTGTCGCAGAGGGCGGGGAGTTGAGGTGAGCCATTATGTCTGAGGCTCAACAGTCCATGCTTTATGGTACATCCCGGAGGGGATAAGATGTACCACGACATGAGACGTCAGTATTGGTGGCTCGGGATAAATAGGCACATAGTAGAGTTTGTGTCAAGTGTGCCACGTGTCAACTGGTGAAGGTGGACCATCAGTATCCTGTAAGAGTGTTACAACCTTTATTGATTCCGATGTGGAAATGGAAGAGCAACTCTATGGACTTCATTACTAGGCTACCTACAGCATAGAGGGGTCATGACTCAATTTGGGTGATCGTCAATAGATTGACGAAGGTGGCTCACTTTTTACCGGTACCACTCAACATTGTGTCGGACAGGGACAAAACGTTTGTGTCCCACTTTTAGAGAATCTTGCAAGAGGCTTTGGTGGAAGAGTTGGGATGGAGAACCTCATATCATCCTAATACCAATGGGCAGATGGAAAGGGTGAACTTGATATTGGAGGACATGCTACGGATGTGATATTTTGAGATTTTAAAGCGAGCTGGGACTAGTATTTGCCTTTGGTGGAGTTTGCGTACAACAACAGGTTCACGATTAGGATGGCACCATTTGAGGTGCTTTACGGGAGACCTCGCCATTCACCTTTATGATGGTTATAGGTAGGGGAGAATGAGTTACTTGGGATAGATTTCATTTAGGACACCTCGGAGAAGGTAGAGATAATTAGGGTCAAGATACGGATTGCCCAGGATAGGTAAAAGAGATATGTGGATGCGGGCCGGAGACACTTAGACTTTAATATTAGGGATCAGGTGTTGATAAAAGTATCTCCAATGAAGGGAGTTATGAGCTTTAAGAATAAAAGGAAGTTGGCTCCCCGATATGTGGGGTTGTTCCCTATACTTGAGAGGATTGGGTTCTTGCCATATCGGTTGGGATTACTAGACCATTTGTAACGGATGCACGACATTTTCCATATATCTGCATTGCAGAGGTTCCTTCGAGACGAGATAGCATAACATCACATAAAAATTAATGAGATAAAAATCCATCCATATGCTACCTATGAGCAGAGACCTGCAACCATTTTGGACCGTCGAGAGCGCCGACTTCGATCTAAGTTTGTTCTTTTAGTTTCAGTGCAGTGGGGACACCATCGGGAGGATGAGTTGACTTGGGAGAGGGAGGAAAACATGCACATAAAATATCATAAACCCTTCTATCTAGGTACGTACTTTTCTAGATTCCGGTGATGGAATCCCGTTATTAGGAGGGATAATATAATATTCGATATTTTTTTCTAGAATAAATAAAGCTATATTTTTGGAATAAAATAAAATTAGTGGAAATTCAATTTAGTCGGTAAATTTAATTTATTAATTGCGAGAAAGTAATTTTTTATTATGTCATAAACATATGTGGTTGATTTTTACGTTGTGTTAATAGTTATAACGGAAAATAATTGCGTGGGTAGTAGAAATTTATAAATGATGTGTTCCGCGATTGTAAAAGTATAATTGTGGATAAAAAAAAATGGGACACATTTTAAGGTGTCATGTGGGCTCATTTAGGTGTTTCAAAACTTTTAAAATGGTCCCGATGAATAGGTATATAAGTTGGGAGACTCTTGGAATACATTAATTATGGGTTAGGGCCCATTTGGGGGTCCAAACTTTAGGAAATAAACCCAACATGGGATTATTAGTTTAATTACCTATATTAAGAGGTTAATTACTCCATGTAGGTTACATCTAATAACCCTAGCCTAAACCACTGTGTGTGTGTGTGTGTGTGTGTATGTGTGTGTGTGTGTGTGTGTGTGTGTGTGTGTGTGTGTGAGAGAGAGAGAGAGAGAGAGAGAGAGAAGGAAAGAAGCCACAACAAGGAATTGAAGAGGGTGATTAAAAGGGAAATTCATCAACTGCGTATTGAGGCAAGAATTTTCTTTCTCAAATTAATGTCCAATGTGCTTCTTTGATTGATCGTAGTAAATGCCATATGATTTGTGGGTTTTAGTTTGTAAATTTTTTATTTAATATTAATGATTGATCATCAATTTTTTATTTAATATGATTTATGGATGTAGAGGATTGATTGGAACATATGGTGTTGACCTAGAAATCTAGGATTATCGAAATCTTGAAATTGATGATAGGTACCTTTGGATTTCTTGAGATAAATTATGAAAATTGGACTCAGATGTAGAGGTTTTGATGTATATGTATGATCTAGTAATTTTGACGTTGAACCCCCTATTATATGTCCCCAAATCTGATTCGTATATAGTTGAAACTATGGTGAGAAATCTGGGCTAAAGATCTTGATTTATGCATATAAATTCGCGGATCTGGGAAAGGAATTGATGCTTTTATTCCGAATTTAATTGTCCTAAGATGTGCAACTATGTAGTAGGGATCTCTTCATATGTTAATAAAAAGGAAATGACAATTAGAATGGATCTTGAGGAAGAATTGCCATAATAAAGAAAACTTCAAATCTGGGCTACTGTCCCATTCCGAATCGATTCGTCCTTGATGCGTATCGATTCGGCCAGAAAATCGAATCGATTCGGTCCTAGGGGAGGAGGGAGAGGGGACCGAGGATTAATCTGGGGTATTTTTAGAAGTCCATATGGGTTAGTGGGATGGTGTTTGGGTCAACGATGAACTTATTAAAAATATAAATGTGGCAGACATCATATTTAACTAGATGGCTAAATAATCTTTTAAAGGAAAAACAATTAATAATTTACTAAATGGTCAATTATTAATGGATGTATATTTGTCTATATCGTGTGGGATACTTTAGGTAATTATAGAGTAATTACCTACACGTATTATATGAGAATAATAATATGTATTTATATTATCTATGTGGATATACCAATGTTCGTGAACGGTCCTATCGGCTTGCGATTTCGCGCGTTCGGGATCGAATGACATGTCGGCACAAGTGGGCTAGGCGTTGTGTAGGTCATTTTAGGTACTACATAGCATTGTCATATATATGAGGTAGGGTTGATGTTGGGATCCTTTATTATCGTTGGGTATGGTCCGTGAACTGGTGTACTGCGTAGGGACCGACCCACTTATGTATGTTTTGTGAGATCTGACTTGGATGGAAGTTCTTTTGGACTTGTCGATATAGGACGAACGAAAAACCATTTGTAGATACCTTTTTGTGTCGCATATATGAAATGACATGTATATAAATTACCCAAATTAAATGAGATTGATCAATTTGTCTAAGAATGTAGACACTAAATTATAGACCCTTACTATGTTGTGCATAATAGATGTTTATGGCAATTTCATGAAATATATAAGATTGGGATACCTTGGGCTTGATAATTGAACATAGTCGGTTTCGTTTTAGAAATTGATTATACCTATTTCATCTAATATTAAATTGGCACAATAGTCATACATTATTTCAGGACTTGTTTAGATGCGGGTAATATCACCCTTTGATGAGCAGTGAGATGTTAATCCCATGTGAGTGACGATAGGGGATATTTACTTTGAATCAACTGTATTTATTGTAATTTAAATTGAATATGTTAATTTTTGCAACTCTAGGGCTCTAACCCAAAATTAAATGAATTTTTCCCCCCACGTGTTCCTAGACAGAGATAACAGGACTGTGACGGATCAGCCTTGCGATCTCCTTTTGCTCATTGGACTTTTTTGATTTATTGATTCTAGTGTGGGTTACTCAGCTCCAGTCTGTTTATTTAACTTGTATGGGCATAAGCTCAAGATTTATTAACTTTATGTTGGTCTGAGATATTTACATTTATGCTGGATTTATCGCACACTTGTTGTTGGACTATGTTTTATTATTATTGGTGTGTTAATTCAAACTCAATTATGGGCTATTAATATATACCTTACAAGGTTCTTAAAAGCGCGGGGCGTGACCTAGGCGTGCAGGCAAGCCTTCAACCTTAGAAGCTTATGCGGGCCTTAGCTATGAAAAGGTGTCTACGCCTTTTTTAATACACTTTAATATTTTTTTAACTATGACAAGGCTTTTAAAATACTAAAATGGTACATACCTTAAGAATATGTCTGAAAATTTGTAAATTAAAATATTATTTTTTGATAATATTGAAAAAAAATCGCGGTTTTCACGCCTTACTTCCAAAAAAATCGCATTTTGTTCATACCTTACTCCCAAAAAACACCCGTTTTTTCTCGATGTATCCTAAAAAACGTTTACCATCGTTGACCACGCCTTAATCCATGCCTAAGGCCAAAACTTGGCGTATCTAAAAAGCTTTGTGCCTAGGTGCATTTTTTAGAAAACTGATACTTTATATTATGCTGATGTTGATAATGATTTTAATTGACAAATAAGTTCCAACTTCAACGTAATTTGTGTGATCAATCTTTATGAAAATGGGGGTTACTATAAGAATAATATTGCCATTTGTGTAATCATTGTACGCATAAGGGAATACCCGAACAATTCATGCTATTCAACAATTAACCACTGTCTCACGTCATACTATGTGCTCAGTGCCATTAATAAAGAAAAAAAAAGAAACAACCCAAAACCCATACATTCAGGCTATAGACATTAAAACACCTAAATCCTAAAAGCATAAAAGTGTTGCTTATAAGAATATCAAAGAGTTCAACTTTTTAACTTTGTCTCTCGCAGTGAGAACTGGAAAAAAAAGGTCATATGGTCCTTTGCCCTATATTTGTTATGTTGTAAATTATTTAGGGTGTCAAAAATTAACATATTATAACTGATCGTCATCATTCTCAATCTTTATAACATATTTTACCCTATTAAAAGCATCACAAACAGCTAAATCGTGTCTAAAGAGGTAATACAAACTAGGCTACATAATAAAAATGGGTTAACAACAAATAATTTTTTTTTAACTAACGGACAAATAATATGAAAACTACCTTTTGTATGAAAAAATATAATTGCAACAAAATGCGATAAAAGGCTTAAACATAAATAAGTGAGAACTATTAGGATCGTTACTTTCACATTAGGATAAAATTGATGGAAGTGCCTTGGACTTTATATCTTCAATTGCAACAAAAATTTCTCAACAGGTATTCTAGGCATAAACTAAGGGTATTAACACAATTTTAACAACTAATGTAACTAGAAACATTTTTATGGCAGTAGTTTTAAGGTTTCGACAGATTAACAATAATATGTCTCAAAAACACATTTTCATCAAGGATGAAGATGGGAATGAATATGTTGGGCAGAATGCTGTTCAAGGAGAGGCCATGAGATTTTTCTCTACCTTATTGGGGTTAAAGCAGCCTAGAGGAGTATTTTTTTTTAGGAGCTTAGAGAAATAAAGCAAAAAAAGCTGAATGAAGATCAGAAGATGGTTTTAAAAGTTGAAGTTACTAAAGATGAAATCAAGAAGGCCTTTTTTGACATTAATCCTAATAAATCACCTGGTCCAGATGGTTTTAATGCTAGTTTTTTCCAAAACAAATTGGGATATTGTTGGTGAAGACACTATGGAAGCAGTTTTATCCTTTTTTAAGTTTGGTAAGATTCTAAAGGAATGGAATAGTACTGTAATAAGTCTTATTCCTAAAATTACCAATCCTAGTACTATGAAGGACTTTAGACCTATTTCTTGTTGTAATATAAGCTATAAAATCATATCAAAAATTATTATGAAGAGGATGGGGGAATTTATGCCCAGCCTAATGAACATTAGGCAATCTGCCTTTATAAAAGGTAGAAATATCACTGACAATGTGTTATTAACGCAGGAAATTGTTAGAGGTTATCATATAAATACTGGAGAACCTAGATGTGCCATGAAGATTGATCTTATGAAAGCCTATGATTCGCGAATTGAGAATTTGTGCTTGAGGTTCTTAAAGCCATAGAGTTTCCTGAAATTGTTTGTCAATGGATTATGTAGTGTATTACAACCACTAGCATCTCTGTTAGTGCTAATGGTGGTGTTAATGGGTGTTTTAAAAGAAGAAATGGGATTAGACAAGGTGACCCAATATCCCTTCATATTTTTCTATTGGTTATGGAAGCTTTTTCTTGGATATTGGATGACAAGATAAGTAAAGGCCCATTCTCTTTTCACCCTAAATGTAAGAATCTCAATATATCCCATATTATGTTTGCTGATGATTTGTTTATAATGGAAATGGCTTATGAAGATTCCTTAAATATTATTGATCATGTTTTAAGGAAGTTTAAAGCCATGTTTGGTTTGGGAGTGAGTAAACAGAAATGTGAAATCTTTTTTGGTGGTATTGATGAAGATGATAAGCAAAGGCTGTCTGACCTTATGGGAATGAATATTGGTTATCTTCCTATTAAGTATTTGGGTGTTCCGCTTATATCTATAGGGCTTAAAGAAAATGATTGTAAGATTCTTGTGGAAAAACCGATGAGGAAAATTTAGAATTGGACCAATATGTGGCTTTCTTATGCATGGAGAGTTCAATTAGCTATTTCTGTTCTCATAAGTATTCATGTATATTGGATTAGAATCTTTATTATACCTAAAAGTGTTATAAAATAAATTGATCAAGTTATGAGAAGATTTATTTGTTCAAGAATTGATCTCAAAAAGCATAGTGCTAAAGGTGCATGGGAAGATATTTGTTATCCTTTAAATGAAGGAGGATTGGGGATTTAAAATTTATTAGTTTGGAACAATGTTTGCATGATGAGACATATATGGGATTTGGCTAGGAAGAAGGACTCCTTATGGGTTGAAGGGGTTCACACTGCTATTATTAAGCAAAATACTTTATGGACAATTAAGTTCTCAAATGATGCCTGAGGAAAATTTGGAAACTTAGGGAAAAAGCTAGGGGTTTTGTTAAATACCATATTGGAAATGGTGAGAATACATATTTCTAGATTGATAATTGCTTTGAAAAAGGGCCTTAAATTAATTGTTTTGGAAGGGGAATTGTTTACGATGCTTCTAGTTATGAAAGAGCTAAAGGTAGAGATTTTATTAATTCAAATGGATGGGTTTATCCTAGACCTATTTCTAATGAGTTAGTGGAGCTAACTAGAACCAATGTGGTGCCTAATATTATTGGGTTAGTTGGATTGTGTATAAGAATGGTAAATTTAAATGTCAAGATACATATGAGACTTTAAGAGATAAAAAAGAAGTTGTTCTACGGTGGAAAGTTGTTTCGCCTGATTAAAGAATACCTAAGTGTGCTTCCTTTGTTTTGGTTGCTTGTCTTAATAAAATGAGGACCAAACATAAGATGAAATATTGGGGAATCATTAATGAGGATAATTTTGTTTTATGTGGTTTAAAAGTGGAATGATGAAATAACATCTTTTTTGAATGTCAGTATTCTAAGAAAATTTGGGAGGAAGTTTTGGATTTTAACTTCTTAAATAGTAGAGGGTTAACTTTTAAAGAAGAATCAGCCTTATCAACTGTGGAAGCAATGATTTTAGAGTGACTATAAGGAAATTAAGTCTCTCTATATCTATGTATTGTATATGGAAATCTAGAAATGATGTTATCTTCAAAAACATCCATTGGAGTAGTGAAATAACTCTCAAAAACATTATGAAAATGGTGCAAGAATCTACATGCAGGTGGAAAAAAGTGCTCAGAAATTATTAAAACTGCGAAGTTAGTATGAAATGGGGTCTTTCAGAGAATATATTTGATTCTATCTAAGGGGTTTTTGGAAGATTAGCATTATTATATAGTTCTTGTCATTTGAGATGGTGAGATCTTTCCTTGGTCTGATCAGTTGAAATGTCTTCGTCTGGATCTGATTTGCATGTTGATTTGTCTGATTCCTTTGGATATTGTGATGCTTTTTGCCTAATTTGGTGTGGAACACAGCCTCCTCTTATTGGATTTGTTTACTATTCCCAGCTTTGATGAATCTTCTTAATCTGTATTTCCCATGTTTCAATGTTTCTAAGGGTGTTTGGTCTGTTGTGGGTTGGAGATTGGCTTGAAATTTTTGTTCGGTTTTCATTTTTGTTGGTTTGGCCTGGT
This sequence comes from Sambucus nigra, assembly GCA_949130495.1. Taxonomy (NCBI): domain Eukaryota; kingdom Viridiplantae; phylum Streptophyta; class Magnoliopsida; order Dipsacales; family Adoxaceae; genus Sambucus; species Sambucus nigra. The sequence goes on from OX422213.1 coordinate 89,873,107, forward strand.
TATGCATGTGTAGGTTTGAGTTTTAGGGTTCTTATTCTGTTGATGCTCTGGTTATGGAAGTGATATTAATTTGGTTGGGTTGTTATCGTTTCCAATTTGGTCGAAGTTAGTGGTTTGCCTGGTTTGAGATTTGAAGTTTTTTTGGTTATTTTGCTCTCCAACATTGATATCTTGGCTTTGATGATGTGTGTGTGGTATGTGGGTTTACATTTGATTCTAACTGATTAGTTGTAGTGTAGGTTGGTGATAGGTGTATAGACCCTTTAATATAGTGTGTTTTAGAGTTCTCCTTGTTTTGGATCTTTCGTTTTGTGAGATTTGATAGTGGACTTTATTTATCTTTAGTTTTGTGTCTGGCTTGGCCTTGCATGAAGTTTTTTGGTAGCGTGTTGCCTTTTTGAGTGGGAGCCATGGGCTTTTGTTTGGTCTATTTTGTATTTTTTTCTGGGCTTTTTGCCTTGGTGTTAATATATTAACATTTCACCCAAAAAAAACCCATTTTTATCTCTTTAGCTCAACCATTTGCTACAACATCCGCCGCACCTAGTAAATCCTTAACGAACACGCGCGCGCGCGCACATACACACAGTGTCAATGACAGATTACTTCAAAAAGTGCTTGATATAACCACATTCACTATTAGCACTTTCACCTCACAAAAATTAAAGGTTCGTTTGGTTTTCCTTAATTGTCATGATAGATGGTAAATAAGCTGAAAAATGCGGTATTTGCCTACAATTTGATGTGTTTGGTATAAAAGTTTGCCTACAAATTATTTGTCAATGTACAACACCTGTTATACATAAATTTGCCACAAATGTTAACAAACTTTGCTTTGCTATTCGAGTGAGAAATATTTACCATGCAAATTTACCAATTCTTACAAATTTATTTTTATACCAAAATATTTTTAAAAATGTTTTATAAATTGTTAAAAAAGTTTTTAAATAAAAAACTATTTTATAAACTGTTTTATAAAACTCTTTTAAATAAAAAAAACTAATTTAAAAAAATTGTTCTAAAACTATTTTTAAAACGATTTTGAAGCGTTAAAAAATTGTTTTAAAACTGTTTTAGAAGGTTTAAAAACTGTTTTAAATGTTTTTAAAAACTGTAAAACTCTTTTTCGTAATGTTTTAAACATTTTTAAAAACTGTAAAAATTGTTTTTTAAACATTTTTTGTTTTTTTTATAAATAAATTGTTGTGTCAAAAAATCTATCCGTGGGGGGGGGGGGGTGATTTTCGAAGACGCGTGTATAAAAATAAATATGAAAGCGACAAAGATTTACGTGGTTCGACCATGAATGGCTTACGTCCACGGGGCTATAGTTGTGTTTCATTATAAACTTGAGAGAGTTTTACATTAGAGTATTTATCTAGCTTCTAAGCCCCCTTTCATAATGGGGGGTGTCCCCTTTATATAGAGTTAGGGGTTACATTAGGGTTACAAATGGATAAGTCTTATCCTTATAGAATTTGATTTGAATAATATACTGCTCCTCGGTCTTCTAGTTTATCAAGTAGTTTAGTCGTCCTTATCATGTTGGAGGATCTGTTGCTCGCCATCTTGACCGGGGTGCTCGCCACGTGTCATGCTATTATATAGGCATATGATTCCCCCACAATAGCCCCACAGGTCGCAGTTCAGCTGAGTTGATTCCGAGATGATCTGGGAGTTGGTCCATAAGCTTTTTAAACGTGTGCAGTTGCCGATGTGAACTGGAATGGCGTTCTTTGAGTTATCATCTAACTTATAAGCCTTATTTGGTTGATCTTCTTGCCTTTATAAGTTTTTAGATGAATGCTTGGTTTGAGTTGAGAGACGTTTAGTTTATATGGGAACCGAACTCGAGAGTGTCGAGTTGCCTACGTACCCTCATGGGATCAGGTCGAACGTAGTTCATTGTTCTATTTTATTGCATGGCCCAATTCGTGAGGCCGACCACAGGCCTGTTAAGAATTCGTTTATTGAGGCTTCCTCGAGCATGCATCAAGTTTAAGGAATCTCCCTGTATTTTCATCTTATATGGTCCAATTGATGAGGCCCATCACAGGCCTATGTGTCAAGCCTTGCTCGAGCTTGTACCTTGTCGGGGTAAGACACTGCATTACGTTTTTCATATGGTGCAACTGGATAGGCCAACCAGAAACCTATGCACCGAGCCTTGCTCGAGCATGTACCTAGTCAGGGTAAGACCCTACATTAGGTCTTTTATATGGTCCAATTGGAGAGACCGACCAGAAGGCTATGCGTCGTGCCTTGGTCGAGCATGTACCTAGTTGGGGTAAGACCCTACATTAGGTTTTTCATATGGTCCAATTGGAGAGGCCGACCAGAAGGCGAAGCGTCGTCCCTTGCTCGAGCATGTACCTAGTCGGGGTAAGACCCTGCATTAGGTTTTCATATGGTCCAATTGGAGAGGTCGACCAAAAGCCTATGCGCCGAGCCTTTCTCGGGCATGTACCTAGTCGGGGTAAGACCCTGCATTAGGTCTTTTATATGGTCCCATTAGAGAGACTAACCAGAAGCCTATGCGTCGAGACTTGCTCGAGCATGTACCTAGTCGGGGTAAGACCCTGTATTAGGTTTTTCATATGGTCCAATTGGAGAGCCGACCATAAGCCTATGCGCCGAGGATTTCCCAAGCATATACCTAGTCGGGGTAAGACCCTGCATTAGGTTTTTTATATGGTCCCATTGGAGAGGCGACCACATTCCTATGCACCGAGGCTTACTCGAGCATGCACCTAGTTAGGGTATCACCCTGCATTAGGTCTTTAATATTTGATATGTAATCAGTACGCTTATTGTACTTAGGCTTTTCCCGCAAGTCAATGTAATATCAATTTTGTCTGCATTTTCCCATTTTGTAACGCCTCTCATGTAAATATTCGCCTATTTTACCTTTTAGGTTGTGTCGTCACACATCCTTAGGCGCAAAAGCCGATGGTAAAAATGCACCTAGTTTAAGGGCCATCCACCCGTTCAGGATTTTAACCGACCAACATAGTTGGCGACCAACCCGAGTTGGCTTTTTGCCTAGGGATACCCCATAAGGCTTTATTTGTTGCCGGGGCAACTCGTGAGGCCATTTGTGTTTGGAGATGACAAAGGTCTGAGGACTTCCTTAATTAAATTGAAACAAGCTAGATAGTTGTTGTAATTAAATCAAACTTAATCTTGATCTTTTAAAGGACTAATTCCAGTGTTAACTGCATTGGCAACAAACCTAAGTTGGCCTCTTCTATTTTTTTTTAAATGTTGCGGTTAATCTGTTCACGTGTCATCGTTGCCATGGAGCCCCCAATCGGGCTGTGAATAGAAGGCTGACTAAAGATAACGCTCGACCATCCATCGATTATTTGATCTAAATAACCGAGATGATAAGTGTGCTCGACCGTTCCTCAGGGCTTTATTATGTTGAAGAATATCGTGTTGATCATTCGTCGAGATGGATATAATTAAGGATTACCTTGCCCATATAGCTCTATGTAATGTATCATTCCTCAGTGCGCACTTGTTCGCCGACCATGCATGGTGGTTCCAGGATGCTGTGGAAAACTCCATATAGCGCGTGCATCTGAAGAAATTGATATGATTTCAAAGCATCTTCGTGCAAAAATGTGTTAATTTGATATGGCATTCAAAAAATGTTGTTCCTCCGGAGAGGATATAAAAAAATGTTGTCCCTTTTGACATTGACAAGCAAAACTTTGTTGCCCAGTGATCACCGATCACCATGGGTTATCCGACGATATTGCTGATACATGCATGGTGGTCAAGTGTTGATGCCAACATGTTCTGTTCGTTGCACGTGAAAGAACATCATCCAGTAGGGGCATATACGGACGTAGGTCGAGGATAATTGGTCATAGGATTAGAAAGAACGTTTGAGTGCTTAGTTGTGACAACCCCAGTTCGTAGGTCATTGGGCTAAAAAATCTTAAATCAGTAGACCACGAAGCGGGTTGGTGGAGATGAGATGTGAGTTATCCATAAACCATGAGATCGTTGGTTGGAGTGAACAAAGATGAGTCCGGTGATGCTCGACTTCAATCTTTAGCAACCACGATTGATTATGATCTTTCTGGATATATATGTGACTTCCTACATGTTGGATTCTTTCTTGTTGATAAATATAGTTGATCGTTGCACTCCATTCTGCTTTATGTGTTATTGGATCTTTGTTATATAGGTTGCCTAACTTTCCATTCGCTGATGTTGAATTAAATAAGAATTGCATTGCCCAACCATCCACTGGAGCCTAAGACAAGATCACATAATGTCGACTATCCATCGAAGCTGAGGGTCCACCAAGGCAAAATTGTAAAGGATCTAGTAGATGTTACGAACAATCCATGCTCGAGCATCACTTGGAGCATTGATAAGATAAATGATGACTGAGCCTCCGTCGAGGCAATATTATCGAGGACCGAGCAGATATTACTAATGATCCTATAATGTTAGTGAAAAATAGATTTTCAGATTAAATATATGATGCTTGAATGGCCATCGAGGTAAAAATTGTAGAGGATCTAGTAGATATTGCGAGTGATTCATGCTCGAGCATCCGTCAAGGAAAAAAGGATCGAGCAGATATTATGAACGATCCTGCAGTGTTAGTGAAAAATAAATTTTCAAACCATTTATTAGGGTTGAATAAGAATAATTAATGTAATGTCGATCATTAATCTACTGTGCCGACCATTTGTCGAGATGAATCTTGAATATGCATGACCGTCCATAGAGCCAGATAATCAATACTGAATGTTGAAGAAATATCAACACCCGAGCATCCGTTAGTTATAACATATAATCTTGCCCAATAATTTTTCAGGTCTTAATAGTATTGTAGCATGTTGATCTACGACACCGGAGCAATAACAAGATAAATAGCGCCTGGCTAGTCTGTCGAGACAAAGTAGCACGGTGTCGAGTAGATATAGAGAGCGATCCGTGCTCGAGCATCTATCGGTGCGTGAATAAGATTTTCAAGAGCTTAAGATTGTGGCCGAGCATTCGTCGAGACTGATTCTTGTACCTATGGAAGTTAATAAGTTTCTGGACCATTTGTCGAGGCTAAATTAAATAGAATTTATCATGCAATCCGTTTATTCAGTCAAGGAATATATGATTTGCATCTGCTCGACCATGTGTCGAGGAAAATATTTCATAGTATTGAATGAATGAAATGAATGATCCCATAATGTTTATGGTAAAATCTCACGGGGATGGCCGTGCCCGATCATCCGTCGGGGCTACACTAATTACTAGTAAAAATATTACACCGTTCATCCACTGGTATAACCAATAATAGCTAGACGATAATATTGAAAATTGAATGATCGAATAAATGACGTGAGTGTTGTATAAGTGAGACCCAATATTTACGTGAGCAAAATAATTGTAATAAAGTCACATAAAAGATGAAAAATTTGTCAAATATATCCAAATGTACGACATAGGAGATAACTTAGAATTTCTGCAAATAGCTCTAAGCAAATACTCAATTGTAAGTAGGTTTCAAAAATTTATTTTCACAGAAAATTATGTAGTGACAATTGCTTTTTACATGTGAAGTATAAAGTATAGATAGCCCCCTGCTAACAAATTTATGATGATAAAAATCATGAGCATAATTTGTGAGCAAATAAGTTATTATGAGACAGAAACGAACAATATACAAATAAATGTGTGTATCCATCAATTGGGGTTGTGCTAAATATGAGAATTATTCTGACCAACCATCCATTGGGGATAAAATGCAACTTGAATGTGCCTGACCATCCTTCAGATTAATAATCATAGAACCCGAGAAGAAGTTGGAGTAATAATATATTTTCCCAAGCATTTTTTTTTGTCTAAAGTGTTGTAGCGTGCTTAACTATCCGTTGGAGCATGAATAAAATAAGTGGTGTCTGGCTAGTCCGTCGGGGCAAATATGTACAATAACGAGTAAATATAGCAAGCGATGCGCGCTCGAGTGTCTGCCGGAGCATTGATGAGATTTCCAAGATCTTAAGATTGTGGTCGAGCATCCGTCGGGACTAAATCTTGTACCTGTGGAAGTTAATAAATTGCCGACCATCTGTTGAGGCTAAATCAAATAAAAGTTATCATGAGACAAATTTGTTTGGTCAAATAAAATATGGTATGGCCTGCTCGACCATGTGACGAGAAAAAAATTCATAGTATCCTGTGCATGTAATGAATGATCCAATGATGTTTATGATAAAATTCGTATAGAGATAACCGTGCCCGAGCATCCCTCGAGGTTATGCTAAATAGACAATAATCTCCTTCTGACGAGATTAAATTGTTGAAGCTAGATGACAATATTGAAAACTAAATGATCGAATAAATGGCGTGAGTGCTATAGAAGTGCGCCTCACTATTTATGTGAATGAAATAATTGTAATAGAGTTGCATAAAAAGTGTCATTCTAGATCATTGCGTGATAATAAAGATCACGAGCATATTTAATGGACAAATGAATATCATGATGCATTAAAATAAACTCATGTTATAATGAGACCCCGCTTAGTTTTTCAGAGAGAGAGAGAGAGAGAGAGCCGAACAATGAAAAAATTGTTAAATATATCTCAGATATAAAACATAGGTTTGATTCAGAATTTTTGCAAAAAATTTAGGATTCCAAACAAATAATCAAATATAGGATGGTTTCAAAAATATTTTTCCACATGAAGATGTGAAGTAAGAAAAAAAATATAGGGAGGTGGGCCAATGTATTTTGAAGTGCACAGTGTGCTTTAATAGAGTTAAATAGGTCTAAGAACTCAGGCTCCAAAATAATCGTGCCCATGTTTATCAACGCTTAGAGCATGCTGAACTGATCTCGTGCTCGTCTTTGCCGCCGACCAGTGACAATGGTCCGACGGCGACCTGAATGTTCTCCCAGGGACTGAGATAGGTTACCTAAGCTCCAATCCTTCACGCGCCGACCGACGACGTGGTCCTTCTAATTCTGCCGAGGTTTTTCGTTTGTTGCGCATGAGAGTCGACCAACAAGGGCGTGTCCGGATGCAGGTCGAGGTTGATTGGAGAGAGGATTAGAAAGAAATTTTGGAGCGATTGGCTGTGATAGCCTCAGTTCGCAGGTCTGTTGACAAATGAAAGCAGGTTGCTGGTCGGCGCTGCCAAAGATAAACCGGAAGGAAATTTTCGTTAGTTCTAGTCGTAAAAGGCTTGGACTCCATTTCTATTGGTCACAGGTCGAGAATCACTAGAGGCGAGATGCGTGACATTATCCAGATTGTGATGAATATGTGGGGGGGAGCCCTCTGTTCCGTGATGAATGAATTTTTCGAGCCCGAAGACTCGACCGTGGATGGTGTGATTTCTGCAATTAAATTCAATGGTGTCTCCAAGGGTTGGTGACGATGGCCATGTTGCGCCAGTTTCTGGTGACCTGCCCTTGCCTCAGGTAGGCGTGGACATGTGCCCAGCTGGAAGATGACAGTTATCGAGATGTCCGCCAAAAAAGGGATGTTACCGGACCCAGTAATTGAAATCTGCGGTCATTCAAAAATCGCGGAAGAGAGAGAGCATGTTCAGATTTTGATCGTATCCCCATAACCGTACAAGAGTCCAAATATTTCGAGAGTCCTCTCACACCTTTGGTATTGACCTTTGGTATTGAGACTCATTCAAAAAAAAAAGTGGTTATGTAGATTCCCAGATATATAAACGCGCAGTATAATGTTTATGAACATATCAATGAAACGATACTTGTGCGAAACAAATAGTTGTATACAAAACAGATAACTGTTAGTGCACAGATTAAAAGAAGAGAACTCATCTTTTTGATTATGTGTGTGTAAATTATTGTGTGGCAAGGTAAATCTCCGCCTCGTCAATAAGAAGAAAAAAATTTTGTGTCGTTTTCACAGACGATGCTAATTGTGGTAGCAAGAAAATTAGTCGTAGGGGTGTCCATTCACCACGATGCATTTATGATAATAAACAAAAGTGAGACAAAGATTTACATGGTTCGATCATCAATGGTATACGTCCACGGGGCTGCTGATGTGTTCCATAAGAATGATAAGAGTGTTTACATGAGAGTATTTCTCTAGCTTATAAGTCCCCTTTCATAATAGGGGGATGTCCCATTTATATAGAGTTAGGGGTTACATTAGGGTTATAAATGGATAAGTCCTATGCTTATAGAGTTTGATTTGAATAAGATACTGCTCCCCGGTCTTCTAGTTTATCAAGGACTCTAGTCTTCCTTATCATGTTGGATCGTCTGTTGCTCGCCATCTTCATTGGGGTGCTCGTCACGTGTCATGCTATTATGTAGGCATATTCTCCCGCTCTCCACACATAAATAATTTTTAAAATATTTTTAATAGACTATTTTTTCGTAACATTTTTAAATATTTTTTCGTAACGTAAAAACTGTTTTTTCGTAACATTTTTAAAAATTGTTTTTTTTAATAAATAATTTTAAAAACATTTTTAATAAACTGCTTTTCTGTAATATTTTTAAACATTTTTTAGCAAGGGTCCGTTTGGTTGTTAGTGGGCAAAAGCATGGGTATGGCAAAATTTGCCAGGCAAATTTTGCCTAGGCAAATTCAGATGACGCTATCAAACAACATTAGGCGAAATTAAAGTACATCCAATTAATTTATTTAAAAACAATTTTTATATTATATTCAAAAATGTTAAAAATAGTTTTTGCAATATTTTTATATTACAGTTTTTATATTATATTCAAAAATGTTAAAAAATTTGTAAAACATTCTCTTAACAATTTTTTATAATATCAAAAACACTTTTTAAAATATTACAAAACAAATTTTAAACATTCACAACAGTTTTTTTAAATTCTTTAAAACAGTTTTAAAAAATGTTTTTTAAAACTTTAAAACAGTTTTTATAATATATTATCCACCCTGGCTTGGTCCAGTGGTAAGGATGGGCTTCACTCTGATCATAGGTCATGAGTTCGATCCCTCCCCACGGATACCTACCCCTGTTGGAGGGCTTCCTCAGGGCTGTGTGGTTAGGCGCACGGTCGTGGGTTCGATCCCCCGCAGGGTTTACCAGTATTTAAGCGGGGCTCGTGTGTGAGGTGGACATGCGCAGTGCCCCCCCTGTTTAGCTTGCACGAGGGAGTCCAAAGGGCTCGTTCGTGTGGAGGTTCAGGGTTATCAAAAAAAAAAAAAATAAATAAATAAAATAATATATCCAAAACAGTTTTTAAAAATGTTAAAAACTGTTTTACAATATTTTTATATTATGGTTTTTCAAAAAATTTGTAAAACATTCTTTTAACAATTTTTTATAATATTAAAAGCAGTTTTCAAAACATTACAAAACAGTTTTTAAACATTCACAACAGTTTTTTTAAACTCTTTAAAATAGTTTTAAAAAATATTTTTTAAAACTTAAAAACAGTTTTATAATATATCCAAAACAGTTTTTAAAAATGTTAAAAACTGTTTTACAATAATTTTATATTACGGTTTTTCAAAAAATTTGTAAAACATTCTCTTAACAATTTTTTATAATATTAAAAGCAGTTTTCAAAACATTACAACAGTTTTTTTAAATATTTAAAACAGTCTTTAAAATTATTTTTAAAAACTTTAAAACTGTTTTTATAATATATTCACAACAGTTTTTAAAAATGTTAAAAACAGTTTTTACAATATTTTGTTAATATGGTTTTTAAAAAAAATTGTAAACATTTTCTTAACATTTTTTTATAATATTAAAAACAGTTTTTGAAACATTACAAAACAATTTTTAAATATTCATAACAGTTTTTTAATTATTTAAAACAGTTTTTAAATTATTTTTTAAAACATTAAAATCGTTTAAGAAGTTGGCAAATTAGTGGGCAAATATTTTCCACTCAAATAGGTAAGCAAAATTTACCCACAGAGTGTGCATAGGAGGTGTTGTACATTGGCAAATAAAGCCTATGCAAATTATGCAACCAAACAGCAAAAATGTGGGCAAATTTTCATATTTGTCAACTTTTTGGCATTTGCCTAGGCAAATTATGCCAACCAAACGGACCCTAACAGTTTTTTTCGTAACGTAAAAACTGTTTTTTTGTAACATTTTTGAAAACTATAAAAAAAAAAATCGTAACATTTTTAAAAACTGTAAAAACAGTTTTTAATAATAAAAATAGGGAGGAAGAAGAAAAGAAAAAACAGTCCTTTAGTTTTTATAATAAATAATTTTGGGGTAAAAGACATTTCTTACATATAGTTTGTTACTTTTTTAATAAATAAAAACGGGGAGTAAAAAGAAAAGAAAAAACTGTTTTTTTATTAAATAAAACTTGGGACGAAAGTAAAAAAAACATATTTTTTGTAATTATATATGATAACAGGGACGGAAATGTGTTATTAAAATATTTTGCGTAAAAAATTTGTTTTACCTCATTTGGTGTTTGATAGCATAATGTGAAAAAAATAATTTTTGTCTTGACAAATTTTGTAAATGGCAAATTTTACCATAGCAAATATTGTCATGCCATGATATGCAACAAAGTTTGTTGAACAGACGGACCCCAGGAGTCCGTTTGATACAAAAGTAAGCAACTGGCTTGATTGACAATTTTTTTCATGACAATTTATCATCTCAAAATTTGTGAGGCTAAATTCTATAATTTGAAACATAGAGTTGTTTTACAGGATTAAATTTTCGAGTGACAAAAGTGTGTTGTTTGATAGCATTGATGAAAAAGAAAAACAGTTTAATAAAAACTTTTTTTAAGAAAAATAATTTTTTAACAAAAAGGAAAAAGCAGTTTTAACAAAAAAAAAAAACAGTTATAATGGAAGAAAAAACAGTTTAAACGGGGAAAACAGTTTTAACGAAATAAAACATAAAGCAAAATAGTTTTTAAGAATAAAAACTGTTTTAACAAAAAAAAAAAAGCTTACAACGAAAATAACTTTTTTTTAAAAAGAAAATCAGTTTTTGTATTTTTGTTCCTGTTTGAGAAATTATCTTTTCTTGTCACTTTGACTTACATTTTTTTTAACTATAAACAATAGATGGAAATTATAAGTGTCTTTAGTAAAAGAAAACTTGGTGTTTTAATTTTGTGTTATTTAGAAGATTTTTCATGAAGTGTCTTTTATAGGTTTGTACAATAAACCTTTCGCAATCATGCAATGAAAGTGACAAAATAGGACTTTTTAATTCGAAAAAAGAAGTTCTTTTTGCATACGTATCTTATGTTTTGAGGAGGGAGTATAAGTTAATTGCGTTTACTTCATCGAGCTAGCCGTTGACAGGGCCCAACATCTATTCACACGGTACTATTTTGGGAGGTAATAAATAAGGTAACAGAAATGACAAACTCCATTTGTTGAGTTGTCACTAAAAATTTAATCCTTCGTCTTCTACTACATGTGAATGTGCATGTGATTGAACAATGAGTCTACGGTTGGGGTGTGAACACTTGACTTGTAATAAGCAACAATCTTTTGTCTTCACAACATCAAAGTTTTGATGTATTTGAGATGTGGTTAATTAGTCTTGTCCGTGGGAATCTACATCATGTTGTGTGTGTGTGTGTGTATAACTATTGGTGTGAATGATATACTCACAATAAGACCTTGTAGCCTAGTGGTAACTTTTGAGTCCCCTTTAAAGGAGGTCATGGGTTCAAGTCCCACTAAGGGAATTTAAGAGGATTTGGGGTATTTATACCTAAATAGATATATAATTATTATATTATATATCAAGACTTGGGACTTGGGACTTGGGGTCTTGGGTCCTAATAATGAGTTAATTTTAATTTCGTCATTAAATTATTTTAATTAATATTAAAAATTGTTTTATTTAATTAATTAAAAATTATTCTATGATTAAACTTAAAACACGTTTTTTTTTAATTAGCCGTTGGGAGTGGTTTAGTGGGAGAAGTGGTCACCCACGTTTTGGGGGAAGTGGGTGGTTTCTGCATCCCTTTATATGAGGGATATGCAGATCAGTTTCTAATAACTTTTCAATCTCTCTCTCTCTCAAAAAACGTCCTTCTTCATACTCCAATTCTGGGCATAATCTCTTGTGGTTTTAAAGTCATCCATTGAGTGCTTCAATCGGATGAACTGTGCTGTTGAATCCTGGGGACAGTTATCTGAGGCTCGAAGCATCACTGATTATCGTGCGGGCGATATTTCTGTCTTAGGACTGTGTGTCTAACACACACCTCAGCATCCAGATAAGTCGTTCCAATTTATTACTATCCTTTTAGTTTTCCCATATACGCATATAACACATCATTCGTCTAAGTGAACTAACAGATCGCGTTTTTAAAATATCAATTCTTTTATGTTTTAGGGATATCAAAAAAGTTTCCATATAATAAATACTTGTAACATATATAGAAATATTTTCCTCAAATAAATTATTTGTGAACAGAATTTGTAACATATATAGAAATATATGCGAAAGGGTGACTCCGTTTCTAACAATAATTTTGACTTTAGGCAGGTTTGATCTTGAAAATAGGAGCATGAGCACTCATGATACTGGGATATAGCTCATGGCCTTAATGAGCAAAACTGTTGTGAACCACAAGTGTTTTAAAGTGTCATGTATGTAGTCTATTGAACTGGTTTACCAAAATAACTGGTCAGTTCAAGATATGTAATTCACTGAATGGTTGTAAGCCCAATGGACATACACTAAGCAAGGTTCAAGTCCAAAAGACACCTCTGCCTATTAATGACAATTTTATTGCCCAAGACTTTCTTTATTCTTTCTTCTCGTATCTCATTCATGTGGGGGATTGTTGTGTGTGTGTGTGTATAACTATTGGTGTGAATGATATACTCACAATAAGACCTTGTAGCCTAGTGGTAACTTTTGAGTCCCCTTTAAAGGAGGTCATGGGTTCAAGTCCCACTAAGGGAATTTAAGAGGATTTGGGGTATTTATACCTAAATAGATATATAATTATTATATTATATATCAAGACTTGGGACTTGGGACTTGGGGTCTTGGGTCCTAATAATGAGTTAATTTTAATTTCGTCATTAAATTATTTTAATTAATATTAAAAATTGTTTTATTTAATTAATTAAAAATTATTCTATGATTAAACTTAAAACACGTTTTTTTTTAATTAGCCGTTGGGAGTGGTTTAGTGGGAGAAGTGGTCACCCACGTTTTGGGGGAAGTGGGTGGTTTCTGCATCCCTTTATATGAGGGATATGCAGATCAGTTTCTAATAACTTTTCAATCTCTCTCTCTCTCAAAAAACGTCCTTCTTCATACTCCAATTCTGGGCATAATCTCTTGTGGTTTTAAAGTCATCCATTGAGTGCTTCAATCGGATGAACTGTGCTGTTGAATCCTGGGGACAGTTATCTGAGGCTCGAAGCATCACTGATTATCGTGCGGGCGATATTTCTGTCTTAGGACTGTGTGTCTAACACACACCTCAGCATCCAGATAAGTCGTTCCAATTTATTACTATCCTTTTAGTTTTCCCATATACGCATATAACACATCATTCGTCTAAGTGAACTAACAGATCGCGTTTTTAAAATATCAATTCTTTTATGTTTTAGGGATATCAAAAAAGTTTCCATATAATAAATACTTGTAACATATATAGAAATATTTTCCTCAAATAAATTATTTGTGAACAGAATTTGTAACATATATAGAAATATATGCGAAAGGGTGACTCCGTTTCTAACAATAATTTTGACTTTAGGCAGGTTTGATCTTGAAAATAGGAGCATGAGCACTCATGATACTGGGATATAGCTCATGGCCTTAATGAGCAAAACTGTTGTGAACCACAAGTGTTTTAAAGTGTCATGTATGTAGTCTATTGAACTGGTTTACCAAAATAACTGGTCAGTTCAAGATATGTAATTCACTGAATGGTTGTAAGCCCAATGGACATACACTAAGCAAGGTTCAAGTCCAAAAGACACCTCTGCCTATTAATGACAATTTTATTGCCCAAGACTTTCTTTATTCTTTCTTCTCGTATCTCATTCATGTGGGGGATTGTTGTGTGTGTGTGTGTATAACTATTGGTGTGAATGATATACTCACAATAAGACCTTGTAGCCTAGTGGTAACTTTTGAGTCCCCTTTAAAGGAGGTCATGGGTTCAAGTCCCACTAAGGGAATTTAAGAGGATTTGGGGTATTTATACCTAAATAGATATATAATTATTATATTATATATCAAGACTTGGGACTTGGGACTTGGGGTCTTGGGTCCTAATAATGAGTTAATTTTAATTTCGTCATTAAATTATTTTAATTAATATTAAAAATTGTTTTATTTAATTAATTAAAAATTATTCTATGATTAAACTTAAAACACGTTTTTTTTTAATTAGCCGTTGGGAGTGGTTTAGTGGGAGAAGTGGTCACCCACGTTTTGGGGGAAGTGGGTGGTTTCTGCATCCCTTTATATGAGGGATATGCAGATCAGTTTCTAATAACTTTTCAATCTCTCTCTCTCTCAAAAAACGTCCTTCTTCATACTCCAATTCTGGGCATAATCTCTTGTGGTTTTAAAGTCATCCATTGAGTGCTTCAATCGGATGAACTGTGCTGTTGAATCCTGGGGACAGTTATCTGAGGCTCGAAGCATCACTGATTATCGTGCGGGCGATATTTCTGTCTTAGGACTGTGTGTCTAACACACACCTCAGCATCCAGATAAGTCGTTCCAATTTATTACTATCCTTTTAGTTTTCCCATATACGCATATAACACATCATTCGTCTAAGTGAACTAACAGATCGCGTTTTTAAAATATCAATTCTTTTATGTTTTAGGGATATCAAAAAAGTTTCCATATAATAAATACTTGTAACATATATAGAAATATTTTCCTCAAATAAATTATTTGTGAACAGAATTTGTAACATATATAGAAATATATGCGAAAGGGTGACTCCGTTTCTAACAATAATTTTGACTTTAGGCAGGTTTGATCTTGAAAATAGGAGCATGAGCACTCATGATACTGGGATATAGCTCATGGCCTTAATGAGCAAAACTGTTGTGAACCACAAGTGTTTTAAAGTGTCATGTATGTAGTCTATTGAACTGGTTTACCAAAATAACTGGTCAGTTCAAGATATGTAATTCACTGAATGGTTGTAAGCCCAATGGACATACACTAAGCAAGGTTCAAGTCCAAAAGACACCTCTGCCTATTAATGACAATTTTATTGCCCAAGACTTTCTTTATTCTTTCTTCTCGTATCTCATTCATGTGGGGGATTGTTGTGTGTGTGTGTGTATAACTATTGGTGTGAATGATATACTCACAATAAGACCTTGTAGCCTAGTGGTAACTTTTGAGTCCCCTTTAAAGGAGGTCATGGGTTCAAGTCCCACTAAGGGAATTTAAGAGGATTTGGGGTATTTATACCTAAATAGATATATAATTATTATATTATATATCAAGACTTGGGACTTGGGACTTGGGGTCTTGGGTCCTAATAATGAGTTAATTTTAATTTCGTCATTAAATTATTTTAATTAATATTAAAAATTGTTTTATTTAATTAATTAAAAATTATTCTATGATTAAACTTAAAACACGTTTTTTTTTAATTAGCCGTTGGGAGTGGTTTAGTGGGAGAAGTGGTCACCCACGTTTTGGGGGAAGTGGGTGGTTTCTGCATCCCTTTATATGAGGGATATGCAGATCAGTTTCTAATAACTTTTCAATCTCTCTCTCTCTCAAAAAACGTCCTTCTTCATACTCCAATTCTGGGCATAATCTCTTGTGGTTTTAAAGTCATCCATTGAGTGCTTCAATCGGATGAACTGTGCTGTTGAATCCTGGGGACAGTTATCTGAGGCTCGAAGCATCACTGATTATCGTGCGGGCGATATTTCTGTCTTAGGACTGTGTGTCTAACACACACCTCAGCATCCAGATAAGTCGTTCCAATTTATTACTATCCTTTTAGTTTTCCCATATACGCATATAACACATCATTCGTCTAAGTGAACTAACAGATCGCGTTTTTAAAATATCAATTCTTTTATGTTTTAGGGATATCAAAAAAGTTTCCATATAATAAATACTTGTAACATATATAGAAATATTTTCCTCAAATAAATTATTTGTGAACAGAATTTGTAACATATATAGAAATATATGCGAAAGGGTGACTCCGTTTCTAACAATAATTTTGACTTTAGGCAGGTTTGATCTTGAAAATAGGAGCATGAGCACTCATGATACTGGGATATAGCTCATGGCCTTAATGAGCAAAACTGTTGTGAACCACAAGTGTTTTAAAGTGTCATGTATGTAGTCTATTGAACTGGTTTACCAAAATAACTGGTCAGTTCAAGATATGTAATTCACTGAATGGTTGTAAGCCCAATGGACATACACTAAGCAAGGTTCAAGTCCAAAAGACACCTCTGCCTATTAATGACAATTTTATTGCCCAAGACTTTCTTTATTCTTTCTTCTCGTATCTCATTCATGTGGGGGATTGTTGTGTGTGTGTGTGTATAACTATTGGTGTGAATGATATACTCACAATAAGACCTTGTAGCCTAGTGGTAACTTTTGAGTCCCCTTTAAAGGAGGTCATGGGTTCAAGTCCCACTAAGGGAATTTAAGAGGATTTGGGGTATTTATACCTAAATAGATATATAATTATTATATTATATATCAAGACTTGGGACTTGGGACTTGGGGTCTTGGGTCCTAATAATGAGTTAATTTTAATTTCGTCATTAAATTATTTTAATTAATATTAAAAATTGTTTTATTTAATTAATTAAAAATTATTCTATGATTAAACTTAAAACACGTTTTTTTTTAATTAGCCGTTGGGAGTGGTTTAGTGGGAGAAGTGGTCACCCACGTTTTGGGGGAAGTGGGTGGTTTCTGCATCCCTTTATATGAGGGATATGCAGATCAGTTTCTAATAACTTTTCAATCTCTCTCTCTCTCAAAAAACGTCCTTCTTCATACTCCAATTCTGGGCATAATCTCTTGTGGTTTTAAAGTCATCCATTGAGTGCTTCAATCGGATGAACTGTGCTGTTGAATCCTGGGGACAGTTATCTGAGGCTCGAAGCATCACTGATTATCGTGCGGGCGATATTTCTGTCTTAGGACTGTGTGTCTAACACACACCTCAGCATCCAGATAAGTCGTTCCAATTTATTACTATCCTTTTAGTTTTCCCATATACGCATATAACACATCATTCGTCTAAGTGAACTAACAGATCGCGTTTTTAAAATATCAATTCTTTTATGTTTTAGGGATATCAAAAAAGTTTCCATATAATAAATACTTGTAACATATATAGAAATATTTTCCTCAAATAAATTATTTGTGAACAGAATTTGTAACATATATAGAAATATATGCGAAAGGGTGACTCCGTTTCTAACAATAATTTTGACTTTAGGCAGGTTTGATCTTGAAAATAGGAGCATGAGCACTCATGATACTGGGATATAGCTCATGGCCTTAATGAGCAAAACTGTTGTGAACCACAAGTGTTTTAAAGTGTCATGTATGTAGTCTATTGAACTGGTTTACCAAAATAACTGGTCAGTTCAAGATATGTAATTCACTGAATGGTTGTAAGCCCAATGGACATACACTAAGCAAGGTTCAAGTCCAAAAGACACCTCTGCCTATTAATGACAATTTTATTGCCCAAGACTTTCTTTATTCTTTCTTCTCGTATCTCATTCATGTGGGGGATTGTTGTGTGTGTGTGTGTATAACTATTGGTGTGAATGATATACTCACAATAAGACCTTGTAGCCTAGTGGTAACTTTTGAGTCCCCTTTAAAGGAGGTCATGGGTTCAAGTCCCACTAAGGGAATTTAAGAGGATTTGGGGTATTTATACCTAAATAGATATATAATTATTATATTATATATCAAGACTTGGGACTTGGGACTTGGGGTCTTGGGTCCTAATAATGAGTTAATTTTAATTTCGTCATTAAATTATTTTAATTAATATTAAAAATTGTTTTATTTAATTAATTAAAAATTATTCTATGATTAAACTTAAAACACGTTTTTTTTTAATTAGCCGTTGGGAGTGGTTTAGTGGGAGAAGTGGTCACCCACGTTTTGGGGGAAGTGGGTGGTTTCTGCATCCCTTTATATGAGGGATATGCAGATCAGTTTCTAATAACTTTTCAATCTCTCTCTCTCTCAAAAAACGTCCTTCTTCATACTCCAATTCTGGGCATAATCTCTTGTGGTTTTAAAGTCATCCATTGAGTGCTTCAATCGGATGAACTGTGCTGTTGAATCCTGGGGACAGTTATCTGAGGCTCGAAGCATCACTGATTATCGTGCGGGCGATATTTCTGTCTTAGGACTGTGTGTCTAACACACACCTCAGCATCCAGATAAGTCGTTCCAATTTATTACTATCCTTTTAGTTTTCCCATATACGCATATAACACATCATTCGTCTAAGTGAACTAACAGATCGCGTTTTTAAAATATCAATTCTTTTATGTTTTAGGGATATCAAAAAAGTTTCCATATAATAAATACTTGTAACATATATAGAAATATTTTCCTCAAATAAATTATTTGTGAACAGAATTTGTAACATATATAGAAATATATGCGAAAGGGTGACTCCGTTTCTAACAATAATTTTGACTTTAGGCAGGTTTGATCTTGAAAATAGGAGCATGAGCACTCATGATACTGGGATATAGCTCATGGCCTTAATGAGCAAAACTGTTGTGAACCACAAGTGTTTTAAAGTGTCATGTATGTAGTCTATTGAACTGGTTTACCAAAATAACTGGTCAGTTCAAGATATGTAATTCACTGAATGGTTGTAAGCCCAATGGACATACACTAAGCAAGGTTCAAGTCCAAAAGACACCTCTGCCTATTAATGACAATTTTATTGCCCAAGACTTTCTTTATTCTTTCTTCTCGTATCTCATTCATGTGGGGGATTGTTGTGTGTGTGTGTGTATAACTATTGGTGTGAATGATATACTCACAATAAGACCTTGTAGCCTAGTGGTAACTTTTGAGTCCCCTTTAAAGGAGGTCATGGGTTCAAGTCCCACTAAGGGAATTTAAGAGGATTTGGGGTATTTATACCTAAATAGATATATAATTATTATATTATATATCAAGACTTGGGACTTGGGACTTGGGGTCTTGGGTCCTAATAATGAGTTAATTTTAATTTCGTCATTAAATTATTTTAATTAATATTAAAAATTGTTTTATTTAATTAATTAAAAATTATTCTATGATTAAACTTAAAACACGTTTTTTTTTAATTAGCCGTTGGGAGTGGTTTAGTGGGAGAAGTGGTCACCCACGTTTTGGGGGAAGTGGGTGGTTTCTGCATCCCTTTATATGAGGGATATGCAGATCAGTTTCTAATAACTTTTCAATCTCTCTCTCTCTCAAAAAACGTCCTTCTTCATACTCCAATTCTGGGCATAATCTCTTGTGGTTTTAAAGTCATCCATTGAGTGCTTCAATCGGATGAACTGTGCTGTTGAATCCTGGGGACAGTTATCTGAGGCTCGAAGCATCACTGATTATCGTGCGGGCGATATTTCTGTCTTAGGACTGTGTGTCTAACACACACCTCAGCATCCAGATAAGTCGTTCCAATTTATTACTATCCTTTTAGTTTTCCCATATACGCATATAACACATCATTCGTCTAAGTGAACTAACAGATCGCGTTTTTAAAATATCAATTCTTTTATGTTTTAGGGATATCAAAAAAGTTTCCATATAATAAATACTTGTAACATATATAGAAATATTTTCCTCAAATAAATTATTTGTGAACAGAATTTGTAACATATATAGAAATATATGCGAAAGGGTGACTCCGTTTCTAACAATAATTTTGACTTTAGGCAGGTTTGATCTTGAAAATAGGAGCATGAGCACTCATGATACTGGGATATAGCTCATGGCCTTAATGAGCAAAACTGTTGTGAACCACAAGTGTTTTAAAGTGTCATGTATGTAGTCTATTGAACTGGTTTACCAAAATAACTGGTCAGTTCAAGATATGTAATTCACTGAATGGTTGTAAGCCCAATGGACATACACTAAGCAAGGTTCAAGTCCAAAAGACACCTCTGCCTATTAATGACAATTTTATTGCCCAAGACTTTCTTTATTCTTTCTTCTCGTATCTCATTCATGTGGGGGATTGTTGTGTGTGTGTGTGTATAACTATTGGTGTGAATGATATACTCACAATAAGACCTTGTAGCCTAGTGGTAACTTTTGAGTCCCCTTTAAAGGAGGTCATGGGTTCAAGTCCCACTAAGGGAATTTAAGAGGATTTGGGGTATTTATACCTAAATAGATATATAATTATTATATTATATATCAAGACTTGGGACTTGGGACTTGGGGTCTTGGGTCCTAATAATGAGTTAATTTTAATTTCGTCATTAAATTATTTTAATTAATATTAAAAATTGTTTTATTTAATTAATTAAAAATTATTCTATGATTAAACTTAAAACACGTTTTTTTTTAATTAGCCGTTGGGAGTGGTTTAGTGGGAGAAGTGGTCACCCACGTTTTGGGGGAAGTGGGTGGTTTCTGCATCCCTTTATATGAGGGATATGCAGATCAGTTTCTAATAACTTTTCAATCTCTCTCTCTCTCAAAAAACGTCCTTCTTCATACTCCAATTCTGGGCATAATCTCTTGTGGTTTTAAAGTCATCCATTGAGTGCTTCAATCGGATGAACTGTGCTGTTGAATCCTGGGGACAGTTATCTGAGGCTCGAAGCATCACTGATTATCGTGCGGGCGATATTTCTGTCTTAGGACTGTGTGTCTAACACACACCTCAGCATCCAGATAAGTCGTTCCAATTTATTACTATCCTTTTAGTTTTCCCATATACGCATATAACACATCATTCGTCTAAGTGAACTAACAGATCGCGTTTTTAAAATATCAATTCTTTTATGTTTTAGGGATATCAAAAAAGTTTCCATATAATAAATACTTGTAACATATATAGAAATATTTTCCTCAAATAAATTATTTGTGAACAGAATTTGTAACATATATAGAAATATATGCGAAAGGGTGACTCCGTTTCTAACAATAATTTTGACTTTAGGCAGGTTTGATCTTGAAAATAGGAGCATGAGCACTCATGATACTGGGATATAGCTCATGGCCTTAATGAGCAAAACTGTTGTGAACCACAAGTGTTTTAAAGTGTCATGTATGTAGTCTATTGAACTGGTTTACCAAAATAACTGGTCAGTTCAAGATATGTAATTCACTGAATGGTTGTAAGCCCAATGGACATACACTAAGCAAGGTTCAAGTCCAAAAGACACCTCTGCCTATTAATGACAATTTTATTGCCCAAGACTTTCTTTATTCTTTCTTCTCGTATCTCATTCATGTGGGGGATTGTTGTGTGTGTGTGTGTATAACTATTGGTGTGAATGATATACTCACAATAAGACCTTGTAGCCTAGTGGTAACTTTTGAGTCCCCTTTAAAGGAGGTCATGGGTTCAAGTCCCACTAAGGGAATTTAAGAGGATTTGGGGTATTTATACCTAAATAGATATATAATTATTATATTATATATCAAGACTTGGGACTTGGGACTTGGGGTCTTGGGTCCTAATAATGAGTTAATTTTAATTTCGTCATTAAATTATTTTAATTAATATTAAAAATTGTTTTATTTAATTAATTAAAAATTATTCTATGATTAAACTTAAAACACGTTTTTTTTTAATTAGCCGTTGGGAGTGGTTTAGTGGGAGAAGTGGTCACCCACGTTTTGGGGGAAGTGGGTGGTTTCTGCATCCCTTTATATGAGGGATATGCAGATCAGTTTCTAATAACTTTTCAATCTCTCTCTCTCTCAAAAAACGTCCTTCTTCATACTCCAATTCTGGGCATAATCTCTTGTGGTTTTAAAGTCATCCATTGAGTGCTTCAATCGGATGAACTGTGCTGTTGAATCCTGGGGACAGTTATCTGAGGCTCGAAGCATCACTGATTATCGTGCGGGCGATATTTCTGTCTTAGGACTGTGTGTCTAACACACACCTCAGCATCCAGATAAGTCGTTCCAATTTATTACTATCCTTTTAGTTTTCCCATATACGCATATAACACATCATTCGTCTAAGTGAACTAACAGATCGCGTTTTTAAAATATCAATTCTTTTATGTTTTAGGGATATCAAAAAAGTTTCCATATAATAAATACTTGTAACATATATAGAAATATTTTCCTCAAATAAATTATTTGTGAACAGAATTTGTAACATATATAGAAATATATGCGAAAGGGTGACTCCGTTTCTAACAATAATTTTGACTTTAGGCAGGTTTGATCTTGAAAATAGGAGCATGAGCACTCATGATACTGGGATATAGCTCATGGCCTTAATGAGCAAAACTGTTGTGAACCACAAGTGTTTTAAAGTGTCATGTATGTAGTCTATTGAACTGGTTTACCAAAATAACTGGTCAGTTCAAGATATGTAATTCACTGAATGGTTGTAAGCCCAATGGACATACACTAAGCAAGGTTCAAGTCCAAAAGACACCTCTGCCTATTAATGACAATTTTATTGCCCAAGACTTTCTTTATTCTTTCTTCTCGTATCTCATTCATGTGGGGGATTGTTGTGTGTGTGTGTGTATAACTATTGGTGTGAATGATATACTCACAATAAGACCTTGTAGCCTAGTGGTAACTTTTGAGTCCCCTTTAAAGGAGGTCATGGGTTCAAGTCCCACTAAGGGAATTTAAGAGGATTTGGGGTATTTATACCTAAATAGATATATAATTATTATATTATATATCAAGACTTGGGACTTGGGACTTGGGGTCTTGGGTCCTAATAATGAGTTAATTTTAATTTCGTCATTAAATTATTTTAATTAATATTAAAAATTGTTTTATTTAATTAATTAAAAATTATTCTATGATTAAACTTAAAACACGTTTTTTTTTAATTAGCCGTTGGGAGTGGTTTAGTGGGAGAAGTGGTCACCCACGTTTTGGGGGAAGTGGGTGGTTTCTGCATCCCTTTATATGAGGGATATGCAGATCAGTTTCTAATAACTTTTCAATCTCTCTCTCTCTCAAAAAACGTCCTTCTTCATACTCCAATTCTGGGCATAATCTCTTGTGGTTTTAAAGTCATCCATTGAGTGCTTCAATCGGATGAACTGTGCTGTTGAATCCTGGGGACAGTTATCTGAGGCTCGAAGCATCACTGATTATCGTGCGGGCGATATTTCTGTCTTAGGACTGTGTGTCTAACACACACCTCAGCATCCAGATAAGTCGTTCCAATTTATTACTATCCTTTTAGTTTTCCCATATACGCATATAACACATCATTCGTCTAAGTGAACTAACAGATCGCGTTTTTAAAATATCAATTCTTTTATGTTTTAGGGATATCAAAAAAGTTTCCATATAATAAATACTTGTAACATATATAGAAATATTTTCCTCAAATAAATTATTTGTGAACAGAATTTGTAACATATATAGAAATATATGCGAAAGGGTGACTCCGTTTCTAACAATAATTTTGACTTTAGGCAGGTTTGATCTTGAAAATAGGAGCATGAGCACTCATGATACTGGGATATAGCTCATGGCCTTAATGAGCAAAACTGTTGTGAACCACAAGTGTTTTAAAGTGTCATGTATGTAGTCTATTGAACTGGTTTACCAAAATAACTGGTCAGTTCAAGATATGTAATTCACTGAATGGTTGTAAGCCCAATGGACATACACTAAGCAAGGTTCAAGTCCAAAAGACACCTCTGCCTATTAATGACAATTTTATTGCCCAAGACTTTCTTTATTCTTTCTTCTCGTATCTCATTCATGTGGGGGATTGTTGTGTGTGTGTGTGTATAACTATTGGTGTGAATGATATACTCACAATAAGACCTTGTAGCCTAGTGGTAACTTTTGAGTCCCCTTTAAAGGAGGTCATGGGTTCAAGTCCCACTAAGGGAATTTAAGAGGATTTGGGGTATTTATACCTAAATAGATATATAATTATTATATTATATATCAAGACTTGGGACTTGGGACTTGGGGTCTTGGGTCCTAATAATGAGTTAATTTTAATTTCGTCATTAAATTATTTTAATTAATATTAAAAATTGTTTTATTTAATTAATTAAAAATTATTCTATGATTAAACTTAAAACACGTTTTTTTTTAATTAGCCGTTGGGAGTGGTTTAGTGGGAGAAGTGGTCACCCACGTTTTGGGGGAAGTGGGTGGTTTCTGCATCCCTTTATATGAGGGATATGCAGATCAGTTTCTAATAACTTTTCAATCTCTCTCTCTCTCAAAAAACGTCCTTCTTCATACTCCAATTCTGGGCATAATCTCTTGTGGTTTTAAAGTCATCCATTGAGTGCTTCAATCGGATGAACTGTGCTGTTGAATCCTGGGGACAGTTATCTGAGGCTCGAAGCATCACTGATTATCGTGCGGGCGATATTTCTGTCTTAGGACTGTGTGTCTAACACACACCTCAGCATCCAGATAAGTCGTTCCAATTTATTACTATCCTTTTAGTTTTCCCATATACGCATATAACACATCATTCGTCTAAGTGAACTAACAGATCGCGTTTTTAAAATATCAATTCTTTTATGTTTTAGGGATATCAAAAAAGTTTCCATATAATAAATACTTGTAACATATATAGAAATATTTTCCTCAAATAAATTATTTGTGAACAGAATTTGTAACATATATAGAAATATATGCGAAAGGGTGACTCCGTTTCTAACAATAATTTTGACTTTAGGCAGGTTTGATCTTGAAAATAGGAGCATGAGCACTCATGATACTGGGATATAGCTCATGGCCTTAATGAGCAAAACTGTTGTGAACCACAAGTGTTTTAAAGTGTCATGTATGTAGTCTATTGAACTGGTTTACCAAAATAACTGGTCAGTTCAAGATATGTAATTCACTGAATGGTTGTAAGCCCAATGGACATACACTAAGCAAGGTTCAAGTCCAAAAGACACCTCTGCCTATTAATGACAATTTTATTGCCCAAGACTTTCTTTATTCTTTCTTCTCGTATCTCATTCATGTGGGGGATTGTTGTGTGTGTGTGTGTATAACTATTGGTGTGAATGATATACTCACAATAAGACCTTGTAGCCTAGTGGTAACTTTTGAGTCCCCTTTAAAGGAGGTCATGGGTTCAAGTCCCACTAAGGGAATTTAAGAGGATTTGGGGTATTTATACCTAAATAGATATATAATTATTATATTATATATCAAGACTTGGGACTTGGGACTTGGGGTCTTGGGTCCTAATAATGAGTTAATTTTAATTTCGTCATTAAATTATTTTAATTAATATTAAAAATTGTTTTATTTAATTAATTAAAAATTATTCTATGATTAAACTTAAAACACGTTTTTTTTTAATTAGCCGTTGGGAGTGGTTTAGTGGGAGAAGTGGTCACCCACGTTTTGGGGGAAGTGGGTGGTTTCTGCATCCCTTTATATGAGGGATATGCAGATCAGTTTCTAATAACTTTTCAATCTCTCTCTCTCTCAAAAAACGTCCTTCTTCATACTCCAATTCTGGGCATAATCTCTTGTGGTTTTAAAGTCATCCATTGAGTGCTTCAATCGGATGAACTGTGCTGTTGAATCCTGGGGACAGTTATCTGAGGCTCGAAGCATCACTGATTATCGTGCGGGCGATATTTCTGTCTTAGGACTGTGTGTCTAACACACACCTCAGCATCCAGATAAGTCGTTCCAATTTATTACTATCCTTTTAGTTTTCCCATATACGCATATAACACATCATTCGTCTAAGTGAACTAACAGATCGCGTTTTTAAAATATCAATTCTTTTATGTTTTAGGGATATCAAAAAAGTTTCCATATAATAAATACTTGTAACATATATAGAAATATTTTCCTCAAATAAATTATTTGTGAACAGAATTTGTAACATATATAGAAATATATGCGAAAGGGTGACTCCGTTTCTAACAATAATTTTGACTTTAGGCAGGTTTGATCTTGAAAATAGGAGCATGAGCACTCATGATACTGGGATATAGCTCATGGCCTTAATGAGCAAAACTGTTGTGAACCACAAGTGTTTTAAAGTGTCATGTATGTAGTCTATTGAACTGGTTTACCAAAATAACTGGTCAGTTCAAGATATGTAATTCACTGAATGGTTGTAAGCCCAATGGACATACACTAAGCAAGGTTCAAGTCCAAAAGACACCTCTGCCTATTAATGACAATTTTATTGCCCAAGACTTTCTTTATTCTTTCTTCTCGTATCTCATTCATGTGGGGGATTGTTGTGTGTGTGTGTGTATAACTATTGGTGTGAATGATATACTCACAATAAGACCTTGTAGCCTAGTGGTAACTTTTGAGTCCCCTTTAAAGGAGGTCATGGGTTCAAGTCCCACTAAGGGAATTTAAGAGGATTTGGGGTATTTATACCTAAATAGATATATAATTATTATATTATATATCAAGACTTGGGACTTGGGACTTGGGGTCTTGGGTCCTAATAATGAGTTAATTTTAATTTCGTCATTAAATTATTTTAATTAATATTAAAAATTGTTTTATTTAATTAATTAAAAATTATTCTATGATTAAACTTAAAACACGTTTTTTTTTAATTAGCCGTTGGGAGTGGTTTAGTGGGAGAAGTGGTCACCCACGTTTTGGGGGAAGTGGGTGGTTTCTGCATCCCTTTATATGAGGGATATGCAGATCAGTTTCTAATAACTTTTCAATCTCTCTCTCTCTCAAAAAACGTCCTTCTTCATACTCCAATTCTGGGCATAATCTCTTGTGGTTTTAAAGTCATCCATTGAGTGCTTCAATCGGATGAACTGTGCTGTTGAATCCTGGGGACAGTTATCTGAGGCTCGAAGCATCACTGATTATCGTGCGGGCGATATTTCTGTCTTAGGACTGTGTGTCTAACACACACCTCAGCATCCAGATAAGTCGTTCCAATTTATTACTATCCTTTTAGTTTTCCCATATACGCATATAACACATCATTCGTCTAAGTGAACTAACAGATCGCGTTTTTAAAATATCAATTCTTTTATGTTTTAGGGATATCAAAAAAGTTTCCATATAATAAATACTTGTAACATATATAGAAATATTTTCCTCAAATAAATTATTTGTGAACAGAATTTGTAACATATATAGAAATATATGCGAAAGGGTGACTCCGTTTCTAACAATAATTTTGACTTTAGGCAGGTTTGATCTTGAAAATAGGAGCATGAGCACTCATGATACTGGGATATAGCTCATGGCCTTAATGAGCAAAACTGTTGTGAACCACAAGTGTTTTAAAGTGTCATGTATGTAGTCTATTGAACTGGTTTACCAAAATAACTGGTCAGTTCAAGATATGTAATTCACTGAATGGTTGTAAGCCCAATGGACATACACTAAGCAAGGTTCAAGTCCAAAAGACACCTCTGCCTATTAATGACAATTTTATTGCCCAAGACTTTCTTTATTCTTTCTTCTCGTATCTCATTCATGTGGGGGATTGTTGTGTGTGTGTGTGTATAACTATTGGTGTGAATGATATACTCACAATAAGACCTTGTAGCCTAGTGGTAACTTTTGAGTCCCCTTTAAAGGAGGTCATGGGTTCAAGTCCCACTAAGGGAATTTAAGAGGATTTGGGGTATTTATACCTAAATAGATATATAATTATTATATTATATATCAAGACTTGGGACTTGGGACTTGGGGTCTTGGGTCCTAATAATGAGTTAATTTTAATTTCGTCATTAAATTATTTTAATTAATATTAAAAATTGTTTTATTTAATTAATTAAAAATTATTCTATGATTAAACTTAAAACACGTTTTTTTTTAATTAGCCGTTGGGAGTGGTTTAGTGGGAGAAGTGGTCACCCACGTTTTGGGGGAAGTGGGTGGTTTCTGCATCCCTTTATATGAGGGATATGCAGATCAGTTTCTAATAACTTTTCAATCTCTCTCTCTCTCAAAAAACGTCCTTCTTCATACTCCAATTCTGGGCATAATCTCTTGTGGTTTTAAAGTCATCCATTGAGTGCTTCAATCGGATGAACTGTGCTGTTGAATCCTGGGGACAGTTATCTGAGGCTCGAAGCATCACTGATTATCGTGCGGGCGATATTTCTGTCTTAGGACTGTGTGTCTAACACACACCTCAGCATCCAGATAAGTCGTTCCAATTTATTACTATCCTTTTAGTTTTCCCATATACGCATATAACACATCATTCGTCTAAGTGAACTAACAGATCGCGTTTTTAAAATATCAATTCTTTTATGTTTTAGGGATATCAAAAAAGTTTCCATATAATAAATACTTGTAACATATATAGAAATATTTTCCTCAAATAAATTATTTGTGAACAGAATTTGTAACATATATAGAAATATATGCGAAAGGGTGACTCCGTTTCTAACAATAATTTTGACTTTAGGCAGGTTTGATCTTGAAAATAGGAGCATGAGCACTCATGATACTGGGATATAGCTCATGGCCTTAATGAGCAAAACTGTTGTGAACCACAAGTGTTTTAAAGTGTCATGTATGTAGTCTATTGAACTGGTTTACCAAAATAACTGGTCAGTTCAAGATATGTAATTCACTGAATGGTTGTAAGCCCAATGGACATACACTAAGCAAGGTTCAAGTCCAAAAGACACCTCTGCCTATTAATGACAATTTTATTGCCCAAGACTTTCTTTATTCTTTCTTCTCGTATCTCATTCATGTGGGGGATTGTTGTGTGTGTGTGTGTATAACTATTGGTGTGAATGATATACTCACAATAAGACCTTGTAGCCTAGTGGTAACTTTTGAGTCCCCTTTAAAGGAGGTCATGGGTTCAAGTCCCACTAAGGGAATTTAAGAGGATTTGGGGTATTTATACCTAAATAGATATATAATTATTATATTATATATCAAGACTTGGGACTTGGGACTTGGGGTCTTGGGTCCTAATAATGAGTTAATTTTAATTTCGTCATTAAATTATTTTAATTAATATTAAAAATTGTTTTATTTAATTAATTAAAAATTATTCTATGATTAAACTTAAAACACGTTTTTTTTTAATTAGCCGTTGGGAGTGGTTTAGTGGGAGAAGTGGTCACCCACGTTTTGGGGGAAGTGGGTGGTTTCTGCATCCCTTTATATGAGGGATATGCAGATCAGTTTCTAATAACTTTTCAATCTCTCTCTCTCTCAAAAAACGTCCTTCTTCATACTCCAATTCTGGGCATAATCTCTTGTGGTTTTAAAGTCATCCATTGAGTGCTTCAATCGGATGAACTGTGCTGTTGAATCCTGGGGACAGTTATCTGAGGCTCGAAGCATCACTGATTATCGTGCGGGCGATATTTCTGTCTTAGGACTGTGTGTCTAACACACACCTCAGCATCCAGATAAGTCGTTCCAATTTATTACTATCCTTTTAGTTTTCCCATATACGCATATAACACATCATTCGTCTAAGTGAACTAACAGATCGCGTTTTTAAAATATCAATTCTTTTATGTTTTAGGGATATCAAAAAAGTTTCCATATAATAAATACTTGTAACATATATAGAAATATTTTCCTCAAATAAATTATTTGTGAACAGAATTTGTAACATATATAGAAATATATGCGAAAGGGTGACTCCGTTTCTAACAATAATTTTGACTTTAGGCAGGTTTGATCTTGAAAATAGGAGCATGAGCACTCATGATACTGGGATATAGCTCATGGCCTTAATGAGCAAAACTGTTGTGAACCACAAGTGTTTTAAAGTGTCATGTATGTAGTCTATTGAACTGGTTTACCAAAATAACTGGTCAGTTCAAGATATGTAATTCACTGAATGGTTGTAAGCCCAATGGACATACACTAAGCAAGGTTCAAGTCCAAAAGACACCTCTGCCTATTAATGACAATTTTATTGCCCAAGACTTTCTTTATTCTTTCTTCTCGTATCTCATTCATGTGGGGGATTGTTGTGTGTGTGTGTGTATAACTATTGGTGTGAATGATATACTCACAATAAGACCTTGTAGCCTAGTGGTAACTTTTGAGTCCCCTTTAAAGGAGGTCATGGGTTCAAGTCCCACTAAGGGAATTTAAGAGGATTTGGGGTATTTATACCTAAATAGATATATAATTATTATATTATATATCAAGACTTGGGACTTGGGACTTGGGGTCTTGGGTCCTAATAATGAGTTAATTTTAATTTCGTCATTAAATTATTTTAATTAATATTAAAAATTGTTTTATTTAATTAATTAAAAATTATTCTATGATTAAACTTAAAACACGTTTTTTTTTAATTAGCCGTTGGGAGTGGTTTAGTGGGAGAAGTGGTCACCCACGTTTTGGGGGAAGTGGGTGGTTTCTGCATCCCTTTATATGAGGGATATGCAGATCAGTTTCTAATAACTTTTCAATCTCTCTCTCTCTCAAAAAACGTCCTTCTTCATACTCCAATTCTGGGCATAATCTCTTGTGGTTTTAAAGTCATCCATTGAGTGCTTCAATCGGATGAACTGTGCTGTTGAATCCTGGGGACAGTTATCTGAGGCTCGAAGCATCACTGATTATCGTGCGGGCGATATTTCTGTCTTAGGACTGTGTGTCTAACACACACCTCAGCATCCAGATAAGTCGTTCCAATTTATTACTATCCTTTTAGTTTTCCCATATACGCATATAACACATCATTCGTCTAAGTGAACTAACAGATCGCGTTTTTAAAATATCAATTCTTTTATGTTTTAGGGATATCAAAAAAGTTTCCATATAATAAATACTTGTAACATATATAGAAATATTTTCCTCAAATAAATTATTTGTGAACAGAATTTGTAACATATATAGAAATATATGCGAAAGGGTGACTCCGTTTCTAACAATAATTTTGACTTTAGGCAGGTTTGATCTTGAAAATAGGAGCATGAGCACTCATGATACTGGGATATAGCTCATGGCCTTAATGAGCAAAACTGTTGTGAACCACAAGTGTTTTAAAGTGTCATGTATGTAGTCTATTGAACTGGTTTACCAAAATAACTGGTCAGTTCAAGATATGTAATTCACTGAATGGTTGTAAGCCCAATGGACATACACTAAGCAAGGTTCAAGTCCAAAAGACACCTCTGCCTATTAATGACAATTTTATTGCCCAAGACTTTCTTTATTCTTTCTTCTCGTATCTCATTCATGTGGGGGATTGTTGTGTGTGTGTGTGTATAACTATTGGTGTGAATGATATACTCACAATAAGACCTTGTAGCCTAGTGGTAACTTTTGAGTCCCCTTTAAAGGAGGTCATGGGTTCAAGTCCCACTAAGGGAATTTAAGAGGATTTGGGGTATTTATACCTAAATAGATATATAATTATTATATTATATATCAAGACTTGGGACTTGGGACTTGGGGTCTTGGGTCCTAATAATGAGTTAATTTTAATTTCGTCATTAAATTATTTTAATTAATATTAAAAATTGTTTTATTTAATTAATTAAAAATTATTCTATGATTAAACTTAAAACACGTTTTTTTTTAATTAGCCGTTGGGAGTGGTTTAGTGGGAGAAGTGGTCACCCACGTTTTGGGGGAAGTGGGTGGTTTCTGCATCCCTTTATATGAGGGATATGCAGATCAGTTTCTAATAACTTTTCAATCTCTCTCTCTCTCAAAAAACGTCCTTCTTCATACTCCAATTCTGGGCATAATCTCTTGTGGTTTTAAAGTCATCCATTGAGTGCTTCAATCGGATGAACTGTGCTGTTGAATCCTGGGGACAGTTATCTGAGGCTCGAAGCATCACTGATTATCGTGCGGGCGATATTTCTGTCTTAGGACTGTGTGTCTAACACACACCTCAGCATCCAGATAAGTCGTTCCAATTTATTACTATCCTTTTAGTTTTCCCATATACGCATATAACACATCATTCGTCTAAGTGAACTAACAGATCGCGTTTTTAAAATATCAATTCTTTTATGTTTTAGGGATATCAAAAAAGTTTCCATATAATAAATACTTGTAACATATATAGAAATATTTTCCTCAAATAAATTATTTGTGAACAGAATTTGTAACATATATAGAAATATATGCGAAAGGGTGACTCCGTTTCTAACAATAATTTTGACTTTAGGCAGGTTTGATCTTGAAAATAGGAGCATGAGCACTCATGATACTGGGATATAGCTCATGGCCTTAATGAGCAAAACTGTTGTGAACCACAAGTGTTTTAAAGTGTCATGTATGTAGTCTATTGAACTGGTTTACCAAAATAACTGGTCAGTTCAAGATATGTAATTCACTGAATGGTTGTAAGCCCAATGGACATACACTAAGCAAGGTTCAAGTCCAAAAGACACCTCTGCCTATTAATGACAATTTTATTGCCCAAGACTTTCTTTATTCTTTCTTCTCGTATCTCATTCATGTGGGGGATTGTTGTGTGTGTGTGTGTATAACTATTGGTGTGAATGATATACTCACAATAAGACCTTGTAGCCTAGTGGTAACTTTTGAGTCCCCTTTAAAGGAGGTCATGGGTTCAAGTCCCACTAAGGGAATTTAAGAGGATTTGGGGTATTTATACCTAAATAGATATATAATTATTATATTATATATCAAGACTTGGGACTTGGGACTTGGGGTCTTGGGTCCTAATAATGAGTTAATTTTAATTTCGTCATTAAATTATTTTAATTAATATTAAAAATTGTTTTATTTAATTAATTAAAAATTATTCTATGATTAAACTTAAAACACGTTTTTTTTTAATTAGCCGTTGGGAGTGGTTTAGTGGGAGAAGTGGTCACCCACGTTTTGGGGGAAGTGGGTGGTTTCTGCATCCCTTTATATGAGGGATATGCAGATCAGTTTCTAATAACTTTTCAATCTCTCTCTCTCTCAAAAAACGTCCTTCTTCATACTCCAATTCTGGGCATAATCTCTTGTGGTTTTAAAGTCATCCATTGAGTGCTTCAATCGGATGAACTGTGCTGTTGAATCCTGGGGACAGTTATCTGAGGCTCGAAGCATCACTGATTATCGTGCGGGCGATATTTCTGTCTTAGGACTGTGTGTCTAACACACACCTCAGCATCCAGATAAGTCGTTCCAATTTATTACTATCCTTTTAGTTTTCCCATATACGCATATAACACATCATTCGTCTAAGTGAACTAACAGATCGCGTTTTTAAAATATCAATTCTTTTATGTTTTAGGGATATCAAAAAAGTTTCCATATAATAAATACTTGTAACATATATAGAAATATTTTCCTCAAATAAATTATTTGTGAACAGAATTTGTAACATATATAGAAATATATGCGAAAGGGTGACTCCGTTTCTAACAATAATTTTGACTTTAGGCAGGTTTGATCTTGAAAATAGGAGCATGAGCACTCATGATACTGGGATATAGCTCATGGCCTTAATGAGCAAAACTGTTGTGAACCACAAGTGTTTTAAAGTGTCATGTATGTAGTCTATTGAACTGGTTTACCAAAATAACTGGTCAGTTCAAGATATGTAATTCACTGAATGGTTGTAAGCCCAATGGACATACACTAAGCAAGGTTCAAGTCCAAAAGACACCTCTGCCTATTAATGACAATTTTATTGCCCAAGACTTTCTTTATTCTTTCTTCTCGTATCTCATTCATGTGGGGGATTGTTGTGTGTGTGTGTGTATAACTATTGGTGTGAATGATATACTCACAATAAGACCTTGTAGCCTAGTGGTAACTTTTGAGTCCCCTTTAAAGGAGGTCATGGGTTCAAGTCCCACTAAGGGAATTTAAGAGGATTTGGGGTATTTATACCTAAATAGATATATAATTATTATATTATATATCAAGACTTGGGACTTGGGACTTGGGGTCTTGGGTCCTAATAATGAGTTAATTTTAATTTCGTCATTAAATTATTTTAATTAATATTAAAAATTGTTTTATTTAATTAATTAAAAATTATTCTATGATTAAACTTAAAACACGTTTTTTTTTAATTAGCCGTTGGGAGTGGTTTAGTGGGAGAAGTGGTCACCCACGTTTTGGGGGAAGTGGGTGGTTTCTGCATCCCTTTATATGAGGGATATGCAGATCAGTTTCTAATAACTTTTCAATCTCTCTCTCTCTCAAAAAACGTCCTTCTTCATACTCCAATTCTGGGCATAATCTCTTGTGGTTTTAAAGTCATCCATTGAGTGCTTCAATCGGATGAACTGTGCTGTTGAATCCTGGGGACAGTTATCTGAGGCTCGAAGCATCACTGATTATCGTGCGGGCGATATTTCTGTCTTAGGACTGTGTGTCTAACACACACCTCAGCATCCAGATAAGTCGTTCCAATTTATTACTATCCTTTTAGTTTTCCCATATACGCATATAACACATCATTCGTCTAAGTGAACTAACAGATCGCGTTTTTAAAATATCAATTCTTTTATGTTTTAGGGATATCAAAAAAGTTTCCATATAATAAATACTTGTAACATATATAGAAATATTTTCCTCAAATAAATTATTTGTGAACAGAATTTGTAACATATATAGAAATATATGCGAAAGGGTGACTCCGTTTCTAACAATAATTTTGACTTTAGGCAGGTTTGATCTTGAAAATAGGAGCATGAGCACTCATGATACTGGGATATAGCTCATGGCCTTAATGAGCAAAACTGTTGTGAACCACAAGTGTTTTAAAGTGTCATGTATGTAGTCTATTGAACTGGTTTACCAAAATAACTGGTCAGTTCAAGATATGTAATTCACTGAATGGTTGTAAGCCCAATGGACATACACTAAGCAAGGTTCAAGTCCAAAAGACACCTCTGCCTATTAATGACAATTTTATTGCCCAAGACTTTCTTTATTCTTTCTTCTCGTATCTCATTCATGTGGGGGATTGTTGTGTGTGTGTGTGTATAACTATTGGTGTGAATGATATACTCACAATAAGACCTTGTAGCCTAGTGGTAACTTTTGAGTCCCCTTTAAAGGAGGTCATGGGTTCAAGTCCCACTAAGGGAATTTAAGAGGATTTGGGGTATTTATACCTAAATAGATATATAATTATTATATTATATATCAAGACTTGGGACTTGGGACTTGGGGTCTTGGGTCCTAATAATGAGTTAATTTTAATTTCGTCATTAAATTATTTTAATTAATATTAAAAATTGTTTTATTTAATTAATTAAAAATTATTCTATGATTAAACTTAAAACACGTTTTTTTTTAATTAGCCGTTGGGAGTGGTTTAGTGGGAGAAGTGGTCACCCACGTTTTGGGGGAAGTGGGTGGTTTCTGCATCCCTTTATATGAGGGATATGCAGATCAGTTTCTAATAACTTTTCAATCTCTCTCTCTCTCAAAAAACGTCCTTCTTCATACTCCAATTCTGGGCATAATCTCTTGTGGTTTTAAAGTCATCCATTGAGTGCTTCAATCGGATGAACTGTGCTGTTGAATCCTGGGGACAGTTATCTGAGGCTCGAAGCATCACTGATTATCGTGCGGGCGATATTTCTGTCTTAGGACTGTGTGTCTAACACACACCTCAGCATCCAGATAAGTCGTTCCAATTTATTACTATCCTTTTAGTTTTCCCATATACGCATATAACACATCATTCGTCTAAGTGAACTAACAGATCGCGTTTTTAAAATATCAATTCTTTTATGTTTTAGGGATATCAAAAAAGTTTCCATATAATAAATACTTGTAACATATATAGAAATATTTTCCTCAAATAAATTATTTGTGAACAGAATTTGTAACATATATAGAAATATATGCGAAAGGGTGACTCCGTTTCTAACAATAATTTTGACTTTAGGCAGGTTTGATCTTGAAAATAGGAGCATGAGCACTCATGATACTGGGATATAGCTCATGGCCTTAATGAGCAAAACTGTTGTGAACCACAAGTGTTTTAAAGTGTCATGTATGTAGTCTATTGAACTGGTTTACCAAAATAACTGGTCAGTTCAAGATATGTAATTCACTGAATGGTTGTAAGCCCAATGGACATACACTAAGCAAGGTTCAAGTCCAAAAGACACCTCTGCCTATTAATGACAATTTTATTGCCCAAGACTTTCTTTATTCTTTCTTCTCGTATCTCATTCATGTGGGGGATTGTTGTGTGTGTGTGTGTATAACTATTGGTGTGAATGATATACTCACAATAAGACCTTGTAGCCTAGTGGTAACTTTTGAGTCCCCTTTAAAGGAGGTCATGGGTTCAAGTCCCACTAAGGGAATTTAAGAGGATTTGGGGTATTTATACCTAAATAGATATATAATTATTATATTATATATCAAGACTTGGGACTTGGGACTTGGGGTCTTGGGTCCTAATAATGAGTTAATTTTAATTTCGTCATTAAATTATTTTAATTAATATTAAAAATTGTTTTATTTAATTAATTAAAAATTATTCTATGATTAAACTTAAAACACGTTTTTTTTTAATTAGCCGTTGGGAGTGGTTTAGTGGGAGAAGTGGTCACCCACGTTTTGGGGGAAGTGGGTGGTTTCTGCATCCCTTTATATGAGGGATATGCAGATCAGTTTCTAATAACTTTTCAATCTCTCTCTCTCTCAAAAAACGTCCTTCTTCATACTCCAATTCTGGGCATAATCTCTTGTGGTTTTAAAGTCATCCATTGAGTGCTTCAATCGGATGAACTGTGCTGTTGAATCCTGGGGACAGTTATCTGAGGCTCGAAGCATCACTGATTATCGTGCGGGCGATATTTCTGTCTTAGGACTGTGTGTCTAACACACACCTCAGCATCCAGATAAGTCGTTCCAATTTATTACTATCCTTTTAGTTTTCCCATATACGCATATAACACATCATTCGTCTAAGTGAACTAACAGATCGCGTTTTTAAAATATCAATTCTTTTATGTTTTAGGGATATCAAAAAAGTTTCCATATAATAAATACTTGTAACATATATAGAAATATTTTCCTCAAATAAATTATTTGTGAACAGAATTTGTAACATATATAGAAATATATGCGAAAGGGTGACTCCGTTTCTAACAATAATTTTGACTTTAGGCAGGTTTGATCTTGAAAATAGGAGCATGAGCACTCATGATACTGGGATATAGCTCATGGCCTTAATGAGCAAAACTGTTGTGAACCACAAGTGTTTTAAAGTGTCATGTATGTAGTCTATTGAACTGGTTTACCAAAATAACTGGTCAGTTCAAGATATGTAATTCACTGAATGGTTGTAAGCCCAATGGACATACACTAAGCAAGGTTCAAGTCCAAAAGACACCTCTGCCTATTAATGACAATTTTATTGCCCAAGACTTTCTTTATTCTTTCTTCTCGTATCTCATTCATGTGGGGGATTGTTGTGTGTGTGTGTGTATAACTATTGGTGTGAATGATATACTCACAATAAGACCTTGTAGCCTAGTGGTAACTTTTGAGTCCCCTTTAAAGGAGGTCATGGGTTCAAGTCCCACTAAGGGAATTTAAGAGGATTTGGGGTATTTATACCTAAATAGATATATAATTATTATATTATATATCAAGACTTGGGACTTGGGACTTGGGGTCTTGGGTCCTAATAATGAGTTAATTTTAATTTCGTCATTAAATTATTTTAATTAATATTAAAAATTGTTTTATTTAATTAATTAAAAATTATTCTATGATTAAACTTAAAACACGTTTTTTTTTAATTAGCCGTTGGGAGTGGTTTAGTGGGAGAAGTGGTCACCCACGTTTTGGGGGAAGTGGGTGGTTTCTGCATCCCTTTATATGAGGGATATGCAGATCAGTTTCTAATAACTTTTCAATCTCTCTCTCTCTCAAAAAACGTCCTTCTTCATACTCCAATTCTGGGCATAATCTCTTGTGGTTTTAAAGTCATCCATTGAGTGCTTCAATCGGATGAACTGTGCTGTTGAATCCTGGGGACAGTTATCTGAGGCTCGAAGCATCACTGATTATCGTGCGGGCGATATTTCTGTCTTAGGACTGTGTGTCTAACACACACCTCAGCATCCAGATAAGTCGTTCCAATTTATTACTATCCTTTTAGTTTTCCCATATACGCATATAACACATCATTCGTCTAAGTGAACTAACAGATCGCGTTTTTAAAATATCAATTCTTTTATGTTTTAGGGATATCAAAAAAGTTTCCATATAATAAATACTTGTAACATATATAGAAATATTTTCCTCAAATAAATTATTTGTGAACAGAATTTGTAACATATATAGAAATATATGCGAAAGGGTGACTCCGTTTCTAACAATAATTTTGACTTTAGGCAGGTTTGATCTTGAAAATAGGAGCATGAGCACTCATGATACTGGGATATAGCTCATGGCCTTAATGAGCAAAACTGTTGTGAACCACAAGTGTTTTAAAGTGTCATGTATGTAGTCTATTGAACTGGTTTACCAAAATAACTGGTCAGTTCAAGATATGTAATTCACTGAATGGTTGTAAGCCCAATGGACATACACTAAGCAAGGTTCAAGTCCAAAAGACACCTCTGCCTATTAATGACAATTTTATTGCCCAAGACTTTCTTTATTCTTTCTTCTCGTATCTCATTCATGTGGGGGATTGTTGTGTGTGTGTGTGTATAACTATTGGTGTGAATGATATACTCACAATAAGACCTTGTAGCCTAGTGGTAACTTTTGAGTCCCCTTTAAAGGAGGTCATGGGTTCAAGTCCCACTAAGGGAATTTAAGAGGATTTGGGGTATTTATACCTAAATAGATATATAATTATTATATTATATATCAAGACTTGGGACTTGGGACTTGGGGTCTTGGGTCCTAATAATGAGTTAATTTTAATTTCGTCATTAAATTATTTTAATTAATATTAAAAATTGTTTTATTTAATTAATTAAAAATTATTCTATGATTAAACTTAAAACACGTTTTTTTTTAATTAGCCGTTGGGAGTGGTTTAGTGGGAGAAGTGGTCACCCACGTTTTGGGGGAAGTGGGTGGTTTCTGCATCCCTTTATATGAGGGATATGCAGATCAGTTTCTAATAACTTTTCAATCTCTCTCTCTCTCAAAAAACGTCCTTCTTCATACTCCAATTCTGGGCATAATCTCTTGTGGTTTTAAAGTCATCCATTGAGTGCTTCAATCGGATGAACTGTGCTGTTGAATCCTGGGGACAGTTATCTGAGGCTCGAAGCATCACTGATTATCGTGCGGGCGATATTTCTGTCTTAGGACTGTGTGTCTAACACACACCTCAGCATCCAGATAAGTCGTTCCAATTTATTACTATCCTTTTAGTTTTCCCATATACGCATATAACACATCATTCGTCTAAGTGAACTAACAGATCGCGTTTTTAAAATATCAATTCTTTTATGTTTTAGGGATATCAAAAAAGTTTCCAT
The DNA here is from genome assembly GCA_949130495.1 of Sambucus nigra. Taxonomy (NCBI): domain Eukaryota; kingdom Viridiplantae; phylum Streptophyta; class Magnoliopsida; order Dipsacales; family Adoxaceae; genus Sambucus; species Sambucus nigra. The sequence continues at coordinate 89,912,640 of OX422213.1, forward strand.
ATAATAAATACTTGTAACATATATAGAAATATTTTCCTCAAATAAATTATTTGTGAACAGAATTTGTAACATATATAGAAATATATGCGAAAGGGTGACTCCGTTTCTAACAATAATTTTGACTTTAGGCAGGTTTGATCTTGAAAATAGGAGCATGAGCACTCATGATACTGGGATATAGCTCATGGCCTTAATGAGCAAAACTGTTGTGAACCACAAGTGTTTTAAAGTGTCATGTATGTAGTCTATTGAACTGGTTTACCAAAATAACTGGTCAGTTCAAGATATGTAATTCACTGAATGGTTGTAAGCCCAATGGACATACACTAAGCAAGGTTCAAGTCCAAAAGACACCTCTGCCTATTAATGACAATTTTATTGCCCAAGACTTTCTTTATTCTTTCTTCTCGTATCTCATTCATGTGGGGGATTGTTGTGTGTGTGTGTGTATAACTATTGGTGTGAATGATATACTCACAATAAGACCTTGTAGCCTAGTGGTAACTTTTGAGTCCCCTTTAAAGGAGGTCATGGGTTCAAGTCCCACTAAGGGAATTTAAGAGGATTTGGGGTATTTATACCTAAATAGATATATAATTATTATATTATATATCAAGACTTGGGACTTGGGACTTGGGGTCTTGGGTCCTAATAATGAGTTAATTTTAATTTCGTCATTAAATTATTTTAATTAATATTAAAAATTGTTTTATTTAATTAATTAAAAATTATTCTATGATTAAACTTAAAACACGTTTTTTTTTAATTAGCCGTTGGGAGTGGTTTAGTGGGAGAAGTGGTCACCCACGTTTTGGGGGAAGTGGGTGGTTTCTGCATCCCTTTATATGAGGGATATGCAGATCAGTTTCTAATAACTTTTCAATCTCTCTCTCTCTCAAAAAACGTCCTTCTTCATACTCCAATTCTGGGCATAATCTCTTGTGGTTTTAAAGTCATCCATTGAGTGCTTCAATCGGATGAACTGTGCTGTTGAATCCTGGGGACAGTTATCTGAGGCTCGAAGCATCACTGATTATCGTGCGGGCGATATTTCTGTCTTAGGACTGTGTGTCTAACACACACCTCAGCATCCAGATAAGTCGTTCCAATTTATTACTATCCTTTTAGTTTTCCCATATACGCATATAACAATCTAAGACAGAAAGATAAATTTTATATTCGTACAATGGGAAAATTTGATCCTGCTGCTATCGCCTCTGCTAGGCCTGAAAAATTTGTTGGTTTGAATTTTAAACGTTGGCAACAAAAAATGCAATTTTATCTGAATCTGTTGGAACTCGATCACACGTTAGAAATTAAGGAAGATAATTCTGAAGAGACCGAACCTGCAAAAACTGCTGTTAATCAACTTTGGGAAAAATCTGATTTTATGTGCAAAAATCATATTCTGAACAATCTGGATGATGCCCTGTATGATATTTATTTTTCTGTCCCTACTGCTAGAGAGTTATGGTTGATGTTAGATAAGAAATATAAAACTGAAGATGCTGGAAGTAAGAAATTTGTTGTTAGTCGTTTTCTGGATTTTAAAATGGTTGACGAAAAATCTGTTTTGTCACAATTAGAGGAACTTCAAGTCATTATTCATGAAATTCATGCTGAGGGTATGTCAATTAGTGAGGGTTTTCAAGTTGCATCTGTTATTGAGAAACTTCCCCCTTCCTGGAAAGAATTTAGAAATGGCCTTAAACATAAACGTAAAGATATGACTATGGAAGATCTCACTGTTAGACTTAGAATTGAAGAGGATAACTGCGTTAAGGAAAAAAGAGACGTTGCCACGGCTATGGCTGCCAAAGCAAACATTGCTGAAAGTAGTGGGGGGACCAAAAATCAGTTTAAGCCAAATAAGTACCAACATAAATTTAAGGGGAAAGGAAAAGCACCAAATAATGCTACGAAACCTAAAGGTGGGATTAAGAAATTCGGGGGAGACTGTTTTGTTTGTGGTAAACCTGGACATCGAGCCCAAGACTGCTTCAAAAGGAAAAACAATGAGAATTTCAAAAAACCTAATGGGGGTGCACAAGCTTCAATTGTTGAAACTGATAATTTTTCTGCTGTTATTTCAGAGGCACACCTGGTTAGCAACATTAAGGACTGGTGGGTGGACACTGGGGCCACTCGACACATCTGTGGAGACAGGAGTGTTTTTTCCCACTACGAGGTGGTGGGAAGTGATGAAAAGCTCTACATGGGCAATTCTTCAGTAGCTGCTGTTGCTGGAAAAGGGAAGGTGGATTTAAAATTCACTTCTGGAAAAGTCCTGACGTTGAACGAGGTGTTGCACGTGCCCGACATTAGGAAAAACTTGGTCTCAGGCTCGCTGTTGAGTAAAAAGGGTTTTAAAATGGTTTTTGAATCTGATCAGTTTGTTTTATCTAAAAATGGGGTGTTTGTGGGAAAGGGTTACATGTGTGAGGGATTATTCAAATTAAATGTAACTGTTGACTCTGTTTTTAATGTAGTTAATTCTTCTGCTTATATCTCTGATTCCTTATATTTATGGCATAGTAGACTTGGACATGTTAATTTTGCTTCACTTAGAAGATTAATGAATTTAGGAGATATTCCTAAACTGCCTGCAAATGTCGAACACAAATGTGAAATATGTGTTGAATCAAAATTCAAAAGAAAACCTTTTCAAAGTATACAACGCTCTACTGAAATTTTGGGATTAATTCATACCGATTTGTGTGACTTAAAAGGAATTCAAACAAGGGGTGGGAAAAAATATTTTATCACCTTTATAGATGATCACACGAAATTCTGTTATGTGTATCTTTTGAGATCTAAGGATGAAGCACTTGAGAAATTCATACTATATAAAACGGAAGTTGAAAATCAACTAAATCAAAAAATTAAAATTGTGAGATCAGATAGAGGGGGAGAATATTCTGAGCCTTTTAATGATTTTTGTAAAATACATGGCATAATACATCTAACTACGGCACCATATTGTCCACAACAAAATGGTGTGGCGGAACGTAAAAATCAAACGCTAAAGGATATGGTAAATGCTATGTTAAACAGCTCGGGTCTTCCTCACAATTTATGGGGTGAAGCGGTACTTTCAGCTTGTTATATTTTAAACAAAATTCCCCCTAAGAAATCTGATAAATCTCCTTATGAATTATGGAAAGGAAGAAAGCCTTCATATAAATACTTAAAAGTGTGGGGGTGTTTAGCAAAAGTAGTTCTGCCTCCACCTAAACGAACTAAACTCGGACCTAAAACTGTTGATTGTGTATTTATAGGAAATGCTCAAAACAGTAGTGCATATAGGTTCCTTGTGTTTAAATCAGATGTAGATAGTGTATCTACAAATACTATTATTGAATCTCGTGATGCAGAATTTTTTGAACATATTTTTCCACATAATCCCACTACTAGACTTGAGGATGCTCCTTCGAACATATATATGCCATCTAGTAGTAGGCAAGAGAATGATATGGAAATACAGGAAGTTAGGAAAAGTAAAAGACGTAAAATAGATAAATCTTTTGGGCCTGATTATATTTCATTTTTGTCCGAGGGGGATCCTCAATCTTATCACGATGCTCTTATCTCTCCCGAAGCTCCATTTTGGAAAGAGGCTGTTAATAGTGAAATAGAATCTATTATGCAAAATCACACTTGGGATTTAGTTAGCTTGCCACCAGGTTGTAAAACCATAGGGTGTAAATGGATTTTTAAAAGAAAAATGAAACCTGATGGATCCATAGAAAAATATAAGGCTAGGTTAGTAGCTAAAGGATATAAACAAAAGGAGGGAATCGATTTCTTTGACACTTATTCTCCGGTTACGCGAATTACTTCTATTAGAATTCTAATTTCCCTCGCATCCATCTATAAACTGGAAATTCATCAAATGGATGTTAAAACAGCTTTTTTAAATGGGGAATTAGAAGAGGAAATTTATATGGATCAACCGGAAGGATTTGTTGTAAAGGGATTAGAGAACAAAGTTTGCAAGCTAGTTAAATCCTTATATGGACTAAAACAAGCCCCTAAGCAGTGGCATGAAAAATTTGATCAAGTAATGATTAATGATGGATTTAAAATAAATGAATCTGATAAATGTGTGTATTTTAAGTGTCATAGAGATGCTTGTGTGATTGTTTGCCTATACGTTGACGATATGTTAATATTTGGATCACATATGAGTATTATAAAAACCACTAAGAAGATGTTATGTGAACAATTTGATATGAAAGACTTGGGAGTTGGAGATTTTATTTTGGGAATAAAAATAATACGAGATTCTGTGGGAATCAAATTATCACAATCACATTATATAGAAAGTGTGTTAAGGAAATTCAATCAATATGAATCTACTCCTGTTAGAACTCCTTATGATCCAAATAGTAAACTGAAGAAAAACAAAGGAGAACCTGTGTCACAACTTGAATATTCAAGAATTATTGGTAGCTTAATGTACATTATGAACTGCACCAGACCTGATATTGCATATGCAGTAGGGAGATTGAGTAGATATACTTGTAATCCTAATAATGATCACTGGAATGCACTTATTAGAGTTTTGAGATACCTGAAATTTACTTTGGATTATGCTTTATATTATGTCTCATATCCTGCTGTGATTGAAGGTTTTACTGATGCTAATTGGATTTCAGACTCAGAGGAATCCAAATCTACAAGTGGATATGTATTCACATTAGGCGGGGCTGCCGTATCATGGAAATCCTCAAAACAGACATGCATTGCAAGATCAACAATGGAGTCTGAATTCATAGCTTTAGACAAAGCAGGTGAAGAAGCCGAGTGGCTGAGGACATTTCTGGCAGACATTCCAATGTGGCCTAAACCTGTACCTGCGGTACTTATACACTGTGATTGCCAAGCGGCAATAGCAAAAGCAAGCAACAAGTCCTACAATGGAAAGTCAAGACATATTCGTCGCAGGCATAACAGTGTGAGACAACTCATATCTAATGGCATTATAACCATTGACTTTGTAAGGTCAAATGATAATTTAGCAGATCCATTGACCAAAGGGTTGTCAAGAGATATCATTTACAAAACATCGAGGGGGATGGGCTTAAAGCCTAATGAGTAAAATCATCATGATGGATACCCAACCTATCTGAATGGAGATCCCAGGATATAGGTTCCATGGGAAAACTAATTGTGGATGATTATATGTGAGCGCTACAAAGACTTATCATTGTCTTATCCCTATGGTGTTATTAATAATAATAATAGTAGTGCTACCTGTAATGAGAAAGGTTAAGCTAAACTCTTAATGAATCTATGGCAGCGGGATGTGACAGGACATTCTTGATAGATTCACCTAAGTGAGTGTGGTAGTGGGGCCGCTACCTATGGGAATTGTGGCTGAATTCTCTAGAGCACTCATGATACTGGGATATAGCTCATGGCCTTAATGAGCAAAACTGTTGTGAACCACAAGTGTTTTAAAGTGTCATGTATGTAGTCTATTGAACTGGTTTACCAAAATAACTGGTCAGTTCAAGATATGTAATTCACTGAATGGTTGTAAGCCCAATGGACATACACTAAGCAAGGTTCAAGTCCAAAAGACACCTCTGCCTATTAATGACAATTTTATTGCCCAAGACTTTCTTTATTCTTTCTTCTCGTATCTCATTCATGTGGGGGATTGTTGTGTGTGTGTGTGTATAACTATTGGTGTGAATGATATACTCACAATAAGACCTTGTAGCCTAGTGGTAACTTTTGAGTCCCCTTTAAAGGAGGTCATGGGTTCAAGTCCCACTAAGGGAATTTAAGAGGATTTGGGGTATTTATACCTAAATAGATATATAATTATTATATTATATATCAAGACTTGGGACTTGGGACTTGGGGACTTGGGCTTGGGTCTTGGGTCCTAATAATGAGTTAATTTTAATTTCGTCATTAAATTATTTTAATTAATATTAAAAATTGTTTTATTTAATTAATTAAAAATTATTCTATGATTAAACTTAAAACACGTTTTTTTTAATTAGCCGTTGGGAGTGGTTTAGTGGGAGAAGTGGTCACCCACGTTTTGGGGGAAGTGGGTGGTTTCTGCATCCCTTTATATGAGGGATATGCAGATCAGTTTCTAATAACTTTTCAATCTCTCTCTCTCTCAAAAAACGTCCTTCTTCATACTCCAATTCTGGGCATAATCTCTTGTGGTTTTAAAGTCATCCATTGAGTGCTTCAATCGGATGAACTGTGCTGTTGAATCCTGGGGACAGTTATCTGAGGCTCGAAGCATCACTGATTATCGTGCGGGCGATATTTCTGTCTTAGGACTGTGTGTCTAACACACACCTCAGCATCCAGATAAGTCGTTCCAATTTATTACTATCCTTTTAGTTTTCCCATATACGCATATAACAATCTAAGACAGAAAGATAAATTTTATATTCGTACAATGGGAAAATTTGATCCTGCTGCTATCGCCTCTGCTAGGCCTGAAAAATTTGTTGGTTTGAATTTTAAACGTTGGCAACAAAAAATGCAATTTTATCTGAATCTGTTGGAACTCGATCACACGTTAGAAATTAAGGAAGATAATTCTGAAGAGACCGAACCTGCAAAAACTGCTGTTAATCAACTTTGGGAAAAATCTGATTTTATGTGCAAAAATCATATTCTGAACAATCTGGATGATGCCCTGTATGATATTTATTTTTCTGTCCCTACTGCTAGAGAGTTATGGTTGATGTTAGATAAGAAATATAAAACTGAAGATGCTGGAAGTAAGAAATTTGTTGTTAGTCGTTTTCTGGATTTTAAAATGGTTGACGAAAAATCTGTTTTGTCACAATTAGAGGAACTTCAAGTCATTATTCATGAAATTCATGCTGAGGGTATGTCAATTAGTGAGGGTTTTCAAGTTGCATCTGTTATTGAGAAACTTCCCCCTTCCTGGAAAGAATTTAGAAATGGCCTTAAACATAAACGTAAAGATATGACTATGGAAGATCTCACTGTTAGACTTAGAATTGAAGAGGATAACTGCGTTAAGGAAAAAAGAGACGTTGCCACGGCTATGGCTGCCAAAGCAAACATTGCTGAAAGTAGTGGGGGGACCAAAAATCAGTTTAAGCCAAATAAGTACCAACATAAATTTAAGGGGAAAGGAAAAGCACCAAATAATGCTACGAAACCTAAAGGTGGGATTAAGAAATTCGGGGGAGACTGTTTTGTTTGTGGTAAACCTGGACATCGAGCCCAAGACTGCTTCAAAAGGAAAAACAATGAGAATTTCAAAAAACCTAATGGGGGTGCACAAGCTTCAATTGTTGAAACTGATAATTTTTCTGCTGTTATTTCAGAGGCACACCTGGTTAGCAACATTAAGGACTGGTGGGTGGACACTGGGGCCACTCGACACATCTGTGGAGACAGGAGTGTTTTTTCCCACTACGAGGTGGTGGGAAGTGATGAAAAGCTCTACATGGGCAATTCTTCAGTAGCTGCTGTTGCTGGAAAAGGGAAGGTGGATTTAAAATTCACTTCTGGAAAAGTCCTGACGTTGAACGAGGTGTTGCACGTGCCCGACATTAGGAAAAACTTGGTCTCAGGCTCGCTGTTGAGTAAAAAGGGTTTTAAAATGGTTTTTGAATCTGATCAGTTTGTTTTATCTAAAAATGGGGTGTTTGTGGGAAAGGGTTACATGTGTGAGGGATTATTCAAATTAAATGTAACTGTTGACTCTGTTTTTAATGTAGTTAATTCTTCTGCTTATATCTCTGATTCCTTATATTTATGGCATAGTAGACTTGGACATGTTAATTTTGCTTCACTTAGAAGATTAATGAATTTAGGAGATATTCCTAAACTGCCTGCAAATGTCGAACACAAATGTGAAATATGTGTTGAATCAAAATTCAAAAGAAAACCTTTTCAAAGTATACAACGCTCTACTGAAATTTTGGGATTAATTCATACCGATTTGTGTGACTTAAAAGGAATTCAAACAAGGGGTGGGAAAAAATATTTTATCACCTTTATAGATGATCACACGAAATTCTGTTATGTGTATCTTTTGAGATCTAAGGATGAAGCACTTGAGAAATTCATACTATATAAAACGGAAGTTGAAAATCAACTAAATCAAAAAATTAAAATTGTGAGATCAGATAGAGGGGGAGAATATTCTGAGCCTTTTAATGATTTTTGTAAAATACATGGCATAATACATCTAACTACGGCACCATATTGTCCACAACAAAATGGTGTGGCGGAACGTAAAAATCAAACGCTAAAGGATATGGTAAATGCTATGTTAAACAGCTCGGGTCTTCCTCACAATTTATGGGGTGAAGCGGTACTTTCAGCTTGTTATATTTTAAACAAAATTCCCCCTAAGAAATCTGATAAATCTCCTTATGAATTATGGAAAGGAAGAAAGCCTTCATATAAATACTTAAAAGTGTGGGGGTGTTTAGCAAAAGTAGTTCTGCCTCCACCTAAACGAACTAAACTCGGACCTAAAACTGTTGATTGTGTATTTATAGGAAATGCTCAAAACAGTAGTGCATATAGGTTCCTTGTGTTTAAATCAGATGTAGATAGTGTATCTACAAATACTATTATTGAATCTCGTGATGCAGAATTTTTTGAACATATTTTTCCACATAATCCCACTACTAGACTTGAGGATGCTCCTTCGAACATATATATGCCATCTAGTAGTAGGCAAGAGAATGATATGGAAATACAGGAAGTTAGGAAAAGTAAAAGACGTAAAATAGATAAATCTTTTGGGCCTGATTATATTTCATTTTTGTCCGAGGGGGATCCTCAATCTTTTCACGATGCTCTTATCTCTCCCGAAGCTCCATTTTGGAAAGAGGCTGTTAATAGTGAAATAGAATCTATTATGCAAAATCACACTTGGGATTTAGTTAGCTTGCCACCAGGTTGTAAAACCATAGGGTGTAAATGGATTTTTAAAAGAAAAATGAAACCTGATGGATCCATAGAAAAATATAAGGCTAGGTTAGTAGCTAAAGGATATAAACAAAAGGAGGGAATCGATTTCTTTGACACTTATTCTCCGGTTACGCGAATTACTTCTATTAGAATTCTAATTTCCCTCGCATCCATCTATAAACTGGAAATTCATCAAATGGATGTTAAAACAGCTTTTTTAAATGGGGAATTAGAAGAGGAAATTTATATGGATCAACCGGAAGGATTTGTTGTAAAGGGATTAGAGAACAAAGTTTGCAAGCTAGTTAAATCCTTATATGGACTAAAACAAGCCCCTAAGCAGTGGCATGAAAAATTTGATCAAGTAATGATTAATGATGGATTTAAAATAAATGAATCTGATAAATGTGTGTATTTTAAGTGTCATAGAGATGCTTGTGTGATTGTTTGCCTATACGTTGACGATATGTTAATATTTGGATCACATATGAGTATTATAAAAACCACTAAGAAGATGTTATGTGAACAATTTGATATGAAAGACTTGGGAGTTGGAGATTTTATTTTGGGAATAAAAATAATACGAGATTCTGTGGGAATCAAATTATCACAATCACATTATATAGAAAGTGTGTTAAGGAAATTCAATCAATATGAATCTACTCCTGTTAGAACTCCTTATGATCCAAATAGTAAACTGAAGAAAAACAAAGGAGAACCTGTGTCACAACTTGAATATTCAAGAATTATTGGTAGCTTAATGTACATTATGAACTGCACCAGACCTGATATTGCATATGCAGTAGGGAGATTGAGTAGATATACTTGTAATCCTAATAATGATCACTGGAATGCACTTATTAGAGTTTTGAGATACCTGAAATTTACTTTGGATTATGCTTTATATTATGTCTCATATCCTGCTGTGATTGAAGGTTTTACTGATGCTAATTGGATTTCAGACTCAGAGGAATCCAAATCTACAAGTGGATATGTATTCACATTAGGCGGGGCTGCCGTATCATGGAAATCCTCAAAACAGACATGCATTGCAAGATCAACAATGGAGTCTGAATTCATAGCTTTAGACAAAGCAGGTGAAGAAGCCGAGTGGCTGAGGACATTTCTGGCAGACATTCCAATGTGGCCTAAACCTGTACCTGCGGTACTTATACACTGTGATTGCCAAGCGGCAATAGCAAAAGCAAGCAACAAGTCCTACAATGGAAAGTCAAGACATATTCGTCGCAGGCATAACAGTGTGAGACAACTCATATCTAATGGCATTATAACCATTGACTTTGTAAGGTCAAATGATAATTTAGCAGATCCATTGACCAAAGGGTTGTCAAGAGATATCATTTACAAAACATCGAGGGGGATGGGCTTAAAGCCTAATGAGTAAAATCATCATGATGGATACCCAACCTATCTGAATGGAGATCCCAGGATATAGGTTCCATGGGAAAACTAATTGTGGATGATTATATGTGAGCGCTACAAAGACTTATCATTGTCTTATCCCTATGGTGTTATTAATAATAATAATAGTAGTGCTACCTGTAATGAGAAAGGTTAAGCTAAACTCTTAATGAATCTATGGCTTGAATTTTCAAGCGGGATGTGACAGGACATTCTTGATAGATTCACCTAAGTGAGTGTGGTAGTGGGGCCGCTACCTATGGGAATTGTGGCTGAATTCTCTAGAGCACTCATGATACTGGGATATAGCTCATGGCCTTAATGAGCAAAACTGTTGTGAACCACAAGTGTTTTAAAGTGTCATGTATGTAGTCTATTGAACTGGTTTACCAAAATAACTGGTCAGTTCAAGATATGTAATTCACTGAATGGTTGTAAGCCCAATGGACATACACTAAGCAAGGTTCAAGTCCAAAAGACACCTCTGCCTATTAATGACAATTTTATTGCCCAAGACTTTCTTTATTCTTTCTTCTCGTATCTCATTCATGTGGGGGATTGTTGTGTGTGTGTGTGTATAACTATTGGTGTGAATGATATACTCACAATAAGACCTTGTAGCCTAGTGGTAACTTTTGAGTCCCCTTTAAAGGAGGTCATGGGTTCAAGTCCCACTAAGGGAATTTAAGAGGATTTGGGGTATTTATACCTAAATAGATATATAATTATTATATTATATATCAAGACTTGGGACTTGGGACTTGGGGACTTGGGCTTGGGTCTTGGGTCCTAATAATGAGTTAATTTTAATTTCGTCATTAAATTATTTTAATTAATATTAAAAATTGTTTTATTTAATTAATTAAAAATTATTCTATGATTAAACTTAAAACACGTTTTTTTTTAATTAGCCGTTGGGAGTGGTTTAGTGGGAGAAGTGGTCACCCACGTTTTGGGGGAAGTGGGTGGTTTCTGCATCCCTTTATATGAGGGATATGCAGATCAGTTTCTAATAACTTTTCAATCTCTCTCTCTCTCAAAAAACGTCCTTCTTCATACTCCAATTCTGGGCATAATCTCTTGTGGTTTTAAAGTCATCCATTGAGTGCTTCAATCGGATGAACTGTGCTGTTGAATCCTGGGGACAGTTATCTGAGGCTCGAAGCATCACTGATTATCGTGCGGGCGATATTTCTGTCTTAGGACTGTGTGTCTAACACACACCTCAGCATCCAGATAAGTCGTTCCAATTTATTACTATCCTTTTAGTTTTCCCATATACGCATATAACAATCTAAGACAGAAAGATAAATTTTATATTCGTACAATGGGAAAATTTGATCCTGCTGCTATCGCCTCTGCTAGGCCTGAAAAATTTGTTGGTTTGAATTTTAAACGTTGGCAACAAAAAATGCAATTTTATCTGAATCTGTTGGAACTCGATCACACGTTAGAAATTAAGGAAGATAATTCTGAAGAGACCGAACCTGCAAAAACTGCTGTTAATCAACTTTGGGAAAAATCTGATTTTATGTGCAAAAATCATATTCTGAACAATCTGGATGATGCCCTGTATGATATTTATTTTTCTGTCCCTACTGCTAGAGAGTTATGGTTGATGTTAGATAAGAAATATAAAACTGAAGATGCTGGAAGTAAGAAATTTGTTGTTAGTCGTTTTCTGGATTTTAAAATGGTTGACGAAAAATCTGTTTTGTCACAATTAGAGGAACTTCAAGTCATTATTCATGAAATTCATGCTGAGGGTATGTCAATTAGTGAGGGTTTTCAAGTTGCATCTGTTATTGAGAAACTTCCCCCTTCCTGGAAAGAATTTAGAAATGGCCTTAAACATAAACGTAAAGATATGACTATGGAAGATCTCACTGTTAGACTTAGAATTGAAGAGGATAACTGCGTTAAGGAAAAAAGAGACGTTGCCACGGCTATGGCTGCCAAAGCAAACATTGCTGAAAGTAGTGGGGGGACCAAAAATCAGTTTAAGCCAAATAAGTACCAACATAAATTTAAGGGGAAAGGAAAAGCACCAAATAATGCTACGAAACCTAAAGGTGGGATTAAGAAATTCGGGGGAGACTGTTTTGTTTGTGGTAAACCTGGACATCGAGCCCAAGACTGCTTCAAAAGGAAAAACAATGAGAATTTCAAAAAACCTAATGGGGGTGCACAAGCTTCAATTGTTGAAACTGATAATTTTTCTGCTGTTATTTCAGAGGCACACCTGGTTAGCAACATTAAGGACTGGTGGGTGGACACTGGGGCCACTCGACACATCTGTGGAGACAGGAGTGTTTTTTCCCACTACGAGGTGGTGGGAAGTGATGAAAAGCTCTACATGGGCAATTCTTCAGTAGCTGCTGTTGCTGGAAAAGGGAAGGTGGATTTAAAATTCACTTCTGGAAAAGTCCTGACGTTGAACGAGGTGTTGCACGTGCCCGACATTAGGAAAAACTTGGTCTCAGGCTCGCTGTTGAGTAAAAAGGGTTTTAAAATGGTTTTTGAATCTGATCAGTTTGTTTTATCTAAAAATGGGGTGTTTGTGGGAAAGGGTTACATGTGTGAGGGATTATTCAAATTAAATGTAACTATTGACTCTGTTTTTAATGTAGTTAATTCTTCTGCTTATATCTCTGATTCCTTATATTTATGGCATAGTAGACTTGGACATGTTAATTTTGCTTCACTTAGAAGATTAATGAATTTAGGAGATATTCCTAAACTGCCTGCAAATGTCGAACACAAATGTGAAATATGTGTTGAATCAAAATTCAAAAGAAAACCTTTTCAAAGTATACAACGCTCTACTGAAATTTTGGGATTAATTCATACCGATTTGTGTGACTTAAAAGGAATTCAAACAAGGGGTGGGAAAAAATATTTTATCACCTTTATAGATGATCACACGAAATTCTGTTATGTGTATCTTTTGAGATCTAAGGATGAAGCACTTGAGAAATTCATACTATATAAAACGGAAGTTGAAAATCAACTAAATCAAAAAATTAAAATTGTGAGATCAGATAGAGGGGGAGAATATTCTGAGCCTTTTAATGATTTTTGTAAAATACATGGCATAATACATCTAACTACGGCACCATATTGTCCACAACAAAATGGTGTGGCGGAACGTAAAAATCAAACGCTAAAGGATATGGTAAATGCTATGTTAAACAGCTCGGGTCTTCCTCACAATTTATGGGGTGAAGCGGTACTTTCAGCTTGTTATATTTTAAACAAAATTCCCCCTAAGAAATCTGATAAATCTCCTTATGAATTATGGAAAGGAAGAAAGCCTTCATATAAATACTTAAAAGTGTGGGGGTGTTTAGCAAAAGTAGTTCTGCCTCCACCTAAACGAACTAAACTCGGACCTAAAACTGTTGATTGTGTATTTATAGGAAATGCTCAAAACAGTAGTGCATATAGGTTCCTTGTGTTTAAATCAGATGTAGATAGTGTATCTACAAATACTATTATTGAATCTCGTGATGCAGAATTTTTTGAACATATTTTTCCACATAATCCCACTACTAGACTTGAGGATGCTCCTTCGAACATATATATGCCATCTAGTAGTAGGCAAGAGAATGATATGGAAATACAGGAAGTTAGGAAAAGTAAAAGACGTAAAATAGATAAATCTTTTGGGCCTGATTATATTTCATTTTTGTCCGAGGGGGATCCTCAATCTTATCACGATGCTCTTATCTCTCCCGAAGCTCCATTTTGGAAAGAGGCTGTTAATAGTGAAATAGAATCTATTATGCAAAATCACACTTGGGATTTAGTTAGCTTGCCACCAGGTTGTAAAACCATAGGGTGTAAATGGATTTTTAAAAGAAAAATGAAACCTGATGGATCCATAGAAAAATATAAGGCTAGGTTAGTAGCTAAAGGATATAAACAAAAGGAGGGAATCGATTTCTTTGACACTTATTCTCCGGTTACGCGAATTACTTCTATTAGAATTCTAATTTCCCTCGCATCCATCTATAAACTGGAAATTCATCAAATGGATGTTAAAACAGCTTTTTTAAATGGGGAATTAGAAGAGGAAATTTATATGGATCAACCGGAAGGATTTGTTGTAAAGGGATTAGAGAACAAAGTTTGCAAGCTAGTTAAATCCTTATATGGACTAAAACAAGCCCCTAAGCAGTGGCATGAAAAATTTGATCAAGTAATGATTAATGATGGATTTAAAATAAATGAATCTGATAAATGTGTGTATTTTAAGTGTCATAGAGATGCTTGTGTGATTGTTTGCCTATACGTTGACGATATGTTAATATTTGGATCACATATGAGTATTATAAAAACCACTAAGAAGATGTTATGTGAACAATTTGATATGAAAGACTTGGGAGTTGGAGATTTTATTTTGGGAATAAAAATAATACGAGATTCTGTGGGAATCAAATTATCACAATCACATTATATAGAAAGTGTGTTAAGGAAATTCAATCAATATGAATCTACTCCTGTTAGAACTCCTTATGATCCAAATAGTAAACTGAAGAAAAACAAAGGAGAACCTGTGTCACAACTTGAATATTCAAGAATTATTGGTAGCTTAATGTACATTATGAACTGCACCAGACCTGATATTGCATATGCAGTAGGGAGATTGAGTAGATATACTTGTAATCCTAATAATGATCACTGGAATGCACTTATTAGAGTTTTGAGATACCTGAAATTTACTTTGGATTATGCTTTATATTATGTCTCATATCCTGCTGTGATTGAAGGTTTTACTGATGCTAATTGGATTTCAGACTCAGAGGAATCCAAATCTACAAGTGGATATGTATTCACATTAGGCGGGGCTGCCGTATCATGGAAATCCTCAAAACAGACATGCATTGCAAGATCAACAATGGAGTCTGAATTCATAGCTTTAGACAAAGCAGGTGAAGAAGCCGAGTGGCTGAGGACATTTCTGGCAGACATTCCAATGTGGCCTAAACCTGTACCTGCGGTACTTATACACTGTGATTGCCAAGCGGCAATAGCAAAAGCAAGCAACAAGTCCTACAATGGAAAGTCAAGACATATTCGTCGCAGGCATAACAGTGTGAGACAACTCATATCTAATGGCATTATAACCATTGACTTTGTAAGGTCAAATGATAATTTAGCAGATCCATTGACCAAAGGGTTGTCAAGAGATATCATTTACAAAACATCGAGGGGGATGGGCTTAAAGCCTAATGAGTAAAATCATCATGATGGATACCCAACCTATCTGAATGGAGATCCCAGGATATAGGTTCCATGGGAAAACTAATTGTGGATGATTATATGTGAGCGCTACAAAGACTTATCATTGTCTTATCCCTATGGTGTTATTAATAATAATAATAGTAGTGCTACCTGTAATGAGAAAGGTTAAGCTAAACTCTTAATGAATCTATGGCTTGAATTTTCAAGCGGGATGTGACAGGACATTCTTGATAGATTCACCTAAGTGAGTGTGGTAGTGGGGCCGCTACCTATGGGAATTGTGGCTGAATTCTCTAGAGCACTCATGATACTGGGATATAGCTCATGGCCTTAATGAGCAAAACTGTTGTGAACCACAAGTGTTTTAAAGTGTCATGTATGTAGTCTATTGAACTGGTTTACCAAAATAACTGGTCAGTTCAAGATATGTAATTCACTGAATGGTTGTAAGCCCAATGGACATACACTAAGCAAGGTTCAAGTCCAAAAGACACCTCTGCCTATTAATGACAATTTTATTGCCCAAGACTTTCTTTATTCTTTCTTCTCGTATCTCATTCATGTGGGGGATTGTTGTGTGTGTGTGTGTATAACTATTGGTGTGAATGATATACTCACAATAAGACCTTGTAGCCTAGTGGTAACTTTTGAGTCCCCTTTAAAGGAGGTCATGGGTTCAAGTCCCACTAAGGGAATTTAAGAGGATTTGGGGTATTTATACCTAAATAGATATATAATTATTATATTATATATCAAGACTTGGGACTTGGGACTTGGGGACTTGGGCTTGGGTCTTGGGTCCTAATAATGAGTTAATTTTAATTTCGTCATTAAATTATTTTAATTAATATTAAAAATTGTTTTATTTAATTAATTAAAAATTATTCTATGATTAAACTTAAAACACGTTTTTTTTTAATTAGCCGTTGGGAGTGGTTTAGTGGGAGAAGTGGTCACCCACGTTTTGGGGGAAGTGGGTGGTTTCTGCATCCCTTTATATGAGGGATATGCAGATCAGTTTCTAATAACTTTTCAATCTCTCTCTCTCTCAAAAAACGTCCTTCTTCATACTCCAATTCTGGGCATAATCTCTTGTGGTTTTAAAGTCATCCATTGAGTGCTTCAATCGGATGAACTGTGCTGTTGAATCCTGGGGACAGTTATCTGAGGCTCGAAGCATCACTGATTATCGTGCGGGCGATATTTCTGTCTTAGGACTGTGTGTCTAACACACACCTCAGCATCCAGATAAGTCGTTCCAATTTATTACTATCCTTTTAGTTTTCCCATATACGCATATAACAATCTAAGACAGAAAGATAAATTTTATATTCGTACAATGGGAAAATTTGATCCTGCTGCTATCGCCTCTGCTAGGCCTGAAAAATTTGTTGGTTTGAATTTTAAACGTTGGCAACAAAAAATGCAATTTTATCTGAATCTGTTGGAACTCGATCACACGTTAGAAATTAAGGAAGATAATTCTGAAGAGACCGAACCTGCAAAAACTGCTGTTAATCAACTTTGGGAAAAATCTGATTTTATGTGCAAAAATCATATTCTGAACAATCTGGATGATGCCCTGTATGATATTTATTTTTCTGTCCCTACTGCTAGAGAGTTATGGTTGATGTTAGATAAGAAATATAAAACTGAAGATGCTGGAAGTAAGAAATTTGTTGTTAGTCGTTTTCTGGATTTTAAAATGGTTGACGAAAAATCTGTTTTGTCACAATTAGAGGAACTTCAAGTCATTATTCATGAAATTCATGCTGAGGGTATGTCAATTAGTGAGGGTTTTCAAGTTGCATCTGTTATTGAGAAACTTCCCCCTTCCTGGAAAGAATTTAGAAATGGCCTTAAACATAAACGTAAAGATATGACTATGGAAGATCTCACTGTTAGACTTAGAATTGAAGAGGATAACTGCGTTAAGGAAAAAAGAGACGTTGCCACGGCTATGGCTGCCAAAGCAAACATTGCTGAAAGTAGTGGGGGGACCAAAAATCAGTTTAAGCCAAATAAGTACCAACATAAATTTAAGGGGAAAGGAAAAGCACCAAATAATGCTACGAAACCTAAAGGTGGGATTAAGAAATTCGGGGGAGACTGTTTTGTTTGTGGTAAACCTGGACATCGAGCCCAAGACTGCTTCAAAAGGAAAAACAATGAGAATTTCAAAAAACCTAATGGGGGTGCACAAGCTTCAATTGTTGAAACTGATAATTTTTCTGCTGTTATTTCAGAGGCACACCTGGTTAGCAACATTAAGGACTGGTGGGTGGACACTGGGGCCACTCGACACATCTGTGGAGACAGGAGTGTTTTTTCCCACTACGAGGTGGTGGGAAGTGATGAAAAGCTCTACATGGGCAATTCTTCAGTAGCTGCTGTTGCTGGAAAAGGGAAGGTGGATTTAAAATTCACTTCTGGAAAAGTCCTGACGTTGAACGAGGTGTTGCACGTGCCCGACATTAGGAAAAACTTGGTCTCAGGCTCGCTGTTGAGTAAAAAGGGTTTTAAAATGGTTTTTGAATCTGATCAGTTTGTTTTATCTAAAAATGGGGTGTTTGTGGGAAAGGGTTACATGTGTGAGGGATTATTCAAATTAAATGTAACTGTTGACTCTGTTTTTAATGTAGTTAATTCTTCTGCTTATATCTCTGATTCCTTATATTTATGGCATAGTAGACTTGGACATGTTAATTTTGCTTCACTTAGAAGATTAATGAATTTAGGAGATATTCCTAAACTGCCTGCAAATGTCGAACACAAATGTGAAATATGTGTTGAATCAAAATTCAAAAGAAAACCTTTTCAAAGTATACAACGCTCTACTGAAATTTTGGGATTAATTCATACCGATTTGTGTGACTTAAAAGGAATTCAAACAAGGGGTGGGAAAAAATATTTTATCACCTTTATAGATGATCACACGAAATTCTGTTATGTGTATCTTTTGAGATCTAAGGATGAAGCACTTGAGAAATTCATACTATATAAAACGGAAGTTGAAAATCAACTAAATCAAAAAATTAAAATTGTGAGATCAGATAGAGGGGGAGAATATTCTGAGCCTTTTAATGATTTTTGTAAAATACATGGCATAATACATCTAACTACGGCACCATATTGTCCACAACAAAATGGTGTGGCGGAACGTAAAAATCAAACGCTAAAGGATATGGTAAATGCTATGTTAAACAGCTCGGGTCTTCCTCACAATTTATGGGGTGAAGCGGTACTTTCAGCTTGTTATATTTTAAACAAAATTCCCCCTAAGAAATCTGATAAATCTCCTTATGAATTATGGAAAGGAAGAAAGCCTTCATATAAATACTTAAAAGTGTGGGGGTGTTTAGCAAAAGTAGTTCTGCCTCCACCTAAACGAACTAAACTCGGACCTAAAACTGTTGATTGTGTATTTATAGGAAATGCTCAAAACAGTAGTGCATATAGGTTCCTTGTGTTTAAATCAGATGTAGATAGTGTATCTACAAATACTATTATTGAATCTCGTGATGCAGAATTTTTTGAACATATTTTTCCACATAATCCCACTACTAGACTTGAGGATGCTCCTTCGAACATATATATGCCATCTAGTAGTAGGCAAGAGAATGATATGGAAATACAGGAAGTTAGGAAAAGTAAAAGACGTAAAATAGATAAATCTTTTGGGCCTGATTATATTTCATTTTTGTCCGAGGGGGATCCTCAATCTTATCACGATGCTCTTATCTCTCCCGAAGCTCCATTTTGGAAAGAGGCTGTTAATAGTGAAATAGAATCTATTATGCAAAATCACACTTGGGATTTAGTTAGCTTGCCACCAGGTTGTAAAACCATAGGGTGTAAATGGATTTTTAAAAGAAAAATGAAACCTGATGGATCCATAGAAAAATATAAGGCTAGGTTAGTAGCTAAAGGATATAAACAAAAGGAGGGAATCGATTTCTTTGACACTTATTCTCCGGTTACGCGAATTACTTCTATTAGAATTCTAATTTCCCTCGCATCCATCTATAAACTGGAAATTCATCAAATGGATGTTAAAACAGCTTTTTTAAATGGGGAATTAGAAGAGGAAATTTATATGGATCAACCGGAAGGATTTGTTGTAAAGGGATTAGAGAACAAAGTTTGCAAGCTAGTTAAATCCTTATATGGACTAAAACAAGCCCCTAAGCAGTGGCATGAAAAATTTGATCAAGTAATGATTAATGATGGATTTAAAATAAATGAATCTGATAAATGTGTGTATTTTAAGTGTCATAGAGATGCTTGTGTGATTGTTTGCCTATACGTTGACGATATGTTAATATTTGGATCACATATGAGTATTATAAAAACCACTAAGAAGATGTTATGTGAACAATTTGATATGAAAGACTTGGGAGTTGGAGATTTTATTTTGGGAATAAAAATAATACGAGATTCTGTGGGAATCAAATTATCACAATCACATTATATAGAAAGTGTGTTAAGGAAATTCAATCAATATGAATCTACTCCTGTTAGAACTCCTTATGATCCAAATAGTAAACTGAAGAAAAACAAAGGAGAACCTGTGTCACAACTTGAATATTCAAGAATTATTGGTAGCTTAATGTACATTATGAACTGCACCAGACCTGATATTGCATATGCAGTAGGGAGATTGAGTAGATATACTTGTAATCCTAATAATGATCACTGGAATGCACTTATTAGAGTTTTGAGATACCTGAAATTTACTTTGGATTATGCTTTATATTATGTCTCATATCCTGCTGTGATTGAAGGTTTTACTGATGCTAATTGGATTTCAGACTCAGAGGAATCCAAATCTACAAGTGGATATGTATTCACATTAGGCGGGGCTGCCGTATCATGGAAATCCTCAAAACAGACATGCATTGCAAGATCAACAATGGAGTCTGAATTCATAGCTTTAGACAAAGCAGGTGAAGAAGCCGAGTGGCTGAGGACATTTCTGGCAGACATTCCAATGTGGCCTAAACCTGTACCTGCGGTACTTATACACTGTGATTGCCAAGCGGCAATAGCAAAAGCAAGCAACAAGTCCTACAATGGAAAGTCAAGACATATTCGTCGCAGGCATAACAGTGTGAGACAACTCATATCTAATGGCATTATAACCATTGACTTTGTAAGGTCAAATGATAATTTAGCAGATCCATTGACCAAAGGGTTGTCAAGAGATATCATTTACAAAACATCGAGGGGGATGGGCTTAAAGCCTAATGAGTAAAATCATCATGATGGATACCCAACCTATCTGAATGGAGATCCCAGGATATAGGTTCCATGGGAAAACTAATTGTGGATGATTATATGTGAGCGCTACAAAGACTTATCATTGTCTTATCCCTATGGTGTTATTAATAATAATAATAGTAGTGCTACCTGTAATGAGAAAGGTTAAGCTAAACTCTTAATGAATCTATGGCAGCGGGATGTGACAGGACATTCTTGATAGATTCACCTAAGTGAGTGTGGTAGTGGGGCCGCTACCTATGGGAATTGTGGCTGAATTCTCTAGAGCACTCATGATACTGGGATATAGCTCATGGCCTTAATGAGCAAAACTGTTGTGAACCACAAGTGTTTTAAAGTGTCATGTATGTAGTCTATTGAACTGGTTTACCAAAATAACTGGTCAGTTCAAGATATGTAATTCACTGAATGGTTGTAAGACCAATGGACATACACTAAGCAAGGTTCAAGTCCAAAAGACACCTCTGCCTATTAATGACAATTTTATTGCCCAAGACTTTCTTTATTCTTTCTTCTCGTATCTCATTCATGTGGGGGATTGTTGTGTGTGTGTGTGTATAACTATTGGTGTGAATGATATACTCACAATAAGACCTTGTAGCCTAGTGGTAACTTTTGAGTCCCCTTTAAAGGAGGTCATGGGTTCAAGTCCCACTAAGGGAATTTAAGAGGATTTGGGGTATTTATACCTAAATAGATATATAATTATTATATTATATATCAAGACTTGGGACTTGGGACTTGGGGACTTGGGCTTGGGTCTTGGGTCCTAATAATGAGTTAATTTTAATTTCGTCATTAAATTATTTTAATTAATATTAAAAATTGTTTTATTTAATTAATTAAAAATTATTCTATGATTAAACTTAAAACACGTTTTTTTTTAATTAGCCGTTGGGAGTGGTTTAGTGGGAGAAGTGGTCACCCACGTTTTGGGGGAAGTGGGTGGTTTCTGCATCCCTTTATATGAGGGATATGCAGATCAGTTTCTAATAACTTTTCAATCTCTCTCTCTCTCAAAAAACGTCCTTCTTCATACTCCAATTCTGGGCATAATCTCTTGTGGTTTTAAAGTCATCCATTGAGTGCTTCAATCGGATGAACTGTGCTGTTGAATCCTGGGGACAGTTATCTGAGGCTCGAAGCATCACTGATTATCGTGCGGGCGATATTTCTGTCTTAGGACTGTGTGTCTAACACACACCTCAGCATCCAGATAAGTCGTTCCAATTTATTACTATCCTTTTAGTTTTCCCATATACGCATATAACACATCATTCGTCTAAGTGAACTAACAGATCGCGTTTTTAAAATATCAATTCTTTTATGTTTTAGGGATATCAAAAAAGTTTCCATATAATAAATACTTGTAACATATATAGAAATATTTTCCTAAAATAAATTATTTGTGAACAGAATTTGTAACATATATAGAAATATATGCGAAAGGGTGACTCCGTTTCTAACAATAATTTTGACTTTAGGCAGGTTTGATCTTGAAAATAGGAGCATGAGCATTGATGCTCTAGTCTTACATTTTTATTTCTTTTTTAGATTTTTAGTATGTGCTCGTCGTAAACATATTATCAGAAACAAAAATAATAAGGGAGATTTCTTTTAAAAAAAATATAGTTTTAATTCTTATTTTTTCAAATACCCCTTTTTCAAACATACGAATTTTTTGATGTCACTTTCCATGACAACGATTATTAATGGAACAAAGCTATCACTATCAGTGACATTACAAAAATGTAAAAACGTCTTCTTCTTCCATGCCATAATTTATTTTAGCAAATCCAAACTTCATTAAAAAAATCTTCGTTAGCTTTCTTGCTCTGTACCAAATCCTCATTCAATTTGACAACTAATCCCACTAAACACTCATATAAGTTTGGTTTATTAAAATTTTTGCGATTTTTGTTATATTTTTATAAATTTCATATGTTTGAACACAATGTGGACATTTGATAGCATTTAAGGATTTGAGCCCTAAAAATCTAGAACATGGTGGCCCATGATTTTAGGGTTATTTTTTTATTAGGGTTTATATTTGTGTGTTTCATATCTATTTGTGTGAGTGACTTTAGGGTTAAAAATGATATACTTAGATTAGGTTTCAACATGATCTTAATTAGGTACATAATTTTTTATTTTATTAGATTTACATTTTAAAGAGTAGTCCGCTTATATGGTAATATGTAGAAGTCATATAGTAGATCACAATCAAGCCGAATTCAATTTTAGTCCAAATTTTATTATGATTAATTGGGTGAACCTAAATGTGCAAGATATATATGATCTAAATTAAATCAAAACAAACCACAGGATAGGATATGAGGAAAAAATCCCTTTTAGGAATTTTATTTTTATTTTTATTTTTCAACATTGCTACAGAATGACATGGACAGACTTACAGACCTAAACTCCATTAAGTATTGGAGTAATGTCTTATTCCTTGTTGCTAACAGAAGGCGGTGCAAATCAAACAATGCTCCACATAGCAAGCTCCATTTGCCTCGGTTTCCACCGATCAGCCTCAGAATACTCCTTTCTTATCTTCAACATTGAAGATATAACTCCGGAGGGATATGAACATGCGATGTATTCTTCAAGATTTTTTTAAAGTGATAAAAAAAGTATCCAAGGGGTTTGGATTTGAAACATTAAAGGGTTTGATCATAAAAAGTGTTGTTAAAGGCTTGATAATAATTGCAATTTCGTATCTTTATATATAGAGAGAAAAATCTCCAAGATATATTCTCGAAAAGATTGTGTTTGAAATTAAATAAAATACAATTTTTTACCATCTAGTTCAAACAAGTTACATCTCATTCGAATGAAGTATCCTATCTCGTTCGAACCACTTCTAATGACTAAATAAACTAGAAAACATAGGGGCCAAAAGTTACCAAAATCGATCTCGTTCGAAGTTCGTTCGAAGCTATTCTAACAAGGTAAATTTACTTGTTTGAATGACATCCAAATGTCTTTCTAACAACTTTGTAATTTTTTTAAAAAACATTTTGATAATATTTTGAAAAAATATTGTTGATTCAAACAAGTTTAAATAACCCCTGAATATAAGTAATCATTAAATCAACCTCACATACATTCTTTGATGACTGTAGTAACGATCTCAACTCTTCGATCTTCAATTATTGCATTCGGTCACTAATTTATCTTCGATTGAATCTTTTTAAAATATACATGATGATATAAAGGTGCAACGGAATATGCCAAACTTAAAAACATAATGAACAATTATCAACCTTGCTCTTACAAATCTCCTCCTTTAGTTATTCCGGTACATAACACAAAATTGAAAAAAAAATAACTCTTAAGACAAGTTCAAATAATGTCCCTCCGAAACCTTAAAAGGAAAAAGACACGCGTGACTTTCTCTTTACTGAATATCATCATCATGTAGTCCATGATATCATCAACGAGAAAAAATACCTACATACATGCAACAAAGAAAATACCCTGATGCATGAAGTTTAAAACAAAGAAGACTCCTCTTCAATATGTTCTTCCCGTTTTTGTCCGTAATAGAAAAGGGTTGGAATCTAAATCTAAAAAGTTAGCATTATGAGGAAATAATTCTAAAATATCATCATAAAAAATAGACAATTAACTATATGCGATGAAACTTCCACAAACTAACAAATTATTTTTGAAAATTTTAAAATTTTTAAGTATAAAAATATACGTATAAATACAAATACAAATAATCACACCGCGAAGTAGCACAAAAATATCTGAATAATGAATATGGAATGAATATGTGTGAACTTAATACGTGGAAAAGTCAACATAGCCACATGTATTGATGGTGCATGAGGTCAAAGTGACACTTCTAAAGAAATAACTCAATTAAAGAATATGTGAGAAATATTGAACAAAGAGAAATTGACTCAACTCGTACAAAATGTCAGGAATTTCAATGCTTCTCGATTCAGTTAAGTCAAACTATTTAATGTTTTTGAAGGATTTTTATTATTCAAACCCATTGATCTTTAACTTATAACGCCTTTAAAATCTCACATTTTAAGCATAAACTCCAAAAATATTTTAAGGAATCTTGTTGCTAATTTTTAATGAACCATCAATGAAATAAATTTGGCATTGGCACTTCTGTTTTTATGTTCCAAAATTATCTTTTAGGCTCTTGAAAATGGTATACTTTAATTCAAAGTAGTCTACGTCTTTTGTAGCTCATTTCCATTGCTTAAACATAAATCAATCAATTTTTCGATAAAAAATACGGGCAATGGTTTTTACAAGCACAATTAGTTCCTAGTACATTTGGTTCGTTATTAAGCACGATTGACATGAGAACAATTTATTCAACATAAGACAAGCCAGTACAACATTGAAAAGTCCATGCATGTGTACGATCAAGGCAATATAATGAGTCTAGCATGAAAGTAGTAATGAACAATGAACAACGCAATTCTAAATATGCATAAAAAGCTGAAGCCAAGTCTCATAACACCATGGTTAAGTCACTTGAATGAATGGAATTAAATTGTGATTCGAACATCTTAAATGTGCATCCATTTATGATGTAAAATAAAATGTAAAAATCTTTTTCAAATTTGGAAAATTTTATCAAAATAAAATCTTTTTGAACTTTTTTAGAATTTTTTTTCTAGAATAAAATAATACATTTTTGGAATTTTCAAAATATAAACATAAGAATAAAATCTAGTTATAGGGATGAATGATAGCAATATGAAAATCACCCTAAACTAGATATAAGTCCTGACCGCAATCATTTGTTTTGGAGGTGTTCTCAAAAGGCCTATACGTCTTTTGAAACTCCTCCATTAAACATTGAGAAGTTTTGTCTAGAAATCCTACTTGCTATGTAAGACTAGTAGGGTCTCTATTGCGGTGTGTGGGAGTATGTATGTGAGACACTTTTTCTAGTTTGAAACAAAACTCCCTAAGGTGACATATTTGTTTGCAATGGGTACAAACATAGATTATTTTGGAACGACCTTGGTTTCTCTTTGGTAGGTTAGGTGGAGGCCGATAAGGATCTATCACAAACTTGGCAACCGAATGAGGTGCGGTATAGAAAATGGAAGCACCGTCACAAACAATGGCTTGCATCGGTTAAAAATCTAATGCGGGATCTATAAATATCATTCCAACCGTCTTAGAAGGGTCCTATAATGTGAACTTGACCTTTCGAGCACATTCGAGATCTTTTCTGAGTTGGGAGACACATGCTTTATGTTTTTCACGAGTCTCTAACGATGCTTGGAGATCTCTGAAAAGACTATCCACTTTGTTGGTCAAAATGGTGTTTCTCCTATCTACCAAAACAAGTTTCTCACTCAAGGAAGTTCTCAATTTCTCGAGTTAACTCACCAAGGACTCACTCTCTCTCGAAACTTTTAACTCCTTCTCTAATGACAATACCCTAAAAGTCATGATTTTATGTTGATTTTTTTTAAATACTCGGTGTAAAGTTTGGAGTATCAAGATTGGATATATTGTTCTCCCTCACACAAATCATCACCCTCACACTCTTTGGAATGATTCGACTCAATGTCAAATGTATCGCGTTTAGAAATGTCGTCATCAGAATGAGACGTACTTGTACTACTAACATTATTAGCTAAGAAGGTGCATAAATTTTCTTCATGTAGTGATTCATCTCTGAAATCCATTCAACATCACTATCCCTTAGAGTGGCATTGTATGCAGCATTAACTTTATCCTGTCTCTTAAGACTAGTGGGACACTCATTGGATTTGTGACCTTTCCCCTCACACACATAACATCTCACCGATTTATTTTTCTTAGGATACTCACCTTTAGTTTTCTTTTCATCATTTTCATAAAAGTTCTTACACGCTTTGAAATTTTTATTTTTCTCAAAATTTTTATTTTCATTTTGGATGAATTTTAATTTTTGAATTTGGAATGTTTTTGAAATTTTTAGTAAACATGTCAAGGTCATCTTGATTAAAATCAAAATCCTAGTAGAAAAATACTTTTTTCCCTTTTCTTTTTTTTTTCTTTTGGGTTTTAGGGAACATGTCTAACTCGTTAGTTTAAATATCACCCACGAGTTCTTCTAGCCTAATTATGTCTAGAATTCCCAAATATTCAAGGACGATAAATTTTGTACTAAAACAAGATGGGAGAGACCTAAGAATATTCTTAACAATTCTCGTTTCAAGAATTTACTCACCCAAATTAAAACTTAAATTCACAATATGAGATAAATGAGCATAATATTCATCAAAATTTTCAATTTCAAACATGCTTATAGCCTCAAATTATGGGGCTTTTGAAGATTAGGAGTTTTGATAGCATTGGTGTCCTCGTGTTGAGGTGAATGATATCCCAAGCTTCTTTAGACATGGTACACGTCATGATATGCCAAAATTTGTCGAGTGTGACAGCACCAAAAATAACATTCAAACCACGAGAGTTAAAATTACTCAGTCTAAAATTATTTAATAAGTCATAGTTAATTTTAATGTTTGCTACTATTGGTTTGAAAAGAATCAATATCTTCTAGGCTTGTGTTCATTTTGTCCGTTTGTCCCTTTTGGGTTCTTTTTATTTGTCACATGAGGTTAAACCTAAGTTTGATAAATTAATGTGATCCAATAGAACTCCTTGGACAATCTTGAGTGTTTGGAATATATTTATTTAGTTCTTAGTTCATTCACCTTCACCCCATACAACATTTAGTTTAGACACATTTATGTCATATGAGTGTGAAAAACTTATCATTTTATCTGTCTTATGCTGTAATACCGATATATTTATATGCGATCTTATTACCTGTATATATATATATGGTATGTTCGTTTTGAATCTTTGCATGCATTTAATTGATGTTTGTCTTGTGTTTCACATTGGTGTTATTTGTTTTGGATTATTTATTCTTTTATTTTCATGCTTGTTTGTTATTGATGTTGCATTTTACTTTACATGATATGCTTGTTTCCTTTATCTTTATGTGTGTCATATTAAGAGGGATACGTTATTTCATATTATGCATCCTTAACGTTTTCTATTCCTGAACAAAAAAATGGAGAAGTTTGCCTTAGGGGAGAGATGTTTTAACGGGGGTTTATATGAATCTTATTTCATATTCTCTTTGCATTCGAAAGGTTTGTTAAGTATGCTAGTTTAAGGAATAATGCAACAAACACTCACAAGAGTATATCTACTGAAGGGATAAAGTAAATCATGTGTCAATTTGTACTTTTTTCTTTTTCGAGGTTTAGGGATTGGGTATTAGAGCTTAACGACCTAGTTTTTATTTTGGGTTTTGTCTCGAAAAACTAAAAAGGGGGCATTTGTAAGACCTAATTTCAAAATTTGTAAAGTTTTTATACTATTTTTATAAACTTATAACACTATCTTTATTCCGTTTGGTCAAAACTGTTTGAGTAAAGACCATGATTATGTTAGTTTGTCTTTCAAGCCTATAATGCATCAAAGAAACGAAGCAAACCGAGATAAATTTATATCAAAATCATGTAGAGTTTATTCTTCAACCTTAGGATCTCGAAAAATATAGGAATATTATCTTATGTTGATCCTTGAATTTTCAGTTTGGATGTTTAAAGATATATTGAGGCCATTTTCAAAAAAGGAATTTTAAAAGAAAATATCTTTAATTTTGAAAAGTCGTTCAAATTACATGTTTAATTCATTCAAAAAATGTTTGATCTCATTCAAATAAGATTTTAATCTCATTCAAATGAGATGACATGTTTCTTTGAAACGATAACATGTTATCATGGCATAAAGTTTCATGAGAATCTCGATCAATCCTCATTCAAATGATATGTTTGGTCTCGTTTGAATGACCTCAAGGTTTGTTGGAATGAGGTATCCAGTCTCGTTAGAACGATCTTAAGTTTCATTCAAACAAGATTCCTCAAGTTGTATACTACTTCTTTTACATTATATTTATATAAACAAGGTCACAACAAGAGTTTTTAAGTGGAAGTGTTTCAAAAATGGTTTTACAAAGAGAAAATATAAGCTTCAAATAACCCCGTGAACACCTTATTTTTTGAGATCCAAGAATGAAGATAATATAATAGTTTGAATCTGAAGTTTCTTGCACCAAAGATTTTTTACTCAACGTCATTACAAGTTTCATTTGCCATGTTGAATTTTGTGTGACTAGGGCGGCAGATTGGTAGCAAAATATTGGTGGACGCCGAGATGCATGAGGCGCATGCATTATAAATATCGTGGGTCCTATAGTGTTGCAATGAAGAAGGTTCAAGTAGTGAAGACTTTATCAAGGATTGAAGGCACCAAGTTAAGTGAAGTAAGTCTATCTATCAATATTGTATAAATCATGTATAACATTAAATTTGCATTGGCTAAGCCATCTGAGGTCTTTTCCATTGAAGGTTTTTCTTATACATCACGATGTTTTCGTTAATCGTTATATTATTTAATATATTCACCTAGGTTCACGCTTAAGTAAGATAAAATTGGCTAACAGTTTTGACAAAAGTGTTTAATTTACAATTAGATTAATTGCTCACTCGATTAATCTAATCGGAATAAAATTTGGCAAACGAAGTACTAGCTAACTCATAATAAATATTAAATGAAAATTTTAGAATAATTACTTAATTGGAAACTTTACAGAAAAAATGATAATTTTATAATATATGTAAATGGGTTAGCCTTATAAATTTAGGAATATGAGTTTTTATTAAATTAAAAATTGATTTTTTTTGTATAAAACTAATTGGTTAACTTTTGGAAATAAAAACAATTGGACAATTTTTGTACAAAAATAATTAGATATTTTGGGTCGAAATTTTGGCATAAGATTTGATTGTATTTGGATTTCTCATGTTTAGGTTCGATTTATTGGGTTAATTAGAGTCTCAAAGGGTGTTAGAAATATGGTGGACTAGGTTTGTGGGTTACATAACCCATTGGTGAATGTTTGGAATCATTTAGGGTTAGTTGTGGGGCTCATAAGGTGGAGATAAAATAGATTTTTGAAAAGTGACGGGATTAACAACTTATATTCGTGAGAGTGGCTTAGAATAAATTACCTACCATATGTGTAACCTTAACCCCAAGCCTAACTGGGGAGGATAGAGTGAGAGGGAAACTTTGGAGTTAACTTGGAGAAAACAATCATGGAAGATTAAGGAAATAAGAATGGAAACTAAAACAATGAGATAACATTTTCATCAAATGGGGGGTTTTCCTATCTAACCACCCAATACAAGACTTATTCTATTTACTCTCTTTCATTAGATTACGGTATATTAAAATTCATGTAAAGGATTTAATTAATTAATTAGAGCTACAGGTTAATGAAAATCTGATTTGGGAAATAACATTTTACGTGTTAAATTATTGGGAATTACACTTTGAGTAAAATTTCTATATTTAAAAGTTATAAGTTCAATGAAGGAGTGGGTTATTAATTTTACCTAGAACAGAATATACTATATTTCATGTTAGAATTAATATTTAATTTTGAACTTATGCTATATTAGGTTCGATGGTTGATATTTATATAAATAAACTACGAAATTGCATATACTAGGGCTTTCATGGTATATTAGTTGGGGATTTATAGTCTTATTAGATATAGGGTTTACAATTGAATTATTAATTTCTCTTCATATTATTAAAATTCTAAAATCGATATATGAATGATGAGTATCATCCTTCGTAGATTAGATAATTCTTGAGGATATGATTCGTGATAGAATATTATTAATTAGATAATTTGCGATTCATCTCGTAATTTCTTGTAATGAGATTTGGTGTTAGATTCTAATTTTAATGAATTATGTATGTTTAAAATCGTGACATTAGATCATATCCATGTCATATTATGATAAATTATATTTAGAACTCATACATTTTTGAATTTGGGTTATAATAATGTTAAATTAGTAATTGGATTTATGAGTTATGAAGAAGATCCGGGAGACTCTCAGATTTGTGTGAAATTTATTTTTTCTAAAAACATTTGTGTTTTAAGAAATCCCAAAACCATCATGTAGGGCCTGAAAAAGAGAAAAAAACAGACCGGACAGATTTGTCAACGTATAATAACGTTATAAAAAAGTCAACTTTTGACACCTATAGAATGCGTAATTTGAGACAATTTGCAAGTTTTTATAGGAAATCACATTTTGAATAGCCTTTGTGTTTTAATGTTCCAAAAAGTGGATCAAAAGGATCCCATATTAAAATATTATTATCCGAACATCGTAATACTAATAACACACTAAATGAGTAGAACCTAATTTACGATAATTGGGAAATATGCCTAATATGTATTTTGTCAATTTGAGGTAGAGTTAACACATAATACTCTTGAATTAATTGGGAAAATTATGTGCATTATAAATGAGAATTGGTTAGTGGTATAAAGTATTAAATGTTGATAACTTGCGAAACATAAAATGAAAAGTTATTTTAAAAATTTATTCAAATAGTGGGATTTATTTAACTATGTGTAACATATCCTTAATTGGTTAATTTAATTACAATAATAGTGATGGACGGTTATAAAAGTGTGGTTTCAATTATTTTGGATATGTGGGAAAATTATGAATATACTAGGTGAAAACCCGCGCGATACGCGGACCAAACGATTTTGGCCATCATTTTGCACATAAATTGTTTATTAGAAAATACCAACATGATAAAGTCCTTAAACAATTCTACCAAATGGAAAACATTAACATAATAGTAAGCTAAATTGAAATAAAAATATGTGATATCAAACAATAGCCATTAATAATGTGTAAGTTGAAAACTTTAATTAACAAAAATAAGAATTCTCATATGACACTCATTATCCAAATTAAATTATAAATCATGTAAATGAGATCTCAAAATTAGGTATGATGCCCCCAATATAGGTAGGTAGTAGCCTGATAGAAGCGTCATACATTAGTTCTACGCAAATTCCCTTGATTTTTTTAAATTGCCAAATTATAAAACATGGACAACTCCTTCACCCCACTTGCTTACTACCTTGTATAAGATAAATATGAACCTTTTTTCTTTATCTCACATTTTGGGATTTGCAAATAATCAAAAAATGAAAACCAACACATTTTCAAAAAATTTATCCGACAAATTGATCTAAAAATGAAAAATCATTAGCAAAGACAATTAACGTGAGTGGTTTTACCATAACCAATTCAACCAACCAAAATCAAAGTTTAATCAACTTTCAAATCCCCAAAGAACTCCTCATTTTTATGCCAAACCGACCATGCATCCACCTGTTCATTTTATTATATGGTTACCCACTTCTTATTTAAAATGTCTATTTGTACTGGTATTTGGTAGTAAATAAGTGAATATATTGAATTCAATTTGATGGGTTTAGGTATGAAAAGCACTACGTGAAGTAAAATTGTGCAGGAGAAGTGATACTTCAAAAGTTATAACAACTTCTAAAACAGAAGCAGAGAGGGAGAACCAGAAAAGTAAGAACGCAACTATCAACAAAGCTTCACCAAACAGTCATTCGCATCCTAGCATTACAAATAAAATTATAAAAGAAAATAATTTTCCCCAACATTAAAATTTGAAAAACAAAAAAACTACTACTAAAAGAAAAATAAACATATCATGATAGAAAAACTCAAGATGCTCTGCTCACTGCTACTCACAAAACAACGTGAAGAGAACATGCTATAACCTGCATCATAAACACATTAAGTCAGAGAGAGAAAAAATCAGTGCTATGCTCATTGCTACTCAATAAACATATATGAGTTTTTACCTGAAGAGAAACTCTATTAAAATATTTGGACATTGGTAGTAGTATTGGCAAAGTTTGCCCAAATCATTCACACCACCTATTTAAATTCACTATTTAAGATATGGGGCCCATTTTATTTAGTTTACAGGCCGAATTCAGGCGAAGAAAAAACATATCACCGATCAATATGACCACCCATTTCTTTGTGTAAAAGCTACCTCTTTGATCTCTCCATCTAAAGCGATCCAAAGGAGTCTCTTGAATGAAGATGGGAGATCAAATTTTTCATGTAAAAACCAACTTTTTTGTTATTTTTTATTTTTTTTTAAGAATATGTGAAAACGATGGTGATGAATATTGATGATGGTTGAACAACTTTCATCCCAAAAAAATTTGTAAAAAATGAAAATTAAAAACGGGCTCACCCAGACCAAACCCGACCCACATGATGTTCCAACCCATATTTGGCCGGCCCAAATCTAACCCAACCCATATTTGGTCCACCTAAACTAACCCAAACCCGTTCATTTGTCGGTGCTTATTGGTAGTGTGAAAATCCAATAACCTTGCATCAAAATAAGTTTATTGTAAATATATAAATCACACAACATAGTAAGAAACATAGAGATAAAAAAATAAACACCTTAAATAATCCACACCGAGATATGTTTTTACACATATATGCCAACAATGGTAATGAGAAATGAGAAGGAGATATAATGAGGAGCATAAAACTAAAAAAATTATAAAGTTATTTTTTTTATTCGTACATTAAAAATTGATGAAATCCACAAAAGAAAAGGTAGAAAGTGAATGAAGGAAATAGGGATCTCAGGAAAAGGAAAAGGAAAAATTAAGCAAGGGTTTGCAAAACAAAATTAGGGTGGATAGAGGATACCTGAAAAGGTTGAAAATAATATTAGATCTGCAATATAAAAAAAATGTATAATCAACAAAAATGGAAATTATTTAAATCTGTGAAAGAAAAAAAATTAAATTATGGGTTTGAATCTCATTAAAACAGGGAATTATTGATTTTGAATATGTAAAAAAATATAGCGTTAAAAAAATGTATGGCTTATTAGGTTTTGATGATCTTTCATAACATCAATGAGTCTTTTTGAGTTGATAAAAAGAGAGGTCTAAGATAGAACGTAGAGATATATAGGGGAAGAGAAACTATTGGAAGTTAAAGACAGAGATGGAGAGAAATGAAGTTAAGAGGCAAAACATACAGATAGAGTTAGACCTACCTCCCAACCATCACCTCCACCGTCATACCTCCTCACCACCACCACCAGCACTCCCCACCAAAACCCACCTCGGCAATAAACTGACCTCCACACCTCGACAACAAACATGTCAGATTGTTGAATGTGGATCCGCGACACATTCCCGAGTCCACGTCATTTTTTAAATTTTAATAAAAAAACTATTTAATTTGATGTCTTAGAACCACATTCCCGAGTCCACATCATTTGTTGAATGTGGGTCTGCGCCAGCAGCACTAATTAATCGCGATATTTTTTTAATAAAATATCGTGATTAATTAGTGCCGCTGGCGCGGACCAACATTTGACAAATAATGTGCCCCGAGAATGTGTGTCCCCGCCAACGACACTAATTAATCTCGATATCTAATTCTAAAAAATATCGTGATTAATTGGTGTAACGCGAACCCACATTCAACAAATGATGTGGGTCTAGCAATGTTGGTCCGTGTCAACGACACTAATTAATCGCAATATTCTTTATTGAAAAAATATCACGACTAATTAGTGTCACCGACGCGAATCCACATTTAACAAATGATGTGGGTCCAGAAATGTGAATCCGCACCAGCAACACTAATTAATCGCGATATTTTTTATTGAAAAAATATCGTGATTAATTAGTGTCGCTGGTGCGGAGCCACTTTCAACAAATGATGTGGGGCCGAGAATAAGGTTCGCGCCAGCGACACTAATCAATCGCAATATCATGTTAATAAAAATATTTTTTTATTTATGAAATAAAAAATAAATTTCTTTAAAAAAAACAGTTTTTATATATTAAAAGGAAAACTGTTTTTTTATATATATAAAAAAATTATATTAATTGTTATAAACAAAACAGTAAGAAAATTAAAGAAAAAAGAAAAATGCGGCCCCAAGACGGGTTAAGAGGCGATTCCACAAGAATTACTCTTTATTACAACATACAATATAGAATATACTTTTTTTTTATATAAAAATTTTGCCAAACAAAAATGTATTTTGTATAGAATACCAAATTCGAAAGCAACAGAATAGTTGTAATGCTCACAAATAAATATTCCAATCAATTACAAACTCATCTTCTCTATAGTGTGTAACAAAACTTAATATAATATGATTCAATTTCCCAATGCCTTGAGACAAAAAAATAGAGATGTTCCGCTAAAGACAATAAAAATTCGCAGAGAAAATCCATTGCGACGTCAGGAACAGTTGTAATGCATTTCCCATACATATCGACATAGTTGTAGAAGACTTTACCACGCTCTTATTTGACCAAAAAAAATTCAACTCATATAAAGAGTACATTGAAATATGTATCATTTAGTTTTAAGAAAAAAAATATAGAGAATTAAAGAAAAGATCATGTTCCTTTCTATATTTAGATTTTTAGGACAATGCTTTTCAAATTTATAAATCTAATATCTGTTGTACATTAGCATTTATAAATCTAGTCCCTGTGGTACAAATGCATTTATTTTTTTGGTCCGCGCTAGCGGCATTAATTTTCACCATTTTTCATGGTGTTTTTAGTACAGGGACTAAATTTATAAAATGATATGGAGTGTCTTATTTTTATACACTTTGAGTATTATGAGGACCTTTTTCCAAAATCCCCAAAGAAATATGTACCATGCTCTTATCTGATATGTTGATATTTAGCTAGCTTGTTAGCCACTTTTGATATCTCCAATGCCAAATTCACTCACTTCATGGCAGACTGAAGGGTATAAGTGATGCATTAATAATTCTAAAGATCAATGATGCATTGTTAATTAGTTGACTTATGTAAGTTGATTTATGTATATTCCACATCATTTGAGTGTTTCGACTTTATTTACAACAAATCATATCTGAAATGTATATGTCTATATATATGACCAACTGTCTCAAAAGTTCAACTGAATTTGATGATATTTTTTACTCCAATCTCCACCATTTATATGTATATGTCTATATATATTACCTTTAATTTATAGGCAGCCCCTTAAACTATGATGCAAGTCTCAATTTGGTCCTTAAACTAAGAATTGTACCTATTAAAAAATGATATTGTTTTGTACAGTTTTTAGAAAAAAAGAAGTCAAAATACAGTTTTTTGTATAATAATTAATAAAAACAGTTTTTCAGTTATATTAGTTAATAGAACAACTTACAAACACTCCACACAATGTTATTAGTTAATAAAACATAGCTATTTGCAATTATCACATTCTGAAAGCCTTTTCTTGTCCCCCTTGTAGGATGCCCTGGAACATACAATACAAAGCTTAGTAAGTGATTCCAACTATTAACACATTTGCAATTATCTTCAATGTTCAACATATAAGATTCACCTTGTACACGGGGCCAAATCCGCATTGTCCAAGCTTGTTATTGCTTGCAAATTTGTCAGTGGCAACTTCTACTAAGTTGAAACAAACAGGGGATGAATGTTCCGAAAAAATGTGTTTAAAATTCTTTACTTTTGCTCAAGTTCTTATAGGTGGTTTATTGTTTTTCCTCCGTGACATTAGGAATGCTGTTAGAAGATAATAAAATTTAATAAGTAGACTTCAGTCTAGATACCAGCCCACATCCAATCTCCTCCCACCCAAAAAAAAGTCAATATTAGAACACAATAATAGCTAGTTTCAAAAACAGCCCCAGAAAAAATTAGAACATACCGGATAATAATACCAAACAGTAGATATATCTGCAAAATAGAAAAACTGTAATTAGAACACAACACACAAATATGCCTCTGCAAACTCTAGTTAATTAAAACTTAATAACACACGAACTAAACATGAAAAATTATACCTTAAAAAATGATGGTGAGAGAGAGAGAGATGGAAAAAATAAAGATACTACTTGTAAAAATGAAACAAAAAATGAGTACGGTGTTGTATACTCAAGTCCGTAAATTTCATACGGGTCTAGATTTGTTCTTGCTATCAATTCCTATAACAAAAGTAAAAAAAAAACTTGGAAATGTAAAAATAGGTACCCATCCGCTAAAATCTCAAAAATTCAAAACCTATAAATAAAAGATGATATTGAATGTACCTCTTGTTCTAATTGCATAATACCAGGGGTAGAGAGACACAAACATTATGGGAGGGTTTTAAGAGAAAAAAACTAATTTTTAAATTTTGGAACCAACTGAAACAACGCGTAAGAGAGAACCGACACCATCGAAGGCTACCCACCTGTTGAAACCATTGCCTCCCTCGACTCAAATCAGTAACCCACGAAACTTAATAACGTCAAAACCCTCTCGTGGGTGGCCTTCGATGGTGTAGAGAGACATTAAATCTGCATATTTCTGGACAGATTAGGAGCACATGAGTTAATGGATTTGTGAGATATGACGTGGGTCTCCATCTTCTACCCCATCTTTGTTGAAACAGACTTATAAAAGCATCCAACGCTTCTGCCAAATATGTATCTTCCTTCTCTTTCATGGTCTGAGAAGAAGCATGAGACAAAAGTGTGTTTGAGAGAGCGAGTCGACAAAATTAAATCTCAAGTGGGTTGGTGAGATTTGAAAGTCTCAAGGCATTGAGAGTCTCGAGAACTGATTAATGGGGGTGGGTTTTCAAATTTGCAGGTCCACGTGCATTGGGTGTATGTGGGTTGAGGAAAGATGTATGGAAGACACACAACTGTCTTGGTAAGAGGAATAGACAACGGGATGCTAGAGAAAATCAGTAATAGGGGAGAAAATTAAAAAATGGTAACTTGGGAAGGGGTATTGAAAATAAGAGTCATTAAATGCTTTGCCTAAGTGGATAGGCTAGTTGGAGAGGAGTTCTAATGCCTTGTTTTGCATTTTATAGTAGTAAAAGATTATGTAATGATAAGGAATACGATCTTCATAACATCCCTACCATTTATACTAGGCATTGTAGGGGGTATCTTGCATAATTATACTATGGGTTAATACGAGTAGGCTATAAATAGTATATCTATTTTAGACAATGACTACAAGGATGTTGTACGTATTTATGATAGGAATTGAGGTCTTATACAATTTTTGGGAGGGTTAATGGGATACCGTGTATATATTATAAGTGTGTCGTGAGTGAGACTTATATCATATATGTGATTCTATGACCTTTTTCTCATGAGTGAGGCTTATATAATATGTGTGATGTTTTTTTTTGTAACAAATGGTTTTGTGGGAATTGAGAGCATAGATATTGGGTAATATATAACACCCCGTATTTTTAGAATAAAAATAAAATTTAAAGGAATTAAATTAAATCGGTAAATGTAATCAATTAAATGTGAATAAATTAATTAACTATTATTGCATCTTATGTGAGATTGATTTTTTACATGTTAAATACTTCGAAAGAAAATGCTTGCATGTGTATTGAATAATTGGCATATATTGTGTGACACAACTAAAAATAAACTATTGAATAAAAATAATTGGGACATGTTTCGAGAGGTTTTATGAATTCTTTTAGGTGTTTTAGACCTTTAGAAATGGTTTCAGGGTATAGTTATATAAGTTGGGAGCTTATTGGCCTATTTTGATTAGGGCCCATTTGGGGTCCAAAAAGGGGTTTTAAATCCAACTCGGGAATTAGATTAGTATAAGTTCAGTGAGGACATTAAGAAACCCCCATACTTCAACTAAACCTAAACCTAGAAGTCAGAGGATACCAAAGTCTAAAGGAGAAAGGTAGCTAAAGATTAGGTAAATAACTGAAGAAGGAGGTTAGGGGATTCCCTCAAAGATCATCAAACCAATCTATCCACGTAAGAATTTTCTTGCTTAATTCAAATGATTTCTTAATTCATTACAGTGTTCTTCCTTGAAAATTCTCGATTTAATATGAGATTTGATTATAGAAATATACGGTTCAATCATATGCTTATAGAGGATATAATTCTGAAATATGATAGTTAAATTCACAAATTAGAATGAAATTAATCTTGAATTTGAAGATAGAAATCATGCCTTAGTAATCTTGAATGAATTAAAAATATTGATACATGTATAGAGGATTAACATTCATGTTTAAAATCCGGATATTATGACATTAAAACCCTTGTATACGGTCAGATCTTATGGATTTTAGAAATTAAGAATATAATTTATATAGATATATTGATGGGTCAATATTTTTGGAATTTTGGGAATGATTATGATGTTAATTTATGTAAATAATTAAGTTAAGATAAAGAACTAAGTCATAGTGTAATGACCCCACTTTTATAAGCTCATATATAGTTAGTTTTTACAATTGCTTCTCGCTTGTTATCTGATAAATGTTCTATTATTACGTATGTGATATTCTAGGTTCTTAATATGACAAAGCCCATTTCTAAATTTGAAGAATCAACTGTAAATGGGTCAAATTAATTTTTATAGATCGTCCCAAGCTAAATGATAAGTTTCGAGGTAGATAATGTAAATTTAAGAAACCATAGGGGCTTGATTTTAATTAAGAAAGTTTCAAGGACCAAAATAAAAAATAAAAAATGACCTCTTTGTAAATAAAATATTTGTATGTCCCTATAAGAAATATTGAAAGTATATAGTGTGAAATTAGCAAAATGCCCTTCATGTGTAAAATGACCTTATACCCTTAATACCTTTCCACCTCATCCTTTCACGTGCCATCCATATAGCTAAAGCTTTAAGACTTGTCGTCTTAAGAGTGAAAGCTAAAACATGTGTCGCAGTTTCGTGAAATAAGACTGTAAGACGCCTTTTGTTACATGACACTTCAAACGCTGACTCGCCATTGTAAAATCTTGGTCAGCATGTGTCAACACCATGATACATTTGAAAAAGTATAAATAGGGCCTTTAGGATTATTTGGGCTTACATCAATTCATTGAGAAATAATGAGAAAAATTGTGGGAAAGCTTAAGAAGAAGTTTTGTTATCCAAGACTCCATCTCTATAATTTCGAACCTCTGTGTTAGGCGAGTACTCTGTGACATTCCTTGAGTATTTTGATTAGATGATATTATGAAAACTATATATATTTAGTGAAACTACTTTTGTGATCCAAGACTCCATCTCTATAATTATTGTGTTTCTACTTTGTAAAGAACCACCGTCTGAGTGAGACGGATTGGCCATACTTTCCATGAGTTATTTACCTCGCGGTTTTGTATTGAAAAGTACTAATGACTTAAATGTTATTAAAAAGAAAAACTCAACATGACAATCTAAAGATTTCCTTAAAAAGAGGGTCACGCGAGTTCCAAAAAAAACTCCTGAAGATTTCTAACTGGATTGGACTCTATCAATATCCTTACTATTGACAAACACACTCTCTCTGGTGGGACTTCAAACTCCTGAAGAGCTGTTCAGCATGGGAGCTCATTCGAAGATTTTGAGGCGCGTTTTGCTTACCTATAAACATCCTTACTCTCCGTGCATGATATCCCCTCTTCAAAGAAAATCTATTTTATCCCAAGTTTAGGAATTATTTTCATGGGGTACATCTACTCATTTACTCAGGTATTGGTACAAAAATAGTAGTTCAAACACCAAATAATAGCCACCAATGGTAATTAATTATTTCAACAACAATCCCCCACCCAAAAACATAGATACAAATGAACAAAAATAGATTACCACTATTAAAGACCAACATAAAGGGAAATAAATAAAAGTCTTATCACCTCATTTGATAAAAAATAATAGATAATAACCTCCTTTGATAAAAAATGTATATACATGCATTTTTCTTTTGAAAATACAAAATCTCTTAGACTGCCAAAACGTATTTTCAAATAGTGGAATAGAGCATTACCAAAACAAATCAGTGTAAACTATCATTATAACACCTAAAAAGTTTAGGGTATAGTGAAAATGTAAAGAGCTTAATTCCGAATTAGAGAACCTACCAAGTTGTTGATAACAATTTATTGATTTTTTTACCATAATGAATAAGAAATTGCAAAGTGAAATTGACCATAAATACTCAAAGAAACTAATAACAACTTTCAATTCTTATAGAACTCCAAATACACCCTAAAGCAAAACAGAACAAAGAATAGGGAAGAAAACACATAAGCATTAGGTTCAAGTACTGAGAACTTAACATGCCCTGTGTTAAGGTTTTTCTTTTCTATTTTGCTCCATATAAATCTTAGAATTTACACACTCTAATGGAACAAAAAATATAAGCATTATGGAAGGAAAACATTGTGAATATGTTGATCTTTATTAAAAACGTATAAAGATCTAAAGTTTCAAAACCCCACAGAAACCCAAAGTATAAAAAACAAAAAATAATATGTTGATGCTAAAATTAAAAATGAGCTTTATTTAGATATATATATAGAGAGATGGTAGAACCTAAAATTTACAACTCTAAAGTAAATGCACCTAATTTTAGTGAGTGAGATTGTTGGAGGGAAAGATTCACACGTGATAGGTGTAGAGATAAATGATAACTTGTGATCTACAAAGGATTAAATATCGCTACTGGAGAGTGAAATTATACCTTGCGATGGAGAAGAACTGATGTTGATGTGGTGGAATTGATGAATCTCAATGCCAAAAATGAAACTTGATCATATATGGAGCACAATCTCACAACATAAGTAAAACTTAACATTAGTGAGTTTTGAGAGAGAGAGAGAGAGAGAGAGAGAGAGAGAGAGAAGTACCTCCAGTTTTGGAAAAAAATCTCCAATTGTTTGAAAAAAAAACAATGTTTGGAAAATGTTTAACATCATTTTTCAAGCGACACAACTAATTAATAATACTATAACTAACATTTGTATAAAATTTAAGTCAATTTATTACATGAAAAATACCATTTTAAAATAACAAAAGTAGTGTGCTTTTTTTATTACACCAATTTTTTTTCTAAATAAAATGTATTTTTCTTAACATGGTGAAGACATCCCATTTTGCAGAATATCCAAATTCAAAGAAGAAAAAAAAATAATGGGTGATGGGAGAGGAATGCCCGTTTCAAAGAATCACGCTAACCCACCATCCAAAGTAGGTGTCCATTGAGTAAGAATTAAAACTTGACACAATTGGGGCTGAGTGTAGAAACAGAGGTAACAAAACATATACAATGAACATTAAAAAAATATGTTAAAATGAAAGAGAGAGCCCATTAACACACTTAGCTTTAACCATCAAAATCAAACCTTCAATCCATTAACCGTCTACAACGCCAAATATTAAACCTATGAAATTTAAATAAAGGATCCGTCCGCTTTCAGGGAGCTTGGGTCGAATGCGTCTGCAAGAGTTGATCAGAGTGGTTGATGGGTTATGGTCACTTTGTGTTGGGTTATGGTCAGTTGATGTTCGATTGATGTTGGGTTGTGTTTGTTCAATACCCATTTCATTTTCTCCACTGATCTCATCCTGTCTTGGCTGCGCCAAGAGAAAGGGAGATAAACTCCTAGTTTAAGGGGGGGGGGGGGGGGGAGGGGGGTAAGAGAGAGAAGTCGCACAATGTTGGATTTTGAGAAGAGCGAGTTAATTATCGGTCCAAGCTCGAGTCCCTACTTCGTGTGCAGAAGAAATGGATATTAACATTTGGGAGTGTGTAGTTCAAATTAAAGTAAGAGAGAAAAGATAAAAGTGTCGGCAATGCACTGTAGGGAGAAGTTAGCATGTCTTGGCGTGTACAACATTTTTAATTAACTGATGTTGTATTATTAACCATTTTTTCATAAAATAAATGTGACACCCCATCTAATTAAATACTGGGTACCTAACCCTTTATTAAATTAATACAGAATATCAAGTTGGTTCAGTCTTAGCATCATTGTCAAAAATATTTAAATAATTTGTAGCCACCTAATATTTAAAAACTGAGATACTAATTTTATTAATTAAATTACCTCACAACTAAGTAATGAATAACTAACTATCCAACATCCACATAAACAATCTCATAGAGGTAAAAATATGATGAAATAAACTGAGTCTGGAGTAACACTCCAAATATAATCTAAATGTCAGATAATCCCAATACATGAATGTGAATAAATAAATCCAACAACTGAACTAAATAAAAGTCTAAAATTGCTTTCCCAGAATAAGAATGCGCAACATGCCCTAACTGATAATTAATAAATTCGAAGGAAGCAAAGATAGATGTGGAGGTGTCTACTACGGAGATCCTGTAACTTCCACAACAGCTACATCACGTCATGCTTGGCGTCCCTATGGTTTGCACCTAAAAGTTTTTTTTACCAAAAATAAAATAGATTTGGAAGTAAATGGGTCAGAGCCCAAGGTGAAAGCATTTTCAAAATATCAAGTGTTTAATTGTATTAAACAATAAATATTATATACATGTTAGTCATGTACTCTCACTTAAGATTCTCACCCCTTAACTATTGTGCACGCCTAACGTATGCGCTTAACCCATCTTAGTTATGCTACTAACTAACTACTCTACATCAAATCGGACGATAAGGATTACTACATGGATCCACCCGTATTACTTAAATAAGACATACTTACATTTCAAATATTCGTTATTTGAATCAATTATCTCATGTATTATTTAAGTTCCCATATCTTCAAGTCATTTAAATATCATA
Source organism: Sambucus nigra (assembly GCA_949130495.1). Lineage (NCBI taxonomy): Eukaryota > Viridiplantae > Streptophyta > Magnoliopsida > Dipsacales > Adoxaceae > Sambucus > Sambucus nigra. The sequence goes on from OX422213.1 coordinate 89,956,083, forward strand.
GCCATCCTCATCTACTAAGAAACAGTGAATAATCAAAAGTATATATTTATATCACACTCAGTACATATATATACATATATGGCACCCCTAGGCTAAGTTGTGGTGCACGCATACTCTACTATCAAATCCCGATACATCTCGTACATGAGGATCACGAGTTTCGAATCACCCAGGAATCGTCTCAATACAAATCACACATATTAGAGGTGAACATAATTCACATACCCATGGGTCATGCACATGCCCATGCTCCCAATGTTAGCTAACTTATTAACTCACAAATAAGTCATCACAGTCCTATGTTATAGAGTTACCAAATCTAAACCCCCCTTAACGCACACAAGACAAGATTGTCCTCTTCCTACAACTTCCCATGATAGCAAGTAGGGTAGGTATGTCATACACATAATAATCCATGGACTAGGTAATCACACAACCTATGTAATAATCATTTTAATATAGGTATACTCATGTCCTATATTAAAAGTCTCATACGTAATATAGTTTCATCCCGATTATTTTACGTAATATGTTTAGCGCAACAACTCTAGTTGTTTAAATCCGAGTACTCAAACCTATTCCAAAAGGTTACTAAATCTCCCACTAATTTCTAAGGTTAATTCAGTAATTTAAAGTCCCCCTACTACTGTCTCTAACCTCAAGTTATTATTTAACCGAATTAAACTCAAGTTACCATAATTTTCAATCATAACTCACTCGTTGGACACTTGTAAGTTTACCATTTTATCCCAAACTAAACTAATAATTTTCGGGCCTCAAATACACCCCCTACTGACCGTCCCTAAGTCCCATATGTTCAAATAGTCCGTACCAATAATTCATAAAAGTGAGGATTTTGCTAAACCTTAAAAGGAAAATATAACACAAATTCAGGAGGAGTCGATCGATCTAAGGAAATGGTCGATCGATCGATTCAGTCAATCGATCGACATTCTTGAGCCGATCGATCGATATTCTTGAGTCGGTCGATCGATCCATCAAGTATGGCATACGGTTTCTACATATTTTAGCATACGATTTTCATCAATTTTAACCCTAAAATCCTCTATTAAAATGTCCCAAACTCCCAAATAATTATGCCAAACATTATACCAACATAAACACATCAATTCTAACATCTTAGAATCATCAAATCATTATGGGTTGTCAATTTCTTGGATCAAATCATGTATTTTTCATAAAAACCCTATTTCTTGTATTTTCTTCAAGAATCATCATATATCCCAACATGAATTCATAATTCTCTACACATAGATCATGATTTCGTATCTACTATATTTCCAAAAGTTAATCTACATGCAAAACCTGCCAAGATTAAGATTTAAATCTCCAAATCCATTAATTCATCATTTTCAAGGTTTTTCTCCAGTTCTAAACTATCATGGCTAATATATACACTGAATTATTGCAAGTTAAATCACTTGCCTGGAAATAGAAGTTCTTATCCTTTGATGAAGATGATATGGTGGTGGTGTTTTCTCTCCGATCACAAATCTGACGATGGTGGTGGCGTAAGGTGGTTGTTGGGCCCTAGCAACCCTTGGAAACCCTTCCTTTCTCTCTACTTCTCTCTCTCAAGTTTGTAGCAGCCAATAACCTTGATGGTTCTAAGTGTTGGCTGATATAACTAACCTAAATTTCGTAGGTCACTATTTATCAAATAGTAGAATGACGAAAATACCCTCCCGGGTTGCCGGTCTGGCCTAAAAATACCCCGGGACCCAAACTAGACTTTTCTGACTATCCCCATAGTTCCGAATACGTTGGCGCACTCAAAATGACCATAAGGATGAAATAAAAATAAAATAATTTGTAATCGATTAAATTGATCCCAACACGACTAACTCACGCATCCCAACTTAATTTCCAAAACTGTCATGTTTTCTACTCGTGATAATTTTTAATAAATTTATAATCATAAATTACTATACTCACTCAGTAATATTCAACATAATTATCATAATCAAATACTAACTCTTGTGTCGCTAGTATTTAAATCTAGATTAATTACCAATTAATTTCCCAATTAATTCAATTAATCATATAATTAAAATCAGTAAAAATATGGGGTATTACATACCCCCCCCCTCCCCCCCCCCTAATAATGGAATTTCATCCTGAAATTCGGAAATAAAGGTATATGTGGTAAAAATAACTCGGGATATTTATCGCGCATTGATAAAGAAAACTTTTCGGTGTATTTTTCGTCGTTGATTAAAAAGCTCCTTTAGTCAAAACCTCAATTACCTACAAAAATATAACAAACTAAAGTGTAGAGCAGTAAGTAAGGATGTCAATTCACATCAAGACATTAAACTAGAGATAAACTCAATTGTAATTCAATTTTTATTTTCCTTTTGAGGCTTTTTACTTTTTCTATTTTTTTTAGCTTTTCAAATATTAAAACAATTTTGGGTGATATGAAGTGAAATAACACTAACTAAATCAAAGATGTAAAGAACAAACTAAAAAGTGACTAAAAATATGAACTACGTCAAATTCTAAAATATGAGACTAGTGAGAAAATAAAAGTGAGAACAATCAAGGAATAGGATGACTCAAAATATTTTAGTTAATCAAAATTAATTAGTTCATTACAATTATTTATCCCAAGTTAGTATCAAAATCACAAATCAACTCTCGTTGCAAATGTAATTTTAATAATAACATTTTAGTTAATTAAATTTAACACTCCTACAACTCTTAAAAAGTAGATCTAAACATCATTTAATAGATCACCCGCTAGGATCGATAGATTAAAATTTGTATAAATCATAAAAAATGAAATTAGAGTTGAAATTTAAGTCATAATACCACACTTGAGAGACCCCTATCTCTAGTTGGAATCTAAAATGGATATTATAACTAGAATTTCGATTTTCTCTCGAAAATCATTTACCGTCTCTCGAGGCATAAATACAAAAGTAAGAGTGTAAAATTAATTATCAAGAAGATATTTAATTTAAATAAGCTAATTAAAGTAAGTTTAACATCAAATAATGGTCACCCCACCCCTTGAAAGGGTATCTAGCCTACATGATTTTAAACATGATGAACAAATAATCAAGGCTATAAACAAATAAAATAGAAGGGTAAGAGGAGAAATCTTCAAACAAGTCTCCTTGATTTGCAAAATTGGACTCTAATCCTCCATTGAAATTGAGCAACATCCATTCAAATTGAGCTTTCCACAATATTCAATTACATACAAACACTCATTTGAATCACTCAACAATTAATTTCTCACAATTATCTAAAAAAAATAAAATTCAAATAAAAACCTACCTAAAAAAATTAAAAATATAAAGTGTTTCTCTCTTTAACTCTCTAAAACCCTCATTTGATTCCCCTTCCAATGGTCTTGAGGTCTTCTTTAATATGCACATGGAGCTAAGGGGTTAAATTTGGAAATATACTTGGGTGAGCATGTGGGAGAGGTGTGGCATGGATTGTGTGAGGTAAGGAAGGAATGTGGGTGAGGGTATTGGGTGACAAAATCTGGTTTGGTTAAAAAAAGGTATAATAGGAAATGGGGGTTTAATAAGGTATGAGGGACATTGGAGGGTATATTGGTAAAATGGGGACAAGTGGTATTAAAACACATGGGGTTTTGTTTTTGGCTTGGTCTTTGAAATTGATAGGTAAGAAATCAATTTTGGCTTAGAAATGGGTAAGGTGGTTTTGAGACAAAGTTGGGTTTATTGGTTTCGGATTTAGCAGCAGATCGGGCTAGGTCGGGTTTGAATCGTGTCGAGTTCATACAGGGATATGAGGTTCAGATTTTGGCCGGGTTGGTTCATGGAGGGAGGTTCAGGCGGGTAGAGGAAGTCGGGTTGGATCGGGTAGGTTGTGGTCGGACATGGGTGTGGGCGCCGGCGGTTTCGAGTAAGAGGATTGTAACGGTGTTGGTTTTGGCCATTTTTGATTTCGGGTCAAATGGGTATGGTGGAATCGGTGGTGTAAGATGAGGGGAGAGATGGAGGTGTGGTTTTTTGTTAATGGTGGATGAGATAGAGTGGCTAAAGGTGTGTTAACAGAGGTAGTAGAGAGAGTGGAAGGTAGGAAAGAAGATGGGTTGGGTTTGCTTTGTTGTGATGAGGATGTGAAGAGTTGGTTGTGTGTGATGTATGGTATATGGTATGAGTGTGTGTTAGTGGGTTTAGGATAAGTGTGTATGTTTAATTTGGACACCTAATATAAAACTAACTAAAAAAAATAAAACTAATAAAATAAAATCTAACTAACTAAAAAAAATAAAAATAAAAATATTACACTACACCAAAATGGGTGATTTGTGAGTTTTGTTAGCAGACACAAATGACCTTTATAATCGCTATTTACCATCATAATTTAGGGGATGACAAAAGAAATATCGTAACTCCTAACAACGTCACAAGATTTTATAACCCCTATGGGGGTTATGACCGGTGACCCCAATTTATAACTACTGTCCGCAGTTATGAATCTAATATTTGTAACAACTGTCAGCAGTTACAAATCTAATATTTATAATTGCCATCAACTGTTACGAATCTAATTTTTGTGAATGCTCGGAGCGGTTACGAAATTGGTAGTAGTGAAAAATTTATGACTGCTATTAGCAGCTACAAATATTGAATTTATTAAATGTGATAAGAGTTGTTACAAATATCTTTTTATATTTTCACAAAATGATGAAATGATGAGAGTAGAATAAATATCATGCACATGTAACAAGTCTAAAAAAATCGATAATATTTCATTTATATTCTTGACATACCAAATATCTGGTACACATAAAACTTGTTTAAACTTAACATCAAACAAACCCTTTTTGGGCGCTAAGTATAAAATGAACATAACATAAAAAAAAATAAACTAAAAAGATTAACGACCCAATACTTCGATGACATGAAATGTCATGAACAAGTAATAAATCATTCTAAACCTAGATTAGGGTCACCATGTGGTATATATGCTTTGTGAAGTCTAGGTATATCAACTGTTGGGGTATTGATGCGGTGACATCCTCCCTCGTGTACTCGGAGTATGCATGCTGAGAAAATTCAATTACTTAATTTTTTTACATGCGGCGTGTCGGAATCCATTGACTTGTTCTTGTGTTGCTTTCCACGAAGTGTAAGCACCTGGATTTAATCCTTTGAATACTATGTATGCCGAGTATTCCATGTGTATGACTGCAAACAATAAAATGTAATTGTGTTAGTTACACTAAAGAAGGTGGGGCACAATGTTATTTTCATAATACATGCAAGGGGAAAAGTAAAATGTTAATTACTGGATAGAGCAGGTGCCTCAGTAAGGGTAAAAGTATAATTTACCAGATGGGGCATGTGCCCCACCTCTGTCCATGTATGTAACCCAATCAACCACCCAAATATTCACAATTTGATGCCAAAAATTAACATCCATGTATGCAAGGCATACGTTGTGTATGGAATGATTAAATAATTACTACAATGGGAAAAGGACCAACTCATTGTACTAAATAATTACCACAATAATAATTCATAAATAAATGACAATATTCCATATGGTTAAATTCTCTCAATCAGGTGGGACTGGTTAGCCTATACCATCCATGACAAAACATAACGTGTAAAGTTAAATAGTATTTTTAATACTCATTTTATACCTTTATAACACAAGGCTGCAAATTCAAAGAAATGTATAGATTAAAGTGCAATAATATAATATGGTTGACTTGTGTAAAAAGTACATACGTAAAGAGTTTCCACAAAATTCACAACTTTATCATGCAGTTTAAAGACGTGGCATGAAGCAATATGTATAAAATGAATCATTGCTTTGAAAACAAGGAGAGAAACACTGCAATTCTTTGTACTTGACAGATGATCCAGGAGGGTATACGCACATCACTAGCTTTGCCCAACTTCTTGTTGGATTATTCCCTAAACCATTTCTTACTAACTCCTTATCCACAACAACAACTACTCTACCATCATTGGTTGAAGCAAGCTATCTTTTCTTGATTAATATAACATCAAGAAACAATAATTAGGTAGTTCTATATTCATATTGTAGGAAGGTATTCAATTTGTTTCAGTTTTCTTCTCCACATAATCATCAATGATCTAAGGAAGTAGTGCTTACTTTGAGTCCATTGACGTCCCAAGTAAGGAATCTGTCTCACTCACATGCTTCATTGCATCAACAACATAGATGATTGATTAGAACAACATATGAATGTTATAAAAAATTAAGACTTTAGAGTATTGGAATAAAAGATGCTCTACAATGGATTAAAATTTACCCGGTAGAAGAACCCGAGGTAAAGAAATACTGAGCTAATGTTGCAATAAACAACAACAAATATATCATTGTGTACCTGTGAAAAACAAAAATTTTAGCAAAGTAATATTTTTGAACAAATTAAAAGAAAAATTATTTCTTTAATTTTTTCAGACAATACCATGGTCGGTGTGTGGTTTTGTGAATTAAATCATTATTAAAAAGGAAAAGAACGCCAACGTGAATCAGATGGAGCAGGACTAACGCCACTTTGAGACATAAGGAAGATCTCCGACCTACAAACACGTACCCCCAAAACTTATAAAACTTATATAACATAAGGCTGCAAATTGAAAGAAATGTACTGACTAAAGTGCAACAATATAACGAGAGGCACTACCACAATGAATTATTGTTATTTTTTCATTTTGTTATAGAACGTAGCTAAAATTTATAGAGAATTCACTTGAAATTGTTTACATGAAGTTCAATTGGGTATTATTAATTCAAATTTATAATCCTGCTACTTCTCAACTCACATCACACTAAGGTAATAAAAGAAAATAGAGTAATGAATTATTTAGGGGTTGGCTTAAGTAGGGGAAAATACTCTTTTAATGACTCTTGTTATCTTTTACAACACCTAGGGGAAATAATTCGAAGCGTGGGATTACTCCCAAGATACTCAACGCAACCGAGAATTTTCTTAATAATTTATGGTCGGCTATGAGAATTCTATATTTTCATTCCATTTTGTTCGGTCAAATTTCCATGGTTAAACCATGTGGCATCATATAAATGGAACTCGCACAAGCCACACAACAAAAACAAATCTGTTTCGAATTTTTAGAGGTTATAGTTTGAAGGTATGTAAATTAAAGTACTTGAATTGCACAGTCTTAACTTTAAGGGCACTTAACAAGACAATGGTCTTTGTGATAAAAATAACTTATCTAATTCAAATTACTTCCATACCTTGTTTCTTTCTGTAGTAGTTCCAGTTAAAAGATTCAATAGTAACTATTTATTTGTGTAGTTGGGAATGATATTACAATAGTACAGTCCTTGCAATATGATTTGGGCACAATTGAAGATTCTACAAACAACTTTTTTGATGATAAACAAATAGGAGAGGGATGTTTTGGCATGGTCTACAAGGTAAGAGAGCATCAAAATGCAGTAGAATTAATGTGCGCTAATTAAACCTGACAAGTTAAAAAATATCAAATAATCTCAAGGCCCTTCTTTCATTTGGGTTGAAATAGTTTAGGATATTTAAGCTTATACCCTTGTGTTTTGCATGATAATTTGAGGTTGATCCTACATTTTGAATCATTTGAGTATGCAACCTATAGTTTAAGTCGCGTCTGTTGCATGTCAGCTACTAGTAAAATTTCAATAATTTGAGTCGAAGAAACCCATTGTCACTTGTTTCCCATTGTCGTCCAATGCAAACATTTTTTTTTAATTTGAGAACCTCAAGCTTAAGTAATATCCCAATGATCCACATTTCAATCCATTTGAGAGCAGTGTTCCGTAAAGTTAACCTTTTAAGTGTTTCTGAAAACTTAATTGGATTAGGTAAAGTATTGGTTGCTTCCTAGATCGTCGTGTTTAATAATTTCAGAGTTTGAAGGCGGTTTATGAAGCCCAGGTCAGGAAATGTTAAAACCTTGGACTCTGATATCAAAGGTCCACGAAATCTAAGCTATCTGAGATTGGGAGTCCTTTCTAAGACTTCCTGGCAAGATTGAGAATGGCATATAAGCGAGATGGATTGTATGTTTTCTATTGAGGGATAATCGTCAATGATTTGTGTTTCAAAAATACTTGGTTCAATGTAATTAATTCCTTATTTGATATATAAATGTCTCAAGTTTATTATCTTCCATATGTCTTGAAGTACAATAATATGCTTTTTAGTTGAAACAATAAGGGTTTCCAAGTTTAACAGCTCGTAAATTAAAGTTCGGAGACTTCCGTCAGAAGCATGAAATGCTAAGTACCTCAAATAAATTAGTTGTACGAGAAGGAGGCTGCTGAGATGAACAATAGGTCATTGAAGTATGCCTAGGTGCTTAAGAAGCTCAAAGTTGAGCGTGAACATGGTATTACCATTTATATTGCATTGTGGAAATTCGAGACCACCAAGTACTACTGAACAATCATTGATGACCCTGGACAACGTGACTTTATCAAGAACATGATTACTGGTACCTCACAGGCCGACTGTGTTGTCTTCATTATTGACTCCACCACTGGAGGTTTTGAAGCTCGTATTTATAAGGATGCCCAAATTCGAGAACACGCTCCGCTTGCTTTCACCCTTGGTGTCAAGCAAATGATTTGGTGTTGTATCAAAATTAGTATTTGAGATTACACTAAGACTTCATATTGATCTCAAGAAGATAGAGATTAAGTCACGAATTCACCCACATCTCCTACATATCGGCTTGTAAGGGTTTCAAAGTACTCGTAGTTTGACGTACTTAATATTAAAGCAATACATCATAGATTTGGAAAGACAAGCTTGGTTGTGAAAACTGTTACACATTAGGGAAGTTATAATGTGGCCAAATCTATACTTCCTCTTCTTTTTTAGGCCCCTTCGGTCCATTATGTTTCATGCGCACCCCTCAAAATAGTATAATGGTCCCAACATGTTCTTAGAGTCATCCTATGAGTTAATTCTAGGGGTATTAGTCCTCTAATGAACCAGGTTGTCTGTTGTCTAGAAGACAACTGAGGCTAGTTGAGTCGGCAGAGACATTGTCCGACTGAGGTAGTATTCTGGACTTAGTTTGATCGACCCTCAACTTAGTAAATATCTCTTAGGTAGGCCAACCTTAGTCATAAATGAACAAATACAATGCTTATATTTATATGTGGAATGAGGGTAATTTGACCATTTGGTCCAAAATGTGCCACGAATGAGGGTAAATCTATGTGGAGAATGAGACTAATTTGATCATTTGGTCCAAAATATGCCATGACCATGGTAGGATTGACCATACATAGCTGGATGCTCATTTTCTAATAGTCGAGCTATATGTTCATATAAGCCAACACAAAGTGCAACCCAAATAAGGCACATGTACTAATTTAATCATCCAGACGTTATGAAAGGAGTATAGGAACCAGTCCTTCGACTTAAATAAGGCAACAAATTAAAAGAACAAAAAATAATATATTAAAATGGAGTTGTACCAAAGAAATAAACATAAGCAAAGAAGTCTAGATGGAAATAGAATGCAAAGGAAAAGGATAGGAAATACTAATAAGACTTGTATAAAAAGCTTAAAAAGGGGATGTTCCAAAGGTTGGGAAATTTACATAATGGATGTAAAAATGATATGAAATACAAAATGTAGTGATTTTGACCCTATTTATATGCCAATTCGCTTAGCGTTAAATGTGTGTAAACAAGTAAGGTAGTAGGTGATTAGTCATCCATTACCACATCACCATTCAATAGAATTTGTAATTAAACATTTCTAAAATTCGCTTCATCATTGCCTTAAAAAAGTCACAAAGGCTTTCAACATGGAGCACTTTTGACTTGGTTGATTCCTCAATTACTTTTGACAAAGTTGCAAGTTACAAGAAACATGATGCTTAGAGAGAGAACCTAGGGAAACCATCTCCAATCGAAAGAGAACAAAAGACCAATATATAATTTTTAGAATTGTTCCAATTAAAAGATCCAACCGTAACAGATTTAGAAGCCATCAAGATGCTAACAAAGACAACTGTGCCAATTGAAATAGAACCCAACATAGACAAGGACAACTTCAATTTTAGAGGTTAGTGTAATACTACTCGCCACACGAGCTCTCTATAATAAATCTAAACATAGAAGTTCTCCCGACAAACGTTGCACGTGTTTTATAGTTTCACAGAGGAGCCGTGTACTGACACTTGCCATATAATCCAAAAATGTGTAAAGTTTTAGCAGGAGAGGTGACCTTTATATAAAATAAACAAATAAATCTAAACGCAACCAAAGCTCATGAAGATGAACCTTTAAATATAGTCGACCCTGTTACCCCACCCCAAACCCTGTTACCCTGTCCCTGCCCCGACCCAATTTAAAAACCTTGCGAGGGGCCCGAACCCGCCCAAATTTTTTTATGATATTTTATAACTTATTTTATTCAAGTATTTGAACGGATTTTAAGTTTTTTAATGTTAAACTAATAAAAAATTGAAGTCGTATAACTAATAGTATGCATTGATTTATTATTATGCCAAACTAACTAAGGTGCATAGATTTACCAAGAATATTTGTAATAATACCCTTAAACGGAACGGGTTTGGATTTTTTACACACAAAACCCGCCCCGAACTCGACTTTTTATTTATTTCAAAGATGACTTGACTTGTTTATTTACCCCCAAATCCCCCCATTAGGGCAAATGAGGGGTGAGTTCCTACCAAAGACCGCCCCATTGAATTAGATGATCAATTGTAAACAAACATATCAATAATATAGCTAAAATTCACACAAACTAGTAAGAAAATATTATCTTACATTAATATACAAACATACTACACCGCCCAATTTGCAATCCGGATTTTCAATTGGCTCACCCTCAACCTCCTATCACCACTACAAATCAATCCATGTATTCAATGGGCTCGCCCTCAACTTCATATCACCACGACAAATCATATGTAAATAAATAATGATATATATCAATAATTAAGAATTAGAATCACCTCTTATTCGTATCAATTCAATGTTGTAACTTGAATGTTCGGGCTTAGATAAAATGTTTCAAAATGAATGAAAAACAGGCACACAAGCAGTAGCTCCCTGTCAAATACTCATAAATGAAAAACATGTGTATCAGCGATGGAAACCAAATATGAATAACAAATGAGTTTTTGCACAAACTGCCATAATCTACATGCTTGAACTATAACTCACGAAATAAAGTTAAATATATTGTTCAATTTGAAATTTTCTAATACTAATTTGTGTACTATCCTTCTTTTATATAATATTTGCATAGTAAGAATATGATGAATGGTCGTATAATAAAATGATTTACCAATGCTAAAATGATTTCCTCATTTTCCTCCTTTTTAATTACCAAATACAAATACAATCAAGATCATCTACAGAGGTGAATTCAAAAATAAAATTTAAACAACTCATTCTCATGGGTGATATTTGCTCAACTATGTAAAATCAACCTATAAGAGAAAATAAGCAATTTACAATATCATAAGCCTAATGTAATTGTTTGTAAGAAAATAAATACAATAGAGTAAGATTCAAAACAATCACTTCACCTAATATCTCAAAAAACAAATCAACAAAGCAAATCTATACCTTAAGACACAATAAAATCTAAAGGTTATATATTTAATTATTGTGACACCCCGACTAATTAAATACCGGGTAGCTACTCCTTTATTAAATCAATACAAAATGCCAAGTTGGTTCAGTTAATAGCATCACTGTCGAAAACATTTTAATAATTACTAACCACCTAGTATTTAAAAAGTAAGTTGCCAAATTTTAATTTAAGTCTAATTAACATGCGATAAAAGAATAATGGAATAACAACATAATACATTCACCATAAAGAAGTAATGAAATAACCAACAATTAAATATAAGTTCGGAGGAAAACTCCTGACAACAATCCCACGAATGAAATAATAACATAAGTCTGAATCCTGAATTAATTACATGCCCGAAGTCTGAATAACTGAAATAGATGAAATGCCTCTAAAAGAAATGGGCGACATGCCCTACAACTGATAAATACTGAATATGGAGTCAAGATAGATGAAGCGTCTACAAGCAAAGTCCTGTAACTTCCACAAAAAGCTACAGCTCGTCATCTGAATGAGGATCCTAAGCATGGTGTCCTTATGGATGGGCACCTAAAAATGGTTTTTACAAAAATAGGTTTGAAAGCATATGGGTCAGAGCCCGAAAGTGGAAATCATTTTAAAAACAGCAAGTGTTTTAATAACATTAAAACATTAAATGCAAAATACATGTTAGGACGAGCACTCACATGAAATTCTCACCTCTCGACTACATGTGCACTCCTAACATACCGTACCCATCTAAATGACATACATATCTAACCAAACTGTAATAAGTTCTACCCCTTACCACTCGATCCCCATATTACATTCTAGCGTTATCAATTAAATAGAGGTCTTTACTTAAACTCATATTCTCAATTAGTAATACAAATTTACTATCGGTTAACCCGTTATGTTCTCTCAAAACATTACCATAATTATATTCATAATACCAACATGAAAGTTCCCATTAATTTAGTGTATATTATTAACGTCATAAATATACAATACAAGCACCCGAGACTAAGCTGAGGTGCACACATACTCTGCTATCCATCCCGGTACATCACGTACATAAGGATTACAAATTCTGAATCTCTCAGGAATTGATAGAATAAACACCACACACAAAAATGGAGGCGAACATAATTCAACATATCCATGGTCACGTACATACCTACGCTCCATAGTCAGCTGGCTTAATAACTCACAATTAAGTCATTCTCTTGAACTATGTCCTCTAGGTACCACTCTAAATCCAGGCACACAAGGAGTAGATGGCCCTAATCGAACATAAACCTCCCGTGATAGCAAGTATGGTAGGTATGTCATACACATAGAATCATGTACGTATACTAAGTATGCACACATCTTAGTAATCACCATAATATATTTGTGGTACACTTCTTATTCTCGTACCGTCATATAATGCTACACAATTTATATGTTGCCGGTTAGTATAATTATTTAAGCCGTCAATAGTTCTCGCATCGTAATAGACACTCACGTCCTACTTGATAATTTCCCTTAGGTTCAAACTCCACTTCTAGGTTTTACTCTTCATTATATCTCAAATATCCCAAATATACCAAATAATCATTAAGGTAAGGTTATCTCTACATATACACAAGGTTACGGGACACTCGGGATCAAAACAGGCTAAAAAGCCTGAACTGTCAACTCGTTAGAAGTCTCGTTCGAACGAGGCTGTTCGAACGAACCGGGCCTTCTAATGAGATATCGTTCGAACGAAAGTCTTCGAATGAACATCCCTCTCGTTAGAACCCAAACTGTCAACTCGTTAGAAGCTCGTTCGAACGAGCTCGTTCGGACGACCTGGGCAGGTCTTCTAACGAGTGGCCAGATTCGAGCCCAGAATTTCCTTAACTCGTTTTTCCAATTTCTCTTCACCTCTAATCTCACCTAAATGTCATTCCAACAATGTTTCAAGGTATCTAATCCTTCCTAAACATGTTTCAACAGTATTACAACATTTATATGGGTTTAAATCACCCTAAACTACATCAAATTATCAAATCTCCAACATTTATCCCAAATCACATGAACATGAACCCTAAAACTTACAAATCATCAATGGGCCTAATTAAATCCGTTTTTGTTTCATCCAAGATATTATTATCATAAGAATAATCACTTACATACAATTCTACATGCAATTCCTCATCAATATGCAAGATTCTAATTCCAAGTTTAACGGGTTTTCATCCATCTCCCAAGCAAATACAATTATAACAAATTCCTACTCATGGAAGAAGCATTCTTTGTAAGAATATGTAATTAAACCACTTGACTTATGTGTATCTATGGATTTGATGACGAATCTGATGAATGGTTCTCTCTCTCTCTGCAGAATTCCTTCTTTCTCTCTCTCCAAGCTTTCTTCTCAAGGTGTTAATGGAGGTGGGGTTGGTTTTTGCCAAGCTTTAAGGTTTCTAACTTCTCCCGTAGCCCACTACCTAAATTGGGGTTGGAAAGTGGCTTAATACTAAGTCATATTTTTAACTCTAATTTTCGTGGGTTTTAATTACCCAATTTTCGAAATTACTAAAATGCCCTTATAAGTTACCGGTATGGCCCAATAATGCCCCGGGACGCAAACTTAACCCCCGGCTAGAGTTTTCTGACTATTTCGACCCTTCCGGATGCATTGACGCACTCAAAATGACCATACGGGTGATAAAAATAAAATTCACTTTTTTAATTGAGATAAATATATTCCGGACGCGACTGTCACACGCGTCTCAACAAAATTTCCAAATTGCCGTATTTCAATCTCACGACAAATTTCATAATTCAATATTCATATATAGTCATATATGCACATTATAATCAAATACCAACTCGCATCTCGCTAGTATTTTAATCCAGATTAATTTCCAATTAATACGCATTTAATTCAATTAATCCCATAAATAAATATCACAAAAATACGGGGTATTACAATTATGAAATGAAAGGACCCATTGTTCAGATTTTTTGATCCAAACCAACTACAACTTTAAATAAAAAAACTAATCGATTCTCATATTCATCTACCCCATAACTAATAAATAAATGTATACAGATGAATGAAACATTTATACCAGTACAAAATTTAACATAATAACCCAAACCCGAGCAGATTGCAAAACCCAAACCTCCAACTGTGTCACAAATTATGGTATAAATGTTTGAGTAAAACCAACGTATATTTAACAAATATAAAAATTATGGTATAAACCAATTGTTCCAAAATACATTGAAACAACGTATATTTAAGAAATCTAAAATTATTGTATAATTGTTTTAGGAAAACCCGATTGCAACGTACCTGAGCAAAAGCCCATAGAAGAGAAAAAAATGATTTAGAGAAGATATGTGAACAAATCGATTGAGAGAGCAAAACCTGAGCAAAATAGATTAAGAACAAATATGTGAACAAATCGATTTAGAACAGATATGTGAACAAATCGATTTAGAAGAACAAATTTATACCATAATCGTTACCTGAGCAAAAGACCTTGAGGAAAACTCGAGATTAAATCTTATAAAAGTCCTGATGAAGCTTTGTTAACCTAGGAGAAATAAGAGTGATGGGATGGAGGAGGGAGAGGGAGATTGAATAGCAAATAGGAGAGAGACGAGGGAAACTAAATCTAAGCAAAATTTTTGTGACCCCTAACTCTTACACCAAAATTTGTGAGTAGTCACAAATTTGTGACCGCTCATAGCGGTCACAAATTAAGCCTTAAGCTAAAATTTATGACGCCTATGAGTAGTTATAAATTTGTGACCGCTAATAGCGGTCACAAATCGAAAATGCGTGACTGTTCATAGCAGTTATAATTTTGTAACTGCTCATAATAGTCATAACTTAAGCTTAGTGATAAATTTGTGACTCTTTGTGGCAGCTATAAACTTGTGACTCCTTATAGAGTCACAAATTAATTATATGGTAAGATTTGTGACTGTCATTAGCATTGACAATCCAATTGACTCAAATTTTTCATTACCCAAATATTTTATGACTCCTAATGGTAGTTACAAATATTGTTGTGACTCCTAATGGCAGTGGTAAAGTTTGTCACCTCCATTAGCAGTTACAAGAAGGCAGTCACGAAATTAGTATTTTGGTTTAGTGTTAAAACTTAAGAAAATAAAATCCTAAGCTATTAAAAACTAAAATAATAAAACAAAAGAAATAAAAAATGAAAAATCTAAAAAATGATAACAAAAGTCCTAAAAAATATAAAATCTAATAAACTAAAAATATATGAATTCCTAAAAACTAATCATAATAAAATAAAATAACAAAACTAATAAAAATAAAAATAAAAATAAAATAAAAATACACTAATAAAAATAAAAGAAAAAATAGAAAAGAAAACCTAAAAGTTCTAAATAAATCTAAAATAAAACCTAAAAATAAATGACTCTAACTAAAAATCTAAAAATAAATAAAAAGGCACAAACTAAACCCACACGGGGTTCAGGGTAGTTTTAGTCTCGAGTAGGGTTACGGGAATTGGGAATTAGCTCCATTTGACTGGAAATTGTCTCAAAATAATGCTTTTGACACCGCAACTGCAATCAAGCCTGCACATTTGAACATTTATGCGCATAAGACCCAAATTGTTGAGAATTGGCAACTAAAATACATCTATTGGGGGTATAAAATGTACACTTTTGGGTGCTTATCACACATCTCATCCTCGCGCTCCTAGGTAGACTCCTCATCATTATGATGTCGCCACTGAACACGTACTAGCGGTACTACCTTAGATCTCAATTTCCTCTTGCTACGGTCGAGGGTAGCTATTGACCCGTCCTCATAGAAACTATCGGGCTGCAGATCAATCTCCTATAAAGCAATGTGAGTATGGGCCAACTCATCCCGGAGATATCTCCTCAGCGAAGAAATATGTAATATGTCATGAATCCTATACAAGTGCTCTGGTAACCCAAGTCTATAAGCAACTGGTCCAATCTGCTCGATGATAGGGAATGCCCCGACATATCTCGGGGCCAACTTCCCCTTCTTTCCAAAATGCATTACCCCATTCATAGGAGATACTCTCAACAACACCTGGTCTCCCACATTGAACTCCCGAAAGAACCTCTTAGCATCGACATAGCTCTTCTGTCGATTCAGAGCAACCTCAATACGACTCTCAATCATCTATATCCTGGCCAAAGTATCCTGGATTAACTCCAGCCCAAGTAGCTTATTTTCCCCCACCTCCAACCAACACGTTGGAGAATGATAAGGTATACTATATAACGCCTCGAATGGAGCCACACCAATCATAAATCGATAGGAGTTATTATAGGAAAACTCCACTAGTGGAAGAATTTTGCTCCCATCCTCCACCAAAATCTAGGATACACATCCGCAACATATCTTCTAACATCTGATTCGTCCACTTAGTCTGCCCATCAGTCTGATAAATCCATATCCATGGCCTCCTGAAAGCTCTCATAAAATCTTGACACAAAAATCTTATCCCGATCGGACACAATATCAAGAGGCACCTCGTGAAGTCTCACTATCTCCGTAATAAAGATCTAAGCGTACTGCCCCATAGTATAATCGGTCCAAACTGGTAGAAAATGAGCTACCTTGGTCAAACGATCCACAATCACCGATATCGAATCGTGACCTCGCTGAGAAGTAGGCAACCTTATGATGAAATCCATGGAAATACTCTCCCATTTCCACATAGGGATCTCTAATGGCTGTAGAAGCCCCAGGGGCCTCTGGTGGTCAACTTTTACAAGCTGATAAGTGGCATACTTCGAAAAAAATTTGGCAATATCTTTCTTTATTCCACTCCATCATTATTGTCACCTCATATCCTGGTACATCTTATCCCCACCGAGATGTACCGTAAAATGTGAACTGTGCGACTCCGTCATCACCTCGTGTCGCAAGTCCTCACCCTCAGGAACAACCAGTCTCCTATTTAAGCGTAGCCCTCCATACGAACCAACTGTGTAAGACTCGTCCCCTTATGCTAGAAGCTGCACTATTTGATCCTGGCAGAACGAATCCGTTGCCTGAGCCTGTACCACCTTTGTAATAATCTAAGGTGTAACTGTCAAAATAGACGTGAATGACCGAGCCACTGCATCTTGGTGTCCCAAATCCTTCCCTTTCTCTTTCCACACCATGACCACCTCATTTTCTAGATTATGGCTCAACGCGTCTGCTACCACGTTAGCCTTCCCTGGTGATATTGAATATCGAACTGATAATCCTTAAAAATTCAAGCCACCTGCGCTGACGCATATTCAACTCCTTTTAGGTGGAGAGGTACTGTAGTGACTTATGAGCTGTGAAAAGTGAAGTTTCTCCCCCAAGACATAATGTCACCATATTCGAAGTGCAAACGCGACTGCCGCTAACTCCAAGTCGTGGGTGGGGTAATTCCTCTCATGAGGCTTAAGCTTTCAGGAAGCATAAGATATATCATGTTCCTCCTACTGAATCACACCCCCCAAGTCCTTGTAAGGACGCATCAATGTAGACTAGATACTCCACTCCCGGCCTAGGCAGTGCTAGAACGGGTGCCGAAGTCAACATGTCCTTCAGCTCATCAAAGGCTAACTGACAGGCGTCATCCCAGATGAATGGCACCCCTTTACGAGTCAGGTGTGTCAATAGACCCGCTATCTTCGAGAATATTTGAATAAACCTCATGTAGTATCCTGCTAGGCCCAAGAAACTATCTCTATGGGTGTCATAGGCTGTCCCCATATCCTTATCACTGAGACTTTCCCCAGATCTATGGATATACCCTTATCAGATATAATGTGCCCCAAAATTTGGACCTCCTTCAGCCAAAACCCCCACTCCTCATTTTTAGCGTACAACTCGTGCCTGTAGAAAATGCTCGGCATGCTCCTCCTCACTCTGAGAGTATATCCGAATATCATCTATGAAGACAATGACAAACTGATAAAGGAACTCTTCGAATACCCTGTTCATCAGGTCCATAAATACGTTTGGAGCATTGGTTAGCCCAAATGGCATAATCCTGAACTCTTAGGATCCATATCTCATTAAGAATGTTGTCTTAGACACGTACTTCTACCTGATACGTAACTTATGGTATTCGGATCTCAAGTCTATCTTTGAGAAGAAGGCAGCTCCTCACGACTGATCGAATAAGTCATCGATTCGGGGCAATGGATACTTATTCCATATTTTGAATTTACTCATCTCTCGAAAATCAACACACAATATTAAGGATACATCCCTTTTCTTTAAAAATATCACGGGAACATCCTAAGGCGAGGTACTCCTCTAGACGAACCCCTATCCCAACAGTTGCTCAATCTGATCCCGTAACTTCCTCATCTCTACCGGAGTCATACGGTAAGGCGCGCGAGCCATCAGACGAGTTCCTGGAGTCAAATATATGTCAAAGTCTATCTTTCTACTAGGTGGTAATCCCGGTATCCCCTGGAATACATCAGCAAACTCCTGTACAACAAGAATCGAATCAAATGGGATTACTACCTCTTTAGAGGTCTCCTCCTCTATGTAATAAAAGTGAATGGATGATCCTCCCTCAGGATGAGGCATCACCACCAGGAACATCTCCTGACCTGGTATAGAAAATATAAGTCTCCTACTAAAGCAACCAATCATAGCCCTATACGCAATGAGCTAATCCATATCGATAATCACATCATACTCGTTCATATCTAATACAGTCATGTATGCATGTAAAGTAAATCTCCTAATCTCTATACCTACTCCACGACATATAAAGAATATCAATGACCCATAGCCCAATGAATAATGTACACTAGTAACTGTGCTCTCTGTCGTGTCTAATATCCCCGTAGTTTATGCAAAACTAGTTGCAATGAAACTATGTGATCCCCCCCGTGTCGAACAAAATATGCCCCAAAGTCCCTTGGATACAAAACATACCCTCAATCATGGGTGGAGCCTATGGGACTGCGGCAGGATGAACGTTATAAACACGCTAATTCTGTAACTGCCCCTGCTGAACTGGGACCACTGGTATAGCTGGCATCTGTGGTGGTACTGGGAGGACAGCGGGAAATATCAATCTTTGAGGCTCTTGTAGAGCACCCTGCTGCTATGGTTGCGGGACCCTGCCGTTCTCTGGACAATCATGATTCTTGTGGTCAATATTTCCACATATGAAACACTTTCCACCAAAGTTTTCCCCCTCTGTCCCTGCTGCCCTCGACCTTGTTGGCCGTTACCACCTCTCACTTGGCCCTGCTGATGCTGTTGTTGGCCCCTAATGGCGCTGCTGTCCCTGTTGACCCTGATGGCCCTGTTGGCCATGCCTATAACCTCCTTGACCATGTCAGAAACCTCCTGATATGAAACACTTAGAATACCCCTACTGAGAATTTTGGTCACCCTGCCTCTGCTGGCCCTGAGCTAGCTGTTCCCCACTTGCACCACTAGCTAATGTCCTGCCCTGATGGATGGACTCCCATACTCTCTTTCTCCCTAACATATGAAAGCAGTGGTCCTAGTAGTGAAGTAGTAATGAATTAAGCACATCAGTATAGGTCTGTAATAAGAGGTTACCCAGAAGATGCTGCCGAATCCTCCAGGTAAGGCCATCCATGAACATCTGTATATTCTTCTCCTTAGTAGGTACCTCTGCTGGTACCAGATTAATCAGCCTGGTAAACTCTTCCTCATACCCAGCTATGATTTTCCCCTCCTGGGTGTGGTTTAATAATTTCCTCCTCATCTCAGGTTGAACAGCGGAAGGGAAATATTTGCTGTCGAACTGCACCCAAAAATCCTGAATAGTAAAGATATCTCTCTCCTCAGCAGTGGTAATAGGCTCCCACCACTGCAAAGCTTCTCTAACTAGCTTAAAAAAAACTAGTACCTACCTATGAAAATCTGTGCACTCATACATTCTCAAGTGCCTCTGGATGTCCTTCTTCTATTGGCTCGCCACTACAACATCAGAGCTCCCTACAAACTCCGGAGGATGTGCCTTCTAAAAGGCTTCTCTGACACATTCCCAAGTATACGGGAATGCATGAGCCTGAATAGGGGTCACTACCGGTTCCTGAGGTGGCGCCTTCTGCACTACTGCTAAAGCTGAATTTATCGCCTGTGCTACTATAGTGGCAACTTCAGCGGCGTTCATAGTATCCCGAACTGGTGCTGGTTGAGGCTCGGGTTGGGCATCCATGGGAACTCACTGCACAAGTCAAGGAGGCATCTGATATGAGAGAGAAGATTTATATGTCTATAGTTAATATCACAAAATGGCTGAAGATGTAACATGTGCAATTAATGAATACGACAGTCCTAAAATACAGGGCTCTATATCAAAGAACGCTCTGTAGAAAGCATAACAAGTCGTACAGGTCCTACAGACTCTAGAACCTGATGCTTTGATACCACCTGTGACACCCCATCTAATTAAATACCGGGTAGCTCAAACTTTATTAAATTAATACAAAATATTAAGTTGGTTCAATCTTAACATCACTGTCGAAAACATTTAAATAATTTCTAGCCAACTAATATTAAAAAGTGAGATGCCAATTTTATTAATTAAATTACCTTACAACTAAGTAATGAATAACCAGCTATCCAACATCCACATAAAAAATCTCTTAGAGGTAAAAATATGATGAAATAAACTGAGTGTGGCGTAACACTCCAAATATAATCTAAATTCCAAATAATCCCAGTACATGAATCTGAATAAATAAATCCATGAACTTAAATAAATGAAAGTCTAAAACTGCTATCTCAGAATAAGAATGGGTAACATGCCCTAACTGATAATGAATAACTCCGAAGAAAGCAAAGATAAATGTGGAGGCATCTTCTACATATATCCTGTAACTTCCACATCAGCTACAACACATCAACAAAATGGAACTCCTATGCTTTGCAACCCTATGGCTGGTCACCTAAAAGGTTTTTAAAAAAAATAAATAAATTTTGATTTGGAAGCAAATGGGTCAGATCCCGAGGTGAGAATATTTTTAAAATAGCATGTGTTTAATTTCATTAAACAATAAATATTATATACATGTTAGTCATGTGTTCTCACTTGGGATTCTTACCCCTCAACTATTGTTCATACCTAACGTATGCCCTTAACCCATCTTAGTTATACTACTAACTAACTAGTCTATATCAAATATGATGGCAAGAATTACGACATGGATCCACCCATATTAGTTAATTAAGACATACTTACATTTCAAATATTCATTATTTGAATCCATTATCTCATGTATTATTTAAGTTCCCAAATCTTTAAGTCATTTAAATATCTTAGCCATTCTCATATACTAAGCAACAGTGAATAATCACAAATATATATTTATATCACACTCATTACATATATATACATATATGGCACCCCTAGGCTAAGCTATGGTGCACGCATACTCTGCTATCGAATCCCGGTACGTCACGTACATGAGGATCACGAGTTTCGAATCACTCACGAATCGTATCAATACAAATCACACATATTGGAGGTGAACATAGTTCACTTACCCATGGGTCACGCACATACCTACGCTCCCAAGGTCATCTGACTTATCAACTAATAAATAAATCTTCACAGTCCTATGTTCTTGAGGTACCAAATCTAAATCCCCCCTAAGGAACATAAGACAAGATTGTCCTCTTCCTATAACCTCCCTTAATAGCAAGTATAGTAGGTATGTCATAGATATAATAATCCATATACTAGGTAATCACACAACCTAAGTAATCATCAATTTAATATAGGTATACTCCTATCCTATATTACAAGTCTCATATGTAATATAGTTTCATCTCGATTATTTTACATAATATGTTTAGCGCGATAACTCTCGTTGTATAAATCCGAGTACTTAAACCTATTCCAAAAGGTTAGTAAGTCTCCCACTTGTCTCAAAGATTAATTTAGACATTTAAAGTCCCCCCTACTACTGTCTCTAACCAGAAGTTATTGTTTAACCGAATTAAACTTAAGTTCCCGTAATTTCCAACCGTAACTCACTCGTTGGAAACTTATAAGTTTATTATTTAATCAAAAACCAAACTAATATTTTTGGGTCCTCAAATACACCCCTATTAACCTTCCTTAAGTCCTAATAGGTTCAAATAGTCCATACCAATAATTCATAAAATTCGGGATTTGGATAAACCTTAAAAGGAAAATATAACACAAATTCAGGAGGATTCGATCGATCGAAGGAAAGGGTCGATCGATTGATTCAGCCGATCGATCGACATTCTTGAGTCGATCGGTCGATCCATCAGATATGGCATACGGTTTCTACATATTTTAGCCTATGGGTTTCATCAATTTTAACCCTTAAATCCTCAATTAAAGTGTCCCAAACTCCCAAATATTTATGACAAATGTTATACCAACATAAACACATAAATTCTAACGTCTTAGAGTGATCAAATCATTATGGGTTGTCAATTTCTTGAATCAAATCATGTATTTTTCATAAAAAACCTATTTCTTGTATTTTCTTCAAGAATCATCATATATCCCAACATGAATTCGTAATTCTACACACATGGATCATGATTTCGTATCTACTATATTTCCAGAAGTTAATCTACATGCAAAACCCGCCAAGATTAAGATTTAAATATTCAAATCCATTAATTGATTATTTTTTAAGGTTTTTCTCCTGTTCTAAGCTATCATGAATAATATATACACTGAATTATTGCAAGTTAAATCACTTTCTTGGAAATAGAAGTTATTATCCTTTGAAACCCTTCCTTTCGCTCGACTTCTCTCTCTCAAGTTTGTAGCAGCCAATAACCATAATGGTCCTAAATGTTGGATGATATAACTAGCCTAAATTTCGTAGGTCACTATTCACAAATTAGTAGAATGATTAAAATACCCTCTCGGGTTGCCGGTTTGGCCTAAAAATACCCCCGGACCCAAATTAAACCCCCGGGTAGACTTTTCTGACTATCTCGATAGTTCTGAACACGTTGGTGCACTCAAAATTACCATAAGGATGACATAAATATAAACAACTTTGTAATCTATTAAATTGAACCTGACACAACTTATACGTGCGTCCCAACTTAATTTCCAAAAATGTCATATTTTCTACTCATGAAAATTTTAATTAAATTCATAACCATAAATTACTATACTCACTCATTAATATTCAACACAATTATCATAATCAAATACTAACTCTCGTCTCGCTAGTATTTCAATCCAGATTAATTATCAATTATTTCAATTAATCCTATAATTAAAATCAATAAAAATACAGGGTATTATAATAAATAGGCTTGCGGAGGGAATGTAAAAGGACTATGTTGAAGATTCAACTTTTAGAGCCCTTTTTGTTACTTTGAGTAAAATTTTTGTTTTATCATATAGAGCATGTTTGGCTCAGTTGTAATAAGTTTTCAATTTTGTCCTAAGTTTTAAGTCCTTGTTACTTATAATATAAATGAAGTTTTGTTTAGAGAGCTCTGATGATGTAATTCCTTTACTTTCATTATTTTACGATTCATAACCATGTGATTGTATTTCCATTTCATTTATTTAAGGAAACAATTTCTGTTGGAATATTTGTTCCCTTGATGGCATGAAAGGACACTAGTTCCTTACTATTATTTTGGGTCGGGGTCGTGACAGAGGTGGTATCAAAGCAAAGGTTATGAACCCGTAGACTACTAAACATAAGTTTCGAAGGTTTTATATTTTAAGTTTCCATACATATAATATATGCTTAAATACCCGACTTATTTAATAACACTCCATATGCCATACATTATATATAATTGTTTATATATAAATGTTCTTCTAATTTGCAATCTTTAGATAGTATAATACATCTTACGTTTGGCCATGATTGTAGAAGATGATCAAATAATATCAACTAGAGGAACTAGTGATTCAAGTGTGGAAGGACTGGAAGGTGCATACAAGGTGATTGAAAGCCTAGCAATGATTGTGGAGCATCAGGTGAATAATGGAGCACCAAGGAATCTTGAACTAAGTAACTGTACTACTAAAGAATTCGAGAAGTTGAATCCTCCATCTTTTAAAGGTACTCCTAACCCCACTAAAGCATTAAGTTGGGTCATACAAATGGAAAAGATACTCTATGTTCTTAAGTGTACCTATGAACGAAGGGTTTTGTTTGAAACATTTATGCTAGAAGGTGAAGCTGAACATTGGTGGAGAATGACTAAGAGAATTTACGAGAAAAGGAATAATCCCATAGGTTGCAATGACTTCTTATTAAACTACTATGAGAAATACTTTCCTGAAACGGTGAAAGATGAAATGGTATCTGAGTTCTTGATGTAACGCCCCGCGTAATTCTGGCGTCAGCTGCCACCAAAACTATGACGGGTGTCACTAACTTAAATACCATTCTCAACATGTGACAGATATGAGACATGAAATTCATTCCAAAAGATAATAATGAAATCAATTTCGATAAATAATAATCATCAAAGCGATACAAAATCCATCACCATGTTAATCTCCAATAATATCCAACTCAAAATTAATATAATCTCCAATAAACTAAATCCATAATGAAATATTGGAATAAAACCGTGATAACTGTGGAACCGAATGGCCCACCAAATCCATAAACTGTGTCTCTATATAAATGCGAAGGAATGAAAACTAAACTAAACTAGTAAGCATAAAATAAATACTCTAGCTGAACCCCCAAGATAAATCTCCAAATACTCCCATGCATCTACTCCAACACTAATACATGAAAAAATGTTAGTCAATGCATAGGGTCAGAGCCCCGAGAATGAATTTCGGGTACTCCCTCAAATTAGGGTCCGTGAACCCAACAATAACATTATACATGATAACTATCACAATAGAATATTTTAAATTAATACAAGATAATTAATAATGATGCGAGTAAAATAAATCATGCATTCTAGCGTGCGAAACTACTATCCAAAATTCAACTTGTCATTCAATCAATTTACTCAAATTTATTAATTTCCTCATTTTATTATCATCATTTGTGGTGCTCCCGCATATACATCTTTCACAATTTTAGTAGTGGTACTTCCACCAGTTATCATTATTTTAGAAGTGGTACTCCCAAGAATCATCATAATTTTAGTGTCGGACACCCGCTTAAAGTCTTTATTTGTTTGGTTGTGGGACTCCCACATGCTCTACACCACACCCTTACCTTCACTATGGCTAGTCACCCCGCTATACTGTTAGCTCTACACACACTCGTGAGGTTCCAAGCACGACATGTCACTATAGCCCGTCAGCCCGCACATACTTGTGACGTCACACACACCCAAGACGATATAGGCACTCGACCCATTTAAATGTTAGCCCTGCATATATTCTCGTTGCAAATATATTTTAATACCCATCTTATTATCTTAGGTATTAATTCTCAATTAAACTTGACATAATTTTAATACCCATTTTAATACCCATTTTATTATCCATGCCTGAGTAAAAATTGATCAAGAATTATGATCTTGAAGATGTATTCCTCTCAAAAATTTGACAAAGATCCGTTCTTGACGCCTCTTCGGAAAACCAAATTAAACTTGACAAATCTTGAGTTGAAAGTTATGTAGAATGGGGTTAGGGTTTAGATGTTGAAGAAGATGTAAAGATGAAATACTACTGCTTTAAGGGTTGATGAATATATGTTTTAAAAGTCCTAGCCCCAAGTTGGGTTTTATAAAAAAATAATTAAGAGTTTGAGTGGTAAAATAATTCTAAAAAAACAGGACTGTTTGGCAAAACAGACCGGTAAACCGGTCCGGCATAAACCATCGGTTTGGTTCAATCATAAAAAATATAATTTTTAAATCCCAATTTAAATTCCCATTTTAACTCCGATTTTAACTTTGATTAAAATCCTACATTTCATTATTAAAACTCAACATTAAAATTATTAATATTAATAAAATCAAAATTTTATTTTTTCCAAAATTTTGAATTAATTTAAATAATAACTTTTAAATTTAGGGGTGTTACACTTGAGTCGAGTGCAAGGAAATATGACGGTTAGCCAATACGAGGCAAAGTTTACTGAGTTATCCCATTTTTCATAACATGTTGTAACTGACGTTTTAAAAGCCAAGAATTTTTGAACGTGGGTTAAGGTTGAATATTCGTAGTCGAATTTTGATCCTAAAGTTGACATCATATAGCGAAATCGTAGCAAGGGAAACAATAGCCCAGAAGGATGGCAAGGAGTACAATCGAATTAGAGATGGTAATAGGAAGTTTGGGGAAAAAATAGGGAAAACCCAAATAATAGAAATAATTTTTGAAGTACGCCTAATGTTGGGGGAGCGAGCAATAGCAAACAATATAATAAAAAGTTCTGTCAGAGATGCGGAAAGATGCATGGATGATGTCCTTGTTACAAGGATTCAGGATCTTATTTTAGATATGGACAGAAAGTAAATTAAACAAAAGACTGCCCAAGCCCATCGTTTTGCGATTGAGCATTTTAACATAATAGTTTCATACCATGATGCACGTACATATGTACATAAACACGGTGTTTGTATGTAAATACGATGTATGGTCCAATCAATACTAGGGTATACCCGTGCTTGAAGGCACGACGTAAATTTTTTAAGGTGTACGTCATTGATTGGACCATACATCGTATTTACATACAAACACCGTGTTTATGTACATATGTACATGCATCATGGTATGAAACTATTATGTTAAAATTCTCAATCACAAAATGATAAAAAATTCCAAAGTATGTAACTGCAAAACGGCAAAAATTTCGTTTCTCAAAGTGTGATTTAAAAAAAATGACCATAATATCCTATATTTATAGGACTATCCACCCTATTTAACAAAAAATAAATAGTCCAACAACTAATACGCAAAGTTGAATCAACTACCACATGACAGAATCATAATTGGTAAAAAATTGACCAAGAACCCTTACACGAACCAATTTCGGTAATGAAAATACGGAACAAAACATATTAAGAAAATATAACATAACCGAACATAACATATTGAGAAAAAATAACTCAACATGTTATATGACTGAAATGAACAACATAGATCCTTATTTGAATTGTGTATTTATATTCAATAACGCAATTAAAGAAGAAAAAATTAACACGGATAAAAATAATTTATACAACAAAAACTAAATTATACATATTTCATAAATTGTGATCCCTGATTAAATAACCCTAAAAAATGCAGAACCATGAAGTTGAACACAAATTCACATCCAATAGCATTTCCAGTATATTGAATGTGATTGCACCAATTCATATTTTTTCTAGTTGGAACCTATACTTATCAAAACCAACACACATTTGTAACCTGAAAAAAAGATGGCTTTGGATGGATGGCAATCTGGGGCTGCATCTATCCAAGAAACATGTTTGTAAGAGGAATAAATATTAGGTCCTGTCGGAATCCCATTTTGGCAGCGAGATTTTGTGCACGTCTTACAACTTCATACTTTGGTGCACTAAGCCTCCCAACCTCTTGAATACCTTCTTTAAGTATACCCGATTACAAAACCAAAAGTATCAGGGAGTAAATCGTATGCAAACTCTGCAAAAAAAATGGTTAGTTAGAAAAAACAGTAGGTTGCAATTGGTAAAACAATAGTAAATTGATGAAAGGAGAATTTGTAAATGAAATATGCATTTTATTACGAAGGAACCATATGTTTTTGCTAAAAAGTCCCTTTGAACTATACATTGGGTGAGTGAATATATTGTCGTAAAAAGTCCCCTAAACATATACAAATCACATGTCCACTCACCCACATACCAATCACATGTCCAAGTGAAAACTAAGTTCCTCGTGTTCAGCGGGTTGCAAGTGGTTAATGAAGATAAATGAATTAATCTAGGTATTGTAGAAACACATTTGGTTCATCAGATCCAGGAACACCTATGGGGGATTTATTAGTCCCCAAGACATAACTATGTAATCATAAGATCCATATCCGATAGAAAAAACACTCCGGAGCTTATGTTCATCATGATTATAGTCTCTCCTGCAGTTGAATAACATGAGAGACATGATGGTTATCCTATCACCTAATGTGCACATATTACCCTGTAATTATGTGCCATTAAGAGGTGTATTACTTAGAATGGCTTGTCGGTGCTTAGTGGAGATGAGACAGATAGGTTGGCCAGGAAATCATTGACCTCCCAACATGTTCCTAAACAATGATGACATGTTCTCTCATCAGCCTTACCACACGCATATCGCATCTAAACTGTTGACACTCACATTTACAAAATGATTATACAAATTTCTTATCAAAATTAATTGACTACACAACAAAATTGACATTCAAAGTATAAAGTGAAAAAAGAAATGAATGTGCCAATATAGTAGTTCCCATAAGAAACCACTAATCAATTACATGTCTCTCTGTTTACTGTAGGCGTGTCTCTGTACAAAAGACCTGTTTGGCCAAGAAAATGCTTCTTTGATAGACATTAGCATAAACATTTAATTCAGTACAAAAGACCTCAAATCTAACACTTTAAGTAATGAGTTCAATTTATAATTCTTTCGAATGGCATTTTCAGCAGAATTCAACCTATTTGGTGATGGAATACAACCTGTTTGGCGAATATATTCTGTCCAAGAAGCAGTTTTTCTGCATCGCTATTTTTTGAGCTTTAACTGCAGCCTTTTATCTTCCAATATTTGTCTTGCCATCGCGATCTTCTTCACTATCTTTGCTTGATCACGTGCTCTCATTTGTTCTTCTTAAGCCTGAAACGCATTATATAATTATTATATATATTAACACAAACAAACAGAGACATACACAATCATAGTCAATGAACCTTTAAAATCAATATAATATGTGTGCATACATCGAAAATGTTAGAATAGAGAATTGTGTCCCTTATAATCAGTTGTATTATTTGCAATACCTTAACATCTAAAACAAATTAAATTAAAAAACAAAGACCAAAAGCCATAAAAATAAATAGATTTCAGTTCAAGCTTTTAAAATCATCAGAAAGCTATCCACATAAACCTCATCAGGAGAAGCTAGGGCACTCCCTTTAGATGTATCATCAAATTCTACTAAGGGAAGCCTCGAGGGAACCACAACTAAACCCACAACTATGTACAATATATAGAAGATATTTATCCTCACCATGTTTTTTTTGAATAAATATACTTGCTTATTTTCTAAGTTTTTGTAGGCTAGGAAAAGAATTGAAGGGCTTTTATTATTTTCTGTTATAGTAGTTTCTCATACAATTAAATAAACTATTTAAAGTATCATTGAAACTTTAATTAATAGTATAATGAAATTAATTAACCCTTTAATGGAAATTTGTGCCTCTGATTAACAAAATTGTGAAGAATTCAACACTGCATCTCTTATAGTCAACATATAAAGGCTTTTTTGAAATATACATTTAAGTTTCGACACTGCACCACCACACCTTAAACCTTTAAAACCCCATCGTCAAATCAAATGAACTGCAAAACCTATAAAACCTAAATCAAAGATCTGTAAAAATCAAATGAACTCCTACAAAAAATTAAATACGAAAATCTAATTAAATGAACTGGCACGAAAATCAAATAAAGCTCATAGGTGGTGTCTCCACAAAATAAATATCTAAAACGAAAATAAAATGAAACACCACCAACTGACTTAGTGAGAGAAGAAAATGCATGATAGAAGGGGTGTTACCATTGGGAGTCGGCTAGAATAGTTATGTAGGCCTTTATAACAGAGACATGGATCTAGCGTTTCTCCTGACGGATTTGTTTCTCAAGTTAAAATCCTGCCTTCTGCTAACCGAACCTTCATCATTTTCTTCATCTTTAGTGCCGAGATCTAGCAATGGAGATAGGATATGAGGCCTTTGTAAGTGAGAATAGAGTTTCATGGGACGGATCTGTTTGTTGAAGAAGAGCTCATGGATCCGGTGCTGTTTGACAAAAGAAGTAGGCGGAGGGGTTACGGCAAGGGCTAGAGGGAGCACTAACATAGTCTTCAAACTTGTATGGTGAAATGAGAGAGAACATAAAGCGAGAGGGAGCGAGTAAAGTGAGGGAGAAAAATAAGAAAACAGGTACGGGAAACGGGGTAGTAAAGGGAGAGAATGGGGTCAAATACCATTATACCCTTGATTTTGAATTTTGAAGGAAGGGGGAATAAATTAGAGTGTGTTAAAAGAGAGGGAATCCAAAAAATTTAAGGATAATATAGGAAGTGTAAACAAAATTCATCTTGATGACATCATCTTTTAAGCTTATGACATACATAAGTTTCCTAGTTTATTTTATATATATATATATATATATATATAATAGCATGGTTTTTGGCAAAATATCTCCACTTTATGCATGACATTTCATGCATGACATTTTCTCCCTTTCATGCCCATGCATGAAATGTCATGCTAAAGTGTTTTAGTTTTAATAAAAAGAGTTTTGTTTTTTTATTTTTTTAAAAGGAAAATAATAATTTTTAGAAAGGGAAATTATTTTAAATAATTTAATTTATATATTTTTTTAAATATTTATATTTTTAATATTTTTTTAAATTATATTTTTAATTTTTCTTTAACTTGTATTTTTTTTTAAAAGTATTATTTTTTTTATTTTTTCTTTATTTTTTATTTTTTTATCATTGGGGCAAATTTATGGTCGTGCCCTCAGTTGTGTGTGTTTATGAGATGTTGTGTATGTCTATTTATAGCACGAGTGTAGCCATGTTATTATATGGTGTGAATATCTACATATAGCATGTGTGTAGCTATGTTATTATTTATGAACGAACCTAGTGAGTGTAGTCTTTATTTAGCTAATATTGAATATTAACGAGATGGGTTTTGATAGCAGTTATTGTCCTAGTTAGATTGGGTATTGTGATTAGGACAATAAAATGAATGCATTAGGTGCATTATGTATTTGATAGGTGATGATAAGTATCATGTGAGTGGGAACTGTATGTAAATTATGAAGGTAATACATATAATGTTTTATTTAAAGCATTTAAGTAATTGCAAAAGATTATTAAATATTTTTTGGTCTTCGACTCAATGGTAAATATATTTTTATTTTCAAAATCCCAAGTGTGCAGCAGCAGGGACAACATGGGTAGTTCTTTCATGCCATTGTGAGTAGTAGTTGTGGATGCTGTTAGATTTGAGTGTAACTTCTTTAGTCATTTCTATCTAGATAGGATTTTATTTCATTTCTAGTATTTTCCTTTTGGGCGCGTTGTCCATAGTTGGATATGATTTTTGTTTATGTCAAATATATTTATTATTTATCAGTTGTTATTTACATTGGATGATTTCTTGTAGTTATTGATGGTTTATTCGGCTCAAGTAATTTATTATTCATGCATATCAATTATTATATCATTTCATTGTATGTATGGTTTTATTATTTTTATATTTATATTACTTATTACGGAGGTGATGTTAAGAATGAAATCATATTGGATTCCTATTTTATTACAATAAAGGACGGATCCCCAGTATTAGAATATGTGGGTGTCACATGTAACAGAGGAGATTGAGATTCTCGTGGATCATACTAGTGCTACTGATGCTCTTCTTACCGTGGTTGAGGATGATGAAATGGTTGAGGCTGTTGTTAACCAAATCGCTGAGATTGAAGCCAGTCATGTTCTTAAGGCTTATCCTTTCTTGTGAAGCTTTTATATATTCCTCCTTTATCTTTGCTATATATACTTTAACATTTTGCCTTGTAATGGACAAATTTATGCATGGTCTATAATGAATAGTTTTTGTTTCCATATCTGTTGTTACTTTGCACAGGCACACTCATTTATTTCTCGTCTATATCTCTGAAAACTTGTGCTTGTCTTGAGTGTCTTCTTCATATTGTTAATGATAAGTAAATGTGATCGGACATTTTTAAACTAGTTAGTTTTAGAATTATGGACTTATCTTATCACTAAACTCATTGGCCGCATGAACTTACTGATAGTTAGGTACTTGTGATGGGTTCTCTAGTAGTTTAGTCTTATGATTATGTGGTCAACTACTACCAACCTGATCTTCCTTACTATATGCTAATTTTGGAAAAACTTGGGTTTCCCCTATCCTTTGTTTCCTTAACACTAACGCCAACTTAATGGTCGTTTATATGGATATTATTGTCTTGACCAAGTGGTTGTAATAATTACCTAAGACAACCCACTGTGTTAGGATATATCCTTGTTTTAGTGAGTTATGGTCAGATCTTATCGTTCATATGATTGCAAAGGATTTCCTAAATTTGGTAAACTTCTTGTGCGTGATTTGTCCTAAATGAGATCATACATGAAGTTAAAACTTATCGATCGTGGCTCGTTTGAAGACGAGTTCATACATGAAGTTTGATTTTGGATATGAATGCTAAGATTCATTGTTGAGATGTCTACGGTCTAGGATTTTTGCACGTTTCCCACTCCCACAAAAAATAGAAACGCAAAATGATTGCATTTATAGAGAATAAAATATTTGTATTTATCATTGAACTAAATTACAAGGAATGGAAAGGGCTTTACACTCTTGCTACTATTATTTGTATTTTCTTAAGCACTCGTCATTCCAAGGGTTCTTGAACTACTTTCCATCTAAGGTTTCTATTTTGTAAGTTCATGGTCGGGTAATAGATACTTTGTACGGACCATGCCAGTTTGGCTCCAACTTTTTTGAATTCTAAATGACCCTTTTCAGCGTGTAATCTCCCTCCTTCAAAGAGCTCGATTTTACTTTTTTGTTGTAAAGCTTACTAGTTTGCTGTTGGTATGCTGTCACTCGAAGTGTTGTATTTTCTCTTACTTCCTCTGCTAAATATAAATCCAACCTCCTCATTAGGTCCATCTGTGATGAGTAAATAATAAGGATATGGTGACTAGGCATACTACTCTCTTTTTGGACCACTGCTTCTACTTTAAAAGCCCACGTATAAGATGTCTTACCCATGGCTATTCTCAGCATTGTTATGTTTTCCCATAGGACAATTTGGAGCTCATTGATCCAATTTCCCTTTGCGTCATCTAATCTTTTTTATCCCATCTAGCAAGGTTTTGTTAGTCACCTTCGTCCGTCAATTACACCATGGATGAACCAGTGTTGAGTGTAATTTCTAGATTTTAGAACATCTGCAATAGTCTTCGAACTCCTGGTTATCGAATTGAGTACCAAGGCGAGTAATGCATACATATGGCATCCCCTACCGGCATATGATGTTCTTTCATATGAAGTGAAAAACTTTCACGTATGGCATTTTTAGAAGGGGCTCATCCTCTACCCATTTAGTGAAGTAATCCACTGCCACAACAAGATACTTGAATCTGCCTATGGTCTTTAGTAACGGGACAACCTAATCTATCCCCATATTATAAAAGTCTAAGGGGATATGATCGAAGTAATTTATTCCCCTGTAGTTTTCTGGATTGCAGTGTATTTTTTACACTTGTGGTATTTCCGTGTATATTTTGCGCAGTCTTACTTTATATTGGGCTACTAGCCTTGTGTGGCCACCCTCTTTACTAATGATCATCCTGCCAAATGCTTTCCATAAGAACCTTCATGCACATTATTTAGTAGTTCATTGACTTCGACTGAATGAATACATCTGAGAAATAATACGATGAACCCTCTTCATAGTAAGATTCCTCTTTTTAACACGTATCTTGCTACTTTTCATCGGAGTCTCCTTGTACCTTTAGGGTATGTCGTTAGCACGTTGGCCTCTAAGTATGCTCGCATAGGATCCATCTAGGATAGCCCTAAAATTAGCTCCATCACACTGACATTCTCCTCATCATTACATCGATGCATTAGGATTTTTACTGGAACTGTTCTTCTAAACATTGTTATTGTGGTGGATGCTAGACGAGTGAGTGCATCTGCTCATGCACTATCAACCATTGGGATTCTAACCATTATAACCATTTTGGAATTTTGACATATTCCCTTAGCCTTAGTTAGGTACAACTCCATAAATTCTTCCTAAGCCTTATAAATACACAGGACTTGGTTTACTATGACTCGATAGTCGCTGTGTATAAGTAGTTATTCTGTACTTAAGGATGATGTTATCCCTAATCCTACTATGGGGACCTTGTATTCTGCCTTGTTATTGGAGCACTCAAATTACAACCTAAGGGCATGCTTAGTGTCAATATTATTTGGCATTGTAATTATTAAGTCTGCTCTGCTTCTAGTGGGGTACAGTGAGCCATCTTCAAATAATTGCTAAAGAGGAGTATCCTCACCAAAATATTTGTAAGTCAGACTTCCATGTTTGAATAATGTCTTCATTTGCTCCAGGTTATGAACAATTGTTTTTGCTTGGTCGATGACTCTAGTACGTCAACAATTTGGTCGGTAGGGTTGACCATTTAGCTATCTTTTATAAAAGTCTACTCATATGATTGAATTGGTGACCTCTATTTAAAAAAAGTCTGCTCGATCTACTTTGGAATTAAGCTCCCATTCGCACTAGTATGCAATTCCTCTTTTGTCATTGAGCTCTCATCTATAGAATTTTTCTAGGAACCTGTTTCTTCATATGTGAACTCAAAGATAAAATCATCCATAACTTGGTCCTTGGATGTCATTCTTGGTTCATATTAGATGTTATAGTCTCCTAATTCTGTAGCCCAAGTGACATGTCTGCCCGATTTCTCAAGTTTATGAACACCTTTGCTCAAAGGTATGTCTAAATAGACGCCAATGGTATGAGCCTGAAAATACAATATCATCCTCATCGAGGCTTCAATTAGGACTAGTGAAAGATTTTCTAGCCTTGGATAATGGATTTTCTCTCCAAGGTATGCCTTGTTAGTTTAATATACAGGCCTTTGTATGCCATATTGTTGTAAAACGTGAGCCAAGAGTAGTGCAAATTCAGATACAGCTAGATATTGATAATGTTATTCACCTAAGACTAGTCTAAAAACAATGGTACAAACCCCAAATACCGTTTCAACTCTAGGAATGCAACTTCACATCCATCGTTCCATTTGAATTTTTTTACAACATCATGAAAATTGGAAGGCATTTATTAGTATCTCTTAAAATGAACATGTTCAGTGAGGCTACGCGTCTAGTTAGCCTCAGAACATCCTTCTTTGTAATTGGGTACATCATAATAATCATCACCTAAATAATGATGAGGTTGGCCTTAATACCTCTCTGATTCGCTATGAAGCCCAGGAATATTCCTTCTGTTACTTGGAAGACACGCTTTACCTGGTTGTTCATCTGGTGTTTCTCCAATTGATTGAATGTCTTCCCCAAGTCTATGATGTTATCGGTGGCCTTTTTACTCTTTGTCAGCATATAATCAATATAAACCTCCATTTTCTTATCGATCTGGTCTTCAAACTCTTTATTTACTAGCCTCTGATACGTCACAGTAGCATTTTTAGACTAAAGGGCATGATATTATAGCATTAAGTAGCTCGTATGGTGATGAAATCTTATCCCAATCTTCTGGCTTCATTTTAATCTCGTCACACCTTGAATAAGCATCCATAAAACTAAAAATCTTATGTCTAGAAAGCCCATCGACCAACTAGTTAATCCTGGGTAGAGGATAATGATCATTTAGGTAAGATTTATTCAGGTCAATGAAGTCAATGCACATACGCCACTTGTGAGTCTTCATGACCATGACATTGATTGAGAGGCACTCTGGGTACTTAACATCTTCAATGAAGTTCGTATTCTGTAACTTCTCTACTTTTTTTTTCACAACCATGATCTTTTCTTGACTTAAGATATTTTTGCTTTAGGGGTTTAGAATCCTTTGTTATGCTCAACTTATGACAAATTAAATCTAAATCAATCCCCGACATATCCTTATAACTCTATGCGAACATATTTTTTCTCTATCTAAAAAATTCTACTAACTTCTTTTTGAAGACAAGATCTAGTGACAAGACGATTTGGGATGTCCTCACTACTAGAAAAATACCCTTTTATTACAATTTTAAAATTTAATTTTATGACCGTTTTAATT
This sequence comes from Sambucus nigra, assembly GCA_949130495.1. Lineage (NCBI taxonomy): Eukaryota > Viridiplantae > Streptophyta > Magnoliopsida > Dipsacales > Adoxaceae > Sambucus > Sambucus nigra. The sequence continues at coordinate 89,992,705 of OX422213.1, forward strand.
AAACTGTCATAATAAATATGATTATTTCACAACTATGACCCTTTTTTCATTTAAACAAATAATTATGACCCATGTATATTTATTGGGTCATATTAATATGATATGTTATTACAATAATATTTTAACTGCCATATAATATATTTATGTTTTATGATAGTTTTATATACATGGTAATATTAAATATAATTTTATAAAATTAATATTTTTTAATAAGAAAAATGGAGGGAATGAAGCTTAAGAATCTCAGATTTGGGATATACCCGCTTCTCCTCAACTCTATCGTGCGATATTCATTGAGTAGTCTTGCCTTATCCGACAACAACCGCATCCCTCACGATCCCTCCTTCCTCCCTCACGATCTCCTTCATATCCTCTCCTCCTCTTCGTCGCATCTCCATCAGCAGCAGGAGCTCCGTTCGGCCTCAACCGCTCGTATCTGAGCACACAACGTCCCCTCTCCTCCTCTTCGCGCGTGTCTCAATCGCCCAACCCACATTTGAGCAACGCCCCAACCAATGGCAGACGACCCAGTCTAGAAGGGAAACTATTCTTCAACTTCCAAGTTCCAAGCAAGCAGTAGAAACATTCACACACAACAGGTAACAATTAATTTTTATTTTCAGTTCATTCAATGGGTCATAGATTCACAGTTTATTTTTAGTTCATAGATTCATTGTTTAATTTTTAAGTTCAAGTTCAATGGGTCTTAACTGTTAATTTTAAGTTAATGGTTAAATATTAAATTAGTTTAAATGCTCAGTTTTAAAATTTAATTAATAAATGCACAATGTCTAAATGCCCATTTTTTGTTAATGGATAAATATAAATATTAATATTATAATCACCCAGGTACGATGCCTATTTTTATGTATTTTTTCTGTTTTTTATTTTTTATTAGAAATTTGGTTGGAAATAATTTTTATTTGTAGGAAATAATTTTTATTAGTTGGAATTAATTTTTTTTATTGCTGAAAGTAATTATTATTTGCTCAAAATACCTTATTATTGCTGGAAATCATTTTTATATGCTGGAAATATTTTATATTGATGAAAATCTTTTTCATTGCTGAAAATTATTTCTATTTGTGGGAAACAATTTTTATTTGCTGGAAATCATTTTTTATATGCCGAAAATTATTTATATTGCTGGAATTTTTTTTTATTGCTTGAAATAAAAAAAAGGCATCCCGAGAGGTGGAAAATTATCACACGACACGACCTACACGACTTTTTAGCAGGTTTGGGTGAAGCCTTAATGAATACGGGTGCTTAACGGGTGGACCCACTAAACACGATAGCTTAATGAATCGGGTTTGCATTTAGCCAGTTAGCGTAAATACATGACATGCCTCGTTAAGGCACGACTTGAACCCGATCCAAACACGACACGACACGGTATACACGAAAGACTTAATGAGTTAGGTTTAGGTAGAGGAGATTTTGATACGAACCCGGTTAGACCCAGCCACGACACAACCCATTGCCACACCTAATCCCACGACACAACCCATTGACACACCTAATCATGTGAGAACCCATAGTAAGACTTATCTTAAGGACCATGTTGTTTACCAGTAAATTCATTCTCAGTCATCATTAAATGCATCTAATGGCAAAAAAAATGGTCCTTACTCTTAAGTCCATAGTCAAGGTCATTACAAAAGCACTCATATATGAAGGTCGTGCGATGGCCACGTCTTTGCAGTCAGTCCAGCACATGATGAAGAAAGGGGATGTGGCACTGAACACGTGCACGACCAATAAACATATTTGAGATAAACCATAGAAAATTTATCGAGCACTTTAGAGAGATTTTGAGCGGATAATCCTGTAATACCCCGTATTTTTATGATATTTATTTATGGGATTAATTAAATTAAATGTGAATTAATTGAGAATTAATCCGGATAAAATATTAACGAGATGTGAGTTAGTATTTGATTATAATGTGTATATATGGCAATATATGAATATTAAAATTTTCGCGAGATTTTAATACGGCAATTTGGGAAATTTTTGTTGGGACGCGCGTGACAGTCGCGTCAGGAAAATAATTATTTAAATTAAAAAGTGAATTTTATTTTTATCAACCGTATGGTCATTTTGAGTGTGCCAACGAGTTTGGAAGGTTCGAAATAGTCAGAAAACACTAGCCGGAGGTTTAGTTTGGGTCCCGGGGCATTTTTAGGCCATGCCGGCAACCCAAAAGGGTAGTTTGGTAATTTCGGAAATTGGGTAATTAAAACCCACGAAAATTAGAGTTAAAAATCTGACTTAGTCTTAACCCACTAAGCCATTTCCAACCCCAATCTAGGTAGTGGGCTACGGGAGGTTTAGAAACCTTAAACTTGGCAAAAACCAACCCCACCTCCATTGTCATCTTGAGAAGAACTTGTAGAGAGAGAGAGAAAGAGAAGAATTCTGCAGAAAGAGAGAGAGAGGAATTCAACCATCTTCAATCAACAACAAATCTGAAGAACGATTAAGGCAAGTGGTTTAATTACATTTGATTCAATGCTATGCTTTTCCATGTTTAGGGTAATTATCAAATTTATCTTGGAAGATTGATTAGACCCATGAATTTGAGGATGTAAAACTATGAACTATGTTAGAAATTGCATGTAGACATATTCTGGACGAATTATGAACTCAAATTATAACCCTTGATGATCTAAAAATGGATTAAAGAAAAGATTTTTATTGTTCTTGAAAGAAGTAGAATACAAGGGTTCTTGATGAAGTTTTGATCCAAATAAAGCCCTTAGTTGATGAATTATTGGTTTTACAACGTTAACAATGTTGTAGGATGGTTGTATGATGATATTATAACATTAGATTAGAGTTTCATGCATTATAATGGTGTTTTGAGGTGATTTGAAAACTGCAAAACGAAGCAGTCCGTAACCTGCCTGGTGCGTTCGATTGATCGACATTCATCAGTCAATCGATTGACCACCATCGATCGATCGAAGGTAAAGGTCGATCGATCGACCTTCCTAGAATGAGTAAAAAAATTTCCTAGTTAAATTTTAATGATGTTATCCCTTAGAAAATTATCATTGGAGACTTTATGAATACCCTTAAACTTAAGGAAGACCAGTAGGTATGGTTATAAAATTTGGACCTTTATTAGAATTCAATTTGAGGAATTATTCTAAATCTAATGAAATTCGATAAGTGAGATAATATTTGGGTTAAAAGTGTAAATTTGAATAATTTGATGAAATGAGGTTCGGGGCAGAAGTAAGGACCTTAGGAATAATGATGTTATATGTGGGGATAATAGGAACTTAATAATCTATTTGAGATAGGTTTTAAGTATAAGAAATTATGACGTGAGACGTGTCGACAGTTTAAATTTTATATTATCGGGAGACTTAAAATGTATAAAATTGGGATAATGGTATAAGGATTTAGAGTATACCTTTATTAATATTGAGATATCTAAGATGTGTGAATGCTTAGTATATGATTTTTATGTGTATGACATAACTACCATACTTGCTATCACGGGAGGTTTACGTTCGCTTAGGGCCATCTAATCTTTGTGTTGCCCGGATTTAGATTGGTACCTCGAGGACATAGTTCAAGAGAACGACTTATTTGTGAGTTAATAAGTCAGCTGACTATGGACCGTAGGTATGTACGTGACCATGGATATGTTGAATTATGTTCGCCTCCATTTTTGTGTGTGGTGCTTATTCCAACAATTCCTGAGAGATTCGGAATTTGTAATCCTTATGTACGTGATGTACCGGGATGGATAGCAGAGTATGTGTGCCCCGCAGCTTAGCCTCGGGGTGCTTGTATTGTATATTTATGATGTGAATAATATACGGTTAAATGAAAAGGAATTTGCTATGTTTAATTGTGAGTATAGTTATTGTAACATTATGAAAAGATAAAAAGGGGACATGTATCAATAAATGGTTTTGTTAATAATTGGGAATCCGAGAATTAATGTAGAACTCTCTATTTCATTGTTAAAGTTGGAATTAAAAACGTGAAGCGCATAGAAGTGTTAAAAACTCTTTTGGACTAGATAGTTATGAGAAACACATGAATGGGTACAGGAACGTTAGGAGTGAACAGTTAGACGAGAGGTGAGTATTTCATGTGAGAGCACGTCCTAACATGTATTTTGCATTCATTGTTTTAAATGTTATTAAAACACTTGCTGTTTTTAAAATACTCTCCACTTTCGGGCTCTGACCCGTTTGCTTTCAAATCTATTTTTTGTAAAAACCATTTTAGGTGCCCAACCACAAGGACACCATGCTTAGGATCCTCATTGAGGTGACGAGCTGTAGCTGTTTGTGGAAGTTACAGGACTTTGCTAGTAGACGCTTCATCTATCTTGACTCTATATTCAGCTTTCATCAGTTGTAGGGCATGTCGCCCATTTCTATTTGAAACATTTCCTATTTCAGATTTTCAGACTTTTGGCATGTAATTAATTCAGGTTACATTGTTTTACTTATTTCAGTTGTGGGATTGTTGAGAGGAGTTTTCCTCCGGACTTATTATTATTTGTTGGTTATTCCATTTCTTCATTATGGTGAATGGTTATGTTATTCTTTCATAATTCTTTTACTGCATGTTAACCAGACTTAATTTAAAATTTGGCAACTTACTTTTTAAATACTAGGTGGTTAGTAACCATTAAAATGTTTTCGACAGTGATGCTATTAACTGAACCAACTTGGCATTTTGTATTGATTTAATAAAGGAGTAGCTACCCGGTATTTAAATAGTCGGGGTGTCACAGGTGGTATCAGAGCATCAGGTTCTAGTGTCCTTTAGGATCTGTACGGCTTATTATGTTTCCGCTGAGCTTTCTTTCATGTAGAGCTCTATATTTTAGGACTGTTGTATTCTTTTGTATATGCTACGTTCTTCAGCTATTTTGAGTTTATAACTACAAACTTATAGACTTTACTCTTATTTTAGATGCCTCCACGACGTGCACCACGGGTTCCTAGGAATGCACAGCCCGAGCCACAGCCAGCTCCAGTACAGGGCACCATGAATGCCGCTGAGGTTACAACCATTGTAGCCCAAGCGGTAAATGCCGCTCTGGCAGTTGTGCAGAAGGCACCACCCCAGGCGCCAGTAGCCGTGCCAGTTCAGGCACTTGCATTCCCGTCTGCTTGGGAACGTGTACGTGATGCTTTTCAGAAAGCACACCCGCCGGAGTTCGCAGGTAGCTTCGATGTTGTGGTTTCAAGTCAGTGGAGGAAAGACATTCAGCGACACTTGAGGATATATGAGTGCACCGAAGTTCAGAAGCATGTGCTAGATAATTTCAAGCTAGTTGGATCTGCACTGCAGTGGTGGGAGTCTATTACCACCGTGGAGGAGAGAGACACTCTCACGATACAGGAATTTTGGGTGCGGTTTGACCGCAAGTACTTTTCGTCAGCAGTTCATAGGGAAATGAGGAGGAAGCTAATGAATCTTAGACAGGAGGGAAAGACTGTGGCCGAGTATGAGGCCGAATTTACAAATCTACTGAATATTGTCCCAAATGAGGTACCGACAGAAGAGAAAAAGATCCATAAATTCACCGATGGTTTGACATGGAGGATTCGTCAGCATTTGTTAGGGAACCTCTCATTGGCCACTTATTATGACGTGGTTAACGCTGCACTGTTACACTGCCAGGATCACCGCTTTCACATGGCTGAGAGCAAGAGATCATGAGAGTCCAGCCATCAGGGCAGGACTGGAGGAAATAGTGCCAGTGGGGCACAATCTGTTTAGGGGCAGAGGCAGGGTGACCAGGGTTCCTAGCAGGGGGATCATAAGAGGATCAGATAGGGGAATTTCAGGCATGGACAGGGAGGTTTTAGGTAGGGCCATCAGGGTCCGAACGACCATCAGGGCCAACAGGGGCAAAATGGTCAACATCAGCAGTTTCACCAGGGACAGCAAGGCCAGGGCAGAAATGGTAACGGTCACCAGGGTCGTGGTCAGCAGGGGCAGCGAGGGGGAAACTTCTCGGGGAAGTGTTTCATTTGTGGTAAGATTGGCCACAAACGTCAGGAGTGTCCTGATAAGGGCAGGGCCCCACAGCAGCAGCAGTAGGGTGCTCGACACGAGCCGCAGAGGCCTATGCTTCCCGCCGCCCTCCCAGTACCACCGCAAATGGCAACATTACCACCCATTCCAGCAGTCCCAGTTCAGCAGGGGCAGCTTCAGTATGGGAGGGTATATCAGCTTCAGCAGGTCGCAACACCACAGAATCCACCAGCTATTGAGGGTATGTTCTCTATTCAGGGGACTATGGGGCGTATTTTGTTTGACATGGGGGCTACACATTGTTTTATTGCTATGAGATTTGCACGCACCATTGGGTTATTAGACACCACAGAGAGCACCGTTACTTGTGTAGACTCACCTTTGAGTAGGGGTTACGTGATTTCCCTTGTATGTAGAGGCGTGGGTATAGAGATCGGGAGGTTTACTTTACCTGCGGATATGCTAGTATTAGATATGACCGAGTATGATGCCATTATTGGTATGGATTGGCTAGTTGCGTACCGAGCCATGATTAACTGTTTCAGTAGGAGTATTATCTTTACCATTCCCGGGCAGGAGACGTTTTTAGTGGCGATGCCTCGTCCTGAGGGAGGATCGTCCACTCACTTGTATTACATAGAGGAGGAGACCTCTAAGGAAGTGGTGATAACACTTGATTCGATTCCGATTGTTCGAGAGTTTGCCGACGTATTTCAGGATATACCTGGACTACCTCCGAGTAGAGAGATAGATTTTGTGATCGACTTGACGCCAGGCACTCGGCCTATTGCCCTCGCACCTTACCGTATGGCTCCAGCTGAGATGAGAGAGTTACGGGATCAGATTGAGCAGTTGTTGGGTCAGGGGTTTATACGGAGGAGTACTTCGCCGTGGGGTGCCCCTTTGTTATTCGTGAAGAAGAGGGATGGATCGTTGAGGTTGTGTGTGGATTACTGGGAGTTGAATAAGGTCACGATACGGAATAAGTATCCGTTGCCTCGAATCGATGACTTATTCGACCAATTGAGAGGAGCTTCTTTCTTCTCCAAGATTGATTTGCGATCGGGTTACCATCAGTTACCTATCAGGGAAGAGGATGTCTCGAAGACTACGTTCTTAATGATAAATGGTTCCTACGAGTTTCGGGTTATGCCTTTTGGTTTGACCAATGCTGCAGCCGTGTTTATGGACTTGATGAATAGGGTGTTTAGAGAATTCCTAGATCAGTTCGTCATTGTCTTCATTGATGACATTTTGGTTTACTCCCAGACAGAGGAGGAGCACGCCGAGCATTTGAGGCAAGTTTTGCAGATGCTACGTCAGAACGAGCTGTATGCAAAGTATGAGAAGTGCGGGTTTTGGCTGAAGGAGGTTCAGTTTTTGGGGCATATTATTTCCGACTGGGGAATATCTGTTGATCCGGGGAAGGTATCCGCGGTAAGGGAGTGGGGATAACCCACGACACTGACTGAGATCCGTAGTTTCTTGGGCCTAGCTAGATACTACAGGAGGTTTATTCGGGGTTTCTCAAAGATAGCGGGTCCTTTGACACATCTGACTCGTAAGGGTGTGCCATTCATCTGGAGTGATGCCTGTCAGTTGGCATTTGACGATTAGAAGGACAAGTTGCCCTCAGCACCTGTGTTAGCATTGCCGAGATCGGGAGTTGAGTATCTAGTTTAAACCGACACGTCCTTACAAGGATTTGGAGGTGTATTGCAGCAGGAGAGTCAGGCCATAGCTTATGCCTCCCGTAAGCTTAAGCCTCACGAGAAGAATTACCCCACCCATGACTTGGAGTTAGCGGCAGTGGTATTTGCCCTTCGGATTTGGAGACATTACCTTTTGGGGGAGAAGTTTCGATTATTCACGGACCACAAGTCCCTACAGTACCTATTCATGCAGAAGGAGTTGACTATGAGGCAACGAAGGTGGCTTGAGTTTGTGAAGGATTATCAGTTCGATATCCAATATCACTCGAGGAAGGCTAACGTGGTAGCAGACGCGTTGAGCCATAGGCCAGTAGATGAGGTGGCAGGAGTGTGGAAGGCCAAGTGGAAGGAGTTGGGACACCAGGATGCAGTGGCCCGATCATTCATGTCTGTGATGACTGTTACGCCACAGATTGTCACGAAGGTGGTGAAGGCACAAGCAGATGACTCGTTCTGTCAGGAGCAGATAGTTCGAGTGTTAGCAGAGGGAGCCGAGTCCTATACCGTTAGTTCCGACGGGGGCTTACGCTTTAATGGGCGACTGGTAGTTCCAGAAGGGGAGGAATTGCGACACGAGGTGATGGCAGAGTCGCACGGCTCACGGTTCGCGGTCCATCCCGGTGGGGACAAAATGTACCAAGATATGAGACGACAGTATTGGTGGAGCGGGATGAAGAGAGATATTACCGTGTTCATTTCTAAATGCGCCACTTGTCAGCTGGTAAAAGTGGACCATCAGAGACCGACAGGACTTCTACAGCCACTAGAGGTCCCGATGTGGATGTGGGAGAGCATATCCATGGACTTTATCACGGGGTTACCTACGTCACAAAGGGGTCACGACTCCATTTGGGTAATTGTGGACAGGTTAACCAAGGTCGCTCATTTTCTACCCGTAAGGACAGACTACACTACGGGACAGTATGCCCAGCTCTTTATTGCAGAAATAATGAGACTTCACGGCTTATCATCCGCAGACTGATGGGCAAACCGAGTGTACCAACCAGATGTTGGAGGACATGTTGCGTATGAGCATCATTGATTTTGGGGGTGGATGGGAGCAATATCTTCCACTAGTGGAGTTTGCTTACAACAACTCCTACCAGTTCACCATTGGCATGGCTCCATTTGAGGCGGTGTACGGTAGACCTTGTCGTTCCCCAACATGTTGGTTAGAGGTGGGGGATAATAAACTACTTGGGCCGGAAGTCATTCAGGATACTTCGGCGAGGATAGAATTGATACGGAGCCGCATTCGGGTAGCTCACGATCGGTAGAAAAGCTATGCTGATGCGAAGAGGTTCTTCAGGGAGTTCCAAGTAGGGGATCAGGTTTTACTCAGAGTATCTCCTATGAAGGGGATTATGCGATTTGGGAAGAAGGGGAAGTTGGCACCGAGATACGTGGAGCCATTCCCTATTATCGAGCGGATTGGGTCTGTTGCATATAGACTTGGGTTACCAGAGCATTTGCATCGGATTCATGATGTGTTTCATATTACCTCGCTAAGTAAATATCTTAGAGACGATTTGGCTCATTCTCACATTGCTGTGGAGGACATCGACCTCCATCCCAATAGCTCCTACGAGGAGGGGCCGATTGATATTTTGGATCGAAGTGAGAGGAAACTGCGGTCAAAGATAGTTCCGTTAGTACGTGTTGAGTGGCGACATCATAATGTCGAGGAGTCCACATGGGAGCACGAGGATGAGATGCGTGAACGTTATCCAGAGTTGTTCTTACCAGGTACTTTCTAGTTCCGAATTTCGGGACGAAATTCTGTTATTAGGGGGGAAGTATGTAATACCCCGTATTTTTATGATATTTATTTATGGGATTAATTAAATTAAATGTGAATTAATTGAGAATTAATCCGGATAAAATATTAATGAGATGTGAGTTAGTATTTTATTATAATGTGTATATATGGAAATATATGAATATTGAAACTATTGAAATTGTCGCGAGATTGAAATACGGCAATTTGGGAAATTTTTGTTGGGACGCGCGTGACAGTCGCGTCAGGAAAATAATTATTTGAATTAAAAAGTGAATTTTATTTTTATCAACTCTATGGTCATTTTGAGTGCGCCAACGAGTCCGGAAGGGTCGAAATAGTCAGAAAACACTAGCCGGAGGTTTAGTTTGGGTCCCGGGGCATTTTTAGGCCATACCGGCAACCCAAAAGGGTAGTTTGGTAATTTCGGAAATTGGGTAATTAAAACCCACGAAAATTAGAGTTAAAAATCTGACTTAGTCTTAACCCACTAAGACATTTCCAACCCCAATCTAGGTATTGGGCTACGGGAGGTTTAGAAACCTTAAACTTGGCAAAAACCAACCCCACCTCCATTGTCATCTTGAGAAGAACTTGTAGAGAGAGAGAGAAAGAGAAGAATTCTGCAGAAAGAGAGAGAGAGAGAGGAATTCAACCATCTTCAATCAACAACAAATCTAAAGAACGATTAAGGCAAGTGGTTTAATTACATTTGATTCAATGCTATGCTTTTCCATGTTTAGGGTAATTATCAAATTTATCTTGGAAGATTGATTAGACCCATGAATTTGAGGATTTAAAACTATGAACTATGTTAGAAATTTCATGTAGACATATTCTGGACGAATTATGAACTCATATTATAACCCTTGATGATCTAAAAACGGATTAAAGAAGAGATTTTTATTATTCTTGAAAGAAGTAGAAAACTAGGGTTCTTGATGAAGTTTTGATCCAAATAAAGCCCTTAGTTGATGAATTATTGGTTTTACAACGTTAACAATGTTGTAGGATGGTTGTATGATGATATTATAACATTAGATTATAGTTTCATGCATTATAATGGTGTTTTGAGGTGATTTGAAAACTGCAAAACGAAGCAGTCCGTAACCTGCCTGGTGCGTTCGATCGATCGACATTCATCAGTCGATCGATCGACCACCATCGATCGATCGAAGGTAAAGGTCGATCGATCGACCTTCCCAGAATGAGTAAAAAAATTTCCTAGTTAAATTTTAATGATGTTATCCCTTAGAAAATTATCATTGGAGACCTATGAATACCCTTAAACTTAAGGAAGACCAGTAGGTATGGTTATAAAATTTGGACCTTTATTAGAATTCAATTTGAGGAATTATTCTAAATCTAATGAAATTCGATAAGTGAGATAATATTAGGGTTAAAAGGGTAAATTTGAATAATTTGATGAAATGAGGTTCGGGGTAGAAGTAAGGACCTTACGAATAATGATGTTATATGTGGGGATAATAGGAACTTAATAATCTATTTGAGATAGGTTTTAAGTATAAGAAATTATGACGTGAGACGTGTCGACGGTTTAACTTTTATATTATCGGGAGACTTAAAATGTATAAAATTGGAATAATGGTATAAGGATGTAGAGTATACCTTTATTAATATTGAGATATCTAAGATGTGTGAATGCTTAGTATATGATTTTTATGTGTATGACATAACTACCATACTTGCTATCACGGGAGGTTTACGTTCGCTTAGGGCCATCTAATCTTTGTGTTGCCCGGATTTAGATTGGTACCTCGAGGACATAGTTCAAGAGAGCGACTTATTTGTGAGTTAATAAGTCAGCTGACTATGGACCGTAGGTATGTACGTGACCATGGATATGTTGAATTATGTTCGCCTCCATTTTTGTGTGTGGTGCTTATTCCAACAATTCCTGAGAGATTCGGAATTTGTAATCCTTATGTACGTGATGTACCGGGATGGATAGCAGAGTATGTGTGCACCGCAGCTTAGCCTCGGGGTGCTTGTATTGTATATGTATGATGTGAATAATATACGGTTAAATGAAAAGGAATTTGCTATGTTTAATTGTGAGTATAGTTATTGTAACGTTATGAAAAGATAAAAAGGGGACATGTATCAATAAATGGTTTTGTTAATAATTGGGAATCCGAGAATTAATGTAGAACTCTCTATTTCATTGTTAAAGTTGGAATTAAAAACGTGAACCGAGTACAAGTGTTAAAAACTCTTTTGGACTAGATAGTTATGAGAAAAACATGAATGGGTACAGGAACGTTAGGAGTGAACAGTTAGACGAGAGGTGAGTATTTCATGTGAGAGCACGTCCTAACATGTATTTTGCATTCATTGTTTTAAATGTTATTAAAACACTTGCTGTTTTTAAAATACTCTCCACTTTCGGGCTCTGACCCGTTTGCTTTCAAATCTATTTTTTGTAAAAACCATTTTTGGTGCCCAACCACAAGGACACCATGCTTAGGATCCTCATTGAGGTGACGAGCTGTAGCTGTTTGTGGAAGTTACAGGACTTTGCTAGTAGACGCTTCATCTATCTTGACTTAATATTCAGCTTTCATCAGTTGTAGGGCATGTCGCCCATTTCTATTAGAAACATTTCCTATTTCAGATTTTCAGACTTTTGGCATGTAATTAATTCAAGTTACATTGTTTTACTTATTTCAGTTGTGGGATTGTTGTGAGGAGTTTTCCTCCGGACTTATTATTATTTGTTGGTTATTCCATTTCTTCATTATGGTGAATGGTTATGTTATTCTTTCATAATTCTTTTACTGCATGTTAACCAGACTTAATTTAAAATTTGGCAACTTACTTTTTAAATACTAGGTGGTTAGTAACCATTAAAATGTTTTCGATAGTGATGCTATTAACTGAACCAACTTGGCATTTTGTATTGATTTAATAAAGGAGTAGCTACCCGGTATTTAATTAATCGGGGTGTCCCAACACCATAGATAAGTTTGAGAAGTTCAAGCCTAAAATGATAGAAGCTATTGATGACATGCTCGGATATAACATCCCAGAACTCCTAAAGAGTTTTAGAAATCCCCATGATTAATGACGATGTTAAAAGTTTGAGAGAAAATACTAGATTGATACTAATTGATGACAAGTTTAGTTATGATGGACTAAGTTATTTATATATTTTAATTAAATATTAATATTTCCTTATAAGAGAAATTACTCACTCTATCATCATGACTTTCTTTATTTTCTGACTAAACGTACACCTGGAATTTTTAGTTAATATTTCCTTTTATTCACGACAACTTGCATTTTATTTATCTTCCAAGATGGCATAGTTTCTGTTGTTTTTAATGTGTTGCCTTTTAATACTTAATTAATGTATCGCAATTTAACTATATGTTATCTCTCTTGGATGTGAGTAGGTGCGCTTTGAGATCACAGTTTATTTACGACGGATAGATCTTGGATTTCCATGAGTAGATTATCAAATGAATATGAAGAAGGGATTAAGGATTTTTTTAGAGCTGCTGAAGCACATGCAAAAGGGAGTAACTCCATCCCATGCCCATGCTCTAAATGTGGGAATGGACGTAAGTTGAGTTTAAAAGTTGTTAAGAATCATTTATATGCGAATGGTTTTGATAAAACTTATTGTACATGGATATGGCATGGAGAAGTCGCTTAAAGTGCTGCCCCACCTAATGATGACACGTGTGATCCAAACCTTTAAGATTACGTTATGGAGACTCCAGAGGATCTTGAAAACACGGTGGAGATGGTTCAATCTACACAGGAGGATTTTATGGGAGATCTTGGAAGCTTTGCAAAGTTGCTTAACGATGCTCAGAAGCTTTAATATAGTGGTTGCAAAAAGTTTACTAAATTATCAGCATTGGTAAATCTTTTCAAATTAAAAGCAAGGAGTGGGTGGACCGATACAAGTTTTTCGAAGTTATTGGAATTGTTAGGAAAAATGCTTCCAGAAGATAATGAATTGCCTATAACTACGAAAAAAGATGTTAAAACATTATCGATTTTTGGAATGGGATATGAAAAAATACATGTGTGTCCCAATGGTTTCATACTTTACAGGAAAGAGTACGCGGATGCTACTATATGCCCTACATGCAGAACTTCGACGTATAAGTTAAGGAGGAACACAACTGAGCCAAAGGTGGGTGTGCTTGCAAAAGTGTTGTGGTATTTTTCGCCTATTCCACGGTTTAAACGGTGGTACCAATATGTTCAAATATCAAAATATTTGACATGGCATGCAGATGAAAGAGAAATTGATTGTAAATTGCGTCACCCCGCAGATTCTCCGGCATGGAAGTTGGTGGACGGGAAATGGCCAGAGTTTGGGAATGAAGCAAGAAACCTTCTGTTGGCACTTTCAGCTGATGGGATCAACCCACACAGTTATCTTAGTAGTAGGTATAGTTGTTGTCCGGTTATGTTAAGGATCTACAATTTTCATCCTTCGTTGATCGCAAAGAGAAATTTTTTATGCTAACAATGTTGATATCTGGTTCACGATAACCAGACAATGATATTGATGTTTACTTGGCACCATTAATTGAAGATTTACAATCTTTATGGAGTGAAGGTGTTCAGGCTTATGATGCATATCGACAAGAATATTTTACGTTAAAGGCTATACTTTTGTGGACCATTAATGATTTTCCTGCATATGGGAATTTGTGCAGTTGTGCTGTAAAGGGATATTATGCATGTCCAATTTGTGCGGAAGAAACCAATTTTATTAGATTAACAAATTATAATAAGAATATATATATATATATGTGTCACATAGAATATTTCTTCCACATGACCATCCATTTTGAAAGAAAAAAAGGCTTTCAATGGTCAGCAGGAGTTTTGAGTACAACCTGAATCGTTGAGTGGTGAACAAGTATTAAAGAAATTGGTAGGGATTAGGAAATCTTAGGGAAAGAAGGTGGGTTTGAAAAAGAAGGTGGGTTTGAAAAAGACTATAAAATCAAAGAGAAAGCGCAGTGAAGACCACGTTGAAGCTAGTGCCTCCTCCAAAGATGATAATGCTGGTTTCGTATGTTGGAAGAAAAAATCCATATTCTTTGATCTTGAGTATTGGAAGCATTTTCTTATTAGACACAACTTGGACGTCATGCACATCGAGAAGAACGTTTGCGATAGCATCATAGGGACCCTACTTAATATTCCTAGAAAAACAAAAGATGGAGTTAAAAGTCGGCTTAATCTTGTAGACATGGGAATCCGGGATGAATTGGCACCATAATATAATGGTAAAAGCACTTATTTTCCACCATCTTGTTATACATTATTGAGGGAAGAGAAAGTAAGGGTTTGTGAAACTTTGCGATGACTTAAGGACCCTAATGGGTACTCTTCGAATTTTACGAATCTTGTCTCCATGGAAGAATTGAAACTGTTTGGTCTTAAGTCCCATGATTGTCACATACTAATGAAACAAATACTTCCCATTTTAATACGATCTGTATTACCAAAGCATATGAGATATGCGATTATTAGAATTTGCTTCTTCTTTAATGCTATTTGCGAAAAAGTAGTGGACGTACAAAAATTAATAGAAATTCAAAACGATATTGTGATAACTCTGTGTTTGCTGGAAAAAAACTTCCCTCCCACATTCTTTGACATCGTGGTGCATTTAATGGTACATCTTGTTAGAGAGGTTGAATTTTGTGGTCCAGTTTTTTCACAATAGATGTACCCTTTTGGAAGGTAAGTTCGTGCTTACAATTGTGAAATTAATCAATAACATCTTAATTAGTTAATACTATTTAAATTTTTTAATATTGACGTGGGAACATGAAAGTGATAAAGGGTCAAGTGCACAATAAAAATAGTCCACAAGGTTGTATTGCGGAACGTTATATTGCAGAAGAGGCGATTGAATTTTTTTCCGAGTTCTTACACGGACTCAATGCAGTTGGAGTTCCAATTGGTAGAAATATGAGGACGAGTGATGATGCAATACAATATAGCAAACCAATAGGTGGTGGTAATATCATTGAAGTGGATGACTCATTATGGGAACAGGCACATCAACATGTGTTGGAAAATACAAATAATGTCCAACCTTATATCGAGTAAATATTATATATTTCATTTTAATAAATATTACTTTCTTATCTAAGCATAAGATCTTGATGGTTCACTGTATATTTTATTTTTAATAACTAGGGAGTGCATGGAGAGCTTGAGGAAAAAATATTCTCAAAAGCGTAAAAACCAAAAATGGTTACAAGATGAGCACAACAAGACTTTTATTCTTTGGTTACGTCAAAGGGTATGGTCAATTTATCAAAAGTAAGACTCTAAATAACTCTAATTATTTTAACTAACACTCTCAAAATTCAGGTTGACAAAATTCAACAAATGGGAAACAACGTTTCGGATACCTTAAAATGGGTAGCTCGAGGACCACGTCGAGACGTAATAAAATTTATCGGTTATGTTATTAATGGGTGTCATTGTTATACAAGGGAACATGATGCTGATCGAGTCAACCAAAATAGTGGATTGAGCATTGTTGCCACAACGATGCAGGTTTCTAGTGCTAAAGATAAAAATCCAGTGGTTTCAAATCTATGCTATTACGACATCATTACTGAAATTTGGATGCTTGATTATATAACATTTAAGATTCCAGTTTTCAAGTGAGATTGGTTTGACGGAAACAATGGCGTCAAGATTGATGAACTTGGTTTCACATTGGTTGAATTGGTAGGGTTGTCCCTTAAAATGAGAAATTTATATTATCTTCTCATGCCAAACAAGTTTTTTATATACACGACCAACTCAATCCTAAATGGTCAATTTCTTTAGCAACTCCTCAAAGAGTATATAATATTGATGATAGCGACGAAGACTGCATTAGTGGTTGCATTGGAGATCATAAATCGAGTAGATCATTGCCAAATGTTGAGGAAATTGATAACTCTCCATCCACGTACGCGAGAACAGATTACGAGGGGACTTGGGTAGACAATTAGATCAAAATGTAGTTATTTTGGGATATGTTTGATTGGTTGATTGACTTTATTATCGAGGAATGCACTTTATGTTTTGACTTTTGGCTAAAAAGATCGTTTAGGACCTGAAATATTGAAATTTCTAGGCTTTATAAGTTGTGTTTCTCGATTAATTATGCTCATAGTTTCATAGTCTATATATGATAGAAGCATGTTTTGTTTAGTGAGCTAAAAAAACTATTTGTTAAATTTTAAACAAACACAAAATACATATTCCTTACATGGTGCAATTGTTTACATATCCATATTTCATTATTTTCATCAGATTTGAACAACATTATTTTTCCTTTTTGTAGTCTGCTGGTCAACATCAGGGTTATTTACATCAGATTTGAACAACATTATTTTTCATTCTTGTAGTTTGCTGGTCAAAAATTAAATAGTGATGAAATTCCTTATTAAGGTTATACCACAACATTCATTACTGTAATAACTATCAAATATTTTTCTTAGAGTGCCATATGATTCAACTAGTTTAGGAGTTCTTCTCAGATCTTATGGGATTTGATTTTGACTGAAATAACATGTCTGCTATGATCCAGAGTAGACTTGTCCAAATTTCCATTATATTGCTTCAAATTCCCTGAACATGGTTTCTAGCATTTACTTGACAGTTTCATCATATCATTTACTATAAAATAACTGAATAATCTAAATTTATTCTTCTTCGGTTTCAAATGAGAAGATATGGAAACCTACTGTTGATGGCAGGTTCTCTTTTCATTCAGCATATGATCTGATTTGAAATTCAAAGTTGTCTTCTTTAGATTTTAATTCCAATTGGGTATTAATCAGTGTCCCTCATATCTTCATGGTTTTGTTATCAAATGGTGTTTGCAGTCAAATAACTCCGAGTTCTCTAAATGGTTCTTCAAGAATTATTACTCTTTCTATATTCTCGGAAATTTGGTTAAGTAGAAGTATGGCAACATTTGAATCTAAGCCAATGAAACATTTAAATGTAATTAAGAATGCTATTTTCTGAGTATCAGATATTGGTTAGAGAATGAATTTGAAATGAGGCATTAGAGATTTCAATCAACAAGCTTGAAATATAAGTTAAATATTGGCCAGTTTGGTGCAGGAGCTATAATAAGAGATGGGTTAGGAAGGTTTTTATGGGCTAAATCTTATCATAATGACCAAGGTGAAAGCATAAATCTTCAATAATTACTAACTGTTATCTCTCTGTTCAATAATTATGCTGAGATATTTTGTTGCAATGTTCTAAATGTATTCCACACTATGCAAATTCTGGTTTTAGGCTCTTTGCCATTAGAGGAACATGGACGAAATGGAGGATCACGGCATAGATAACTTGGAGCCTTTAGAAGACAATTCTAATAACACAAGAAAAGGTATAGGTATTGTTGTTTGTCAGCGGATAATCAAAATGGAAGATGGCAAAAGAATTCAACTCGATTACAACATTTCTAGGCAACCCTCTAGTAAAACAAAACTTGATTTTGCGAGTTATAGAGGAGTCATAGTTAAGACAATGATTCCGATATGTTATGGATCTTGGAAGAAAGTGCCAATTCATTTGAAAAAAAATTTATGGATAGCTTTGCAAGTAAGTATTTGATTTCTTCCAGGTGTCTAGAACCTTTGTTATTCGTCTATGACATGGATTGTGTCAACGACAATTCAGGGACTTAATTTCTTAGTTTTACACATGTGTATTGAATTAAATTTGTTAGTTTTAAATAGATTGTGCATATGTCAATAATTGCTCAAGTTTAAACATTTCATCTTTTAAAAAAATCATTTTTTTAACACAATCAACATTCTTTTTACACTTTCAATGGACAAACATACTGATACTGATTTTAGCCTTTAGGAACTGATTATCAAATGATCCGAACTCAAAATTGTTGAGTGTCAAATGTTACCCTTAATTACACAAAAACATTGTTCTTATGGCTAACATTGTTTAAATATGAGACATGGTTTATTCATTGAGATTTGAATTGTCACAAAACTTCATAGCCACCTCAATTTCTCAATTTCTCAACTCCCGTTAAAGTAGCATAGTATTGAAAATTACAACAGTGAAAAAAATGGCAACTTCTACATTACATTGAATTAGACATGCTTAAAACACTTTCCACGTTGTTGCATACAGTAATTACCTGTGCCTATGACACAATCCTTGCATACAGTAAATTACTTATACCTGCTACACTATCAAAGATGGTGGCTATAATGAACTCCTCATGTTTACAACAATATGATTGCTTATGTCACGTTACTTGTTCCTAGGATCATATATATCTGGCACTACATTTCTATTTTAATGTGTCATTAGTACACGTTTCAATATTAATTAACAAATAATTTTACCTTCAGCAAAATATATTTTAGTGGGAAAAAATGCCCATTGTATGAAACAAATAAAAATAGATAGATAATTCTGATAGTCATGGAATTGGCCAAAATCAAATGTCTTATATATTCTTCTACGATACCGTTCTATTTACCTGTAGGTTTGAGGATGACTAACTAGATAAGAGATTATTAGACCTGTTCTCGTGTAGATATATTAGGACCGTATGACCATCTCAACATGAATTCAAACTCACTTGAATTCAAACTATTAGGCATGTGCTATTAGCTATGTATATAAATAGTGTACTGTTACTAGTTTATTAATCAAGTAACACCAACAGTCCCAACAACTATTCATCCTTATGTTCCCCCCCGGCCGGATTAAAATTCTTGATCCGTCACTAGTGCCAATTATTCCTACTACTGGTCGTCAAATGGTCCAGAAGTTATTCATTTTGTGATTATGTCTTGGAATTCCATGTTTACTTCCTTAGGATATTCGTTATACTAAGACACAAGAATTTATAATTCCTAGTGAAATAGTATTCGTTAGAGACCTCTGCCTGTGCGGAAGAATAGTGAGAAAAATATGTTTGAACTTTAAAATTCTAGATATTTGGGTGGCACCTAGTGATTATATTTCCAATATATGTTTAACATCTTATGATATGGCCCCCAAGAATTTATTGTAGTGATTTTGAAGACTTCCCCTTGGTTCTTCATTATAATGGGGTTCGAGGCTTTTTTATGATTCTTGATTATGCCACTAGAGTAAATTCTCAACTGCTGTTATATTTGCTGTTATACATCCTTTTCTCAACTGGTGTTTCATATTGATAGATCTGAAAATTATAGTCCACGACCCATCTGTACATACACTTAATAACTCTGAAAATAGTCCACAATTTACATGAATGTATATGTTGAGTTTAATTTTTTTAGAAAAACCCATTCCTCGTGAAATTTTTTCAGAATCACCCACAGTCCTCATGATAAGTCATGCTCAAGAAATTAAAATAGCCTACGTTTGTCATTTATATATGCTCAAATATTTTTAATTAGCCCGCAGTCGAAAAAAGCTATCGAAAGTGTAATTTTTTCATTACAATCTTGACTTTGCCCCTAGCGATATTGGTTTATCCGAAGTGTGATTTTTGTATGTACACTCATGTTTGTTTGTTCCTTGGTGAAATCGGTTTATCAAAAGTGTGATTTTTCCAGGGCTTTTTTCACTTCCTACGCTAGAAGGCTCTATACCTATTGTCCCTGTAACAAACTTTTGGTCTGATATCATTAACTTAGCTAAACTTTGTAGCAACAGTTCTCAAATCTTCACACCTTTAGCAGCACCTAAACTGATATCATTAACTTAGCAAAACTTTGTAGTATTAGTTAAACTTTGTAGCAGCAGTTGGTCTGATATCATTAACTCAGCTAAACTTTGTACCAGCAGTTGGTCTGATATCATTAACGTAGCTAAACTTTGTAGCAACAGTTGTCAAATCTACAAAGTGTGAAGATTTGGATATCTCCATAATATCCAAATATTCTCATTCTCATTATAGCAGCAGTTGTCAAATCCCCATTTTTTTTTTCTAAACTTTGTAATTTTTTATAAATCAACTTTGGGCTCCAATAAATCAATAATCGAACATTTGTGAATTTTTTAACAACTTCTTTAGCTTTCTATCTGCTGACTTCTTTGCAGCCCCTCTAATGTTCCACACAATGAGACTCAATTTTGAAGATTATTAGGAAAATATTATACCTTTCTAGAGTTGCTTATTTCATTTCCTCTTTAGAAGAGTAATGTTTACAAATATGATAAAAAGATCTAGTCCGAAGAATGTATTCAGTGCTCAATGCCAGGGAATTAACCCAATTCCCAAATATTATTAATCGTGGGGTAGCTAACGAATTCAAAATGTCTATGGATCTCGCTGGCCTGGTGGAGGTTTAGTTCACGGGTTCCTTATACACTTTGTGTAACAATAGAAAAGGTAACCAACGAATTTGGGAAAGTCTCGATAGAATCTTCTGTAATGTCCCTTGGAACAATACTTTTCAGATTACTAAAGTGAACCACCTATGCAGACTGAATTCGGATCATTCCTCCTTATTTTATTGATGGCCCTCTCAAATGATCAGGGCCCCTGTAAATTTAAATTTCTAAAGATGTGGTTTCAACACCACACTTTCTCTGATTTGGTGAGGTAGACCTAGAACATCACAATATGTGGTATGTCCATGTATATGTTTTCCCAGAAACTCAAAGCGTTTAAGGATGTGCTCAGGAGGTGGAATATTGATGCTTTCAAGAATGTTTACCAATCAGTTAGTTAAGCATAAGATAGACTCCTTCAAGCCGAGTTTACCTTGCAATCAGACTTCTCAAAATCACCCTTTATGGATTGGAAAAAAACTAAGGCTTTGCTGCAATAGGAGCTTTCTAAAGAGGAATCCTTTCGGTGTAAAAAATGTAGAGTAAAGTGGATTTGTGAAGGGGATTCTAACACCAAAATTGTCCACCCTTTGGCCAAGACAAACATCAATAGACTTTCTATTTTTAGATTGAGAGATGGTACAGGGGCTTGGTCCTCTGATGTACATGTCATAAAGAGCACTCGATGTTTTTTTAAAGACATGTTGACCTCGGGGGATGAGATTGTTTATGTCAATTTTTTTAATATGATTCCGCAACTGATTTCATCATAATAAAATGAGATGTTGAACATCTTCACCACTTTGGAAGAGATCAAAGAGATTGTATTCAGTATGGACACTTCCAGCTCTTCTGGTCGGGACATATATAATGGTGTTTTTTATAAATCATGTTGGGTGATATTAAAGAGGACTTTTGCCCAGCTATAACTTCCTTATAATGGGGTGCTAAAATGCCAAAAAATTGGACTAGTACCAACCTTGTGCTCATTCCTAAAATTCCCAATCCTACTAGGAACATGGATTTTAGGCCCATTAGTCTGTGCAACTTCTCCAATAAAGTTATTACAAAGATTGTTGCCAATCGATTGAGCTCAATTCTTCCCATTATCATTTCCCCAAACCAGAATGGCTTTATCAAGGGGCTAACTATCCATGATAGTATTCTCCTTGGCCAAGAGCTCATGTACAGACTTCATAAAAAGGTTCATGGGAGTAACATCCTCATTAAACTTGATATGTCCAAAGAGTACGATCCACTTTCGTGGAGTTTTCTTATCAATATCTTAAGGTCTTTTGGTTTATATGAGGGGTGGATTGAGTTCACTTGGTGGGCTATCTCTAACTGCTGGTTTTCCAGTATGGTTAATAGGAAACCCCATGTATTCTTTAAATCCATAAGAGTTATCCTCCAGGGTGATACCATATCCCCAGCCCTCTTTGTCCTTGATGCGGAAGTTTTGAATAGAGTTATTGATAACTTGATCATTCAGGGTGTCGTGAAACGTTTTTCCATGACCCCCAGGAGTCCGATTATTAGTTACCTATCCTTTCCCGATGATATTCAGATTTTCACCAACGGATTTAAATCTTCTCTTATTTCTCTTATGAAATTTTTATCCTTTTACGAAGGAAATTCGGGTCAAGTGGTAAATTAATCCAAAAGTTTCTTCATCATCTCAGATTAAGCCCCTACTTGTAGATGCTCTATTATTGCTAGAACTACTGGTTTCACCCAAAAACTCCTTCCTCTCACCTACTTCGGAGTTCCGTTCTATTTCGATAAAAAAGAAAAGGGCACTATTTTCTCCTTTGATAACTAACATCTCGAATAAGCTCCATTTGTGGTGCTGTCGGATGTTATCTCCCGCTAGTAAGATGGTCATTATCCAGTCTGTTGCTCAGTCCATGGCCCTCCACTTATTCCATAACAAATACTTATCCAGTCTATTGCATCACTGTATTTCTATTCACCATCTACTTTGATTTATTGAGAACTCTATCCCTACCATAAGTCGGTAAAGTTATGGAATGTCATCACTGGCAAATTGGTTGCTACTTTTTGGGGCCATGTTAGGCCTATTTATCAGATAAGTTGGTCTGCTGACAATAGGCTTATTTTAAGTGGTAGCAACGACTAAACACCGAAGGTTTGGGATATTCGGACACAGAAATTAAAACAAGACCTTCCAGGCCACACAGATGAGGTATTCACCATCTGCTTTTAGGAGTGGATTTCGATAAGGTAAATAGAGTGGCAATTGAAGAGGAAGATAGGGAAATTAGAAGTCCTATTCTTAGCTTTAAAATTAACACAAGACGTAAATCAACAATTAACCATCAGTGTGGACCATCAACATTATATTCTGGACTCGTACTTAACAGTAGTGTATGCCAAATGTACAAAAGAGGAAATATAGTTTGACTTAGCTTTGGAAGTCGATAGCCACGTGTGTGCTAATGCACAAGTTGTCTAACATGTCAATCATTTTAATTAACGATATAAATAGAGATTATCTTTGATGATCTACTATAGTGTTGGTGACTCAAATATAGTAGCAACTTGTCATGGACAATTTCCAGTTGGTCTTCAAATGACTATATACTCTTGTAGTTTAAGAAATAGAACAATACTTAGTACTCAAATATAAATAATGAAAGATTTATAAAGGCTAAATTTCCAATACTCGCTCGATCTTCGAAAGAGAACTTCTAAATTTCTCAATTTTAGTTGTACTTGTACTAGGCCTGTTTCAAAATAAGAATAAGTATTATATGAAACTCACATTTATCTTGTATTCCTTAATTTATTTTCATTTTTAATTCACAGTCTAAATTTGATTTGGATCCAAAGACAAAGAAACAAGTACTATCTAATATGTCGGCTCAGTGGGAATTTTTTAAAGGAGAATTGAGTAGGCTTTACGTCAGACCATTCAGAGATGAACCTGATCAACTCAAGCATCGTCCTGAGATGTATAAAAAATATATTGAACAGGAGGATTGGGAGGAATTCGTAATAGTGAGAATCTCAAAGGGGGTTGAGGTATATAGCGAATGGTTAAAATCATATATTTTTCAAAGTTATTTGTATAAGTTGTTCATGCTTATGTATTTATACGGCGCTAAGAGGGGCACAAGCTGAAATATGGGTGAAGAATATATATAACCATCGGATGAGTAAGATAGGCTATTCTGGACTTATCCAAAACCTAGTATGTTCCTGTTTTTCTTAGTTGACAAACATTTATATTTATGAATAAACTACACATTCTAAGTTCACCTAATTTTTTTTATCTAATATGTTAACAGAAAGAGGCAGGTGATAAGTTTGATGACGACGATAGGGCTTATCTGTGGAAAAAAGGTCGACAAGATAAAAATGGGTGATTTGGTGAGTTTCTATTTATGAGTTTGTTTACATAAATATTCAACGTCAAATACATCTAATTGAATTATTGTTATTGTTATATATCTTAACTTGATTGATTTTTTTTACAGAATGTGTTAAACTGTCAGATTAAAGCTGAGAGCTTGGTCACCAAAGGAACCTCAGATTTTCTAACTTTGGCATTAGGGACGCCCGAGCATCCGGGTCGTGTTAGGGATAAAGGTCATGGATTCAACCCCACAACCTTTTTTAACCTCACTAAGAGAGGATCAAAGAAGCATATTAGTGAGTTGGAGTCTAAGCTACATGCGGAAAGAGAAATAGGCAAAGAAAAAATGTTTTTTTAATGCAAGAATTATAGGCAAAGGTGTCAAAGTACGAGAGGGCAATGACGCAAGTCGGACTAAACATCCCAAAAAGTGGCAATGGATTGCACAAAATAATTTCATCAGATGTAAGTGCATCATGTGATTCGCGTGCCAAGAAGTCAAATAGGAAGAAAAATAGCAACGTAAGAAATAAATAGTATATATTATTGGTGTTGACTTTTTATTTTTTATATTATATAAATGTTATTGATTTGAGTTTTTATTTTTATTTTTTACGTATAAATAGTTGAATGATGATGGAAAGAGATCCGCTCACATGACATCTCCGAATCCCACACTTCATAATGGCATGGTCAAACCATGTAAATTGGCATTAAATTCACATACCAATACTGTCGTTGAGGGTTGTGTTTTTGAGAGGGTTGGGCCATACGACAAAGTGCACCATAAACATTTGGGAAAAAATTACGTGCGAGAGTCTATGGATACTGTTTACATTCTGGATGCCCCCCTTCCCATACCTTCTGGTGATGAGTTAGCAACAGTTATGAATGCACATAATTCACATGTTGCGTGGCCTAAATAATTTGTTATAGTAGACAAAGAGATAAAGTTGTGAGTAGTTTTCTTTTATATTAAAGATACCATTATTAATATTTTTAATTATTTTATAACCAATGCAAACCAGGAAGAAGATAGAGAAAATGGTGTTGAGAGAGGGGAACTTATAGTATTTTCAAGCATGTTAGATTCAATCTTGAAAAGTGATTGGGATTTTCATCTTAATTTTATTTTGCTACTCCTTTCTAATATATATATATTTTTTTTAGATTCTTGTACGAGAAGTTTCAAAATAATTGGGATTTTATTGTATTTGTTAATCCCGGGGCTGCTCAACAAGCTTATTTGAAGAAAAAAATGCATATTTTTATTAGGAATGCAACGAGAGATGCTAAAGAGAACCAAACATATTTTTCGCCAATTAACAAAGGGTAAGTGTATTTATTGTCTTAGGTTGTTATAATTATATCAAAACATGGTTGTATCTGTAATACCCCGTATTTTTATGGCTTTTAAATTTTGGGGATTTATTAAATTTAAATTGAGATATTAATTTAATATTAATCCGAAAATTTATTTTTATATTTACTAACGTTATGTGAGTTAGTAATTATTGGAAAATTGTTGAATATGACTAGACGAGTAAAGTAATATATGAGATTTATTTTATTAAAATTGTCACGAGTGAATAAAATGGCAATTATGAAAATTTAAGTCGGGACGCGCCTGTGTCGTGTCAGGACTAAATTATTATTATATAAAGTCAATAAATTATAAGTTGCTCGTATGGTCATTTTGAGTGCGCCAAAGTGTTCGGAAGGGTTGAGATAGTCAGAAAAGTGTACCCGAGGGTTTAGTTTGGGTCTCGGGGCATTTTTAGGCCTAATTGACATCCCGGGAGGGTATTTTAGATATTTTATATTTTTGGGGAATTAAAGCCCCGAATTTCCTAAGGATATATCAGCCTTTAGGAGTTGTCTTCTAGGGTTAACAAATACAAAATCAAAGGACGGCCATTAGAGAAGAAGTTGACAAACTTTTCAAGAAATTCAAGGCCAAAGACTCAACCGTTTTCACTGCCACCACCACCAAAACGTAGATCGCGGAACGAGGAGCACAACCATACCTTTTTCATTCATAAATCAGACACTAAATTCCCAGGCAAGTATCTATCTTGCTTTATTTTTAGTTAATGTCTGAATCATAATTGTCTAGGATTGTTTAGGACTTGTCCCATGAAAGAAATTGTTGATTAAGAGACTTTACATCGCATGAATAGAGAGTTTCAATATATTATGGATATACCCATCATATGTAGAGGATTAACCACGAATTATTATGAGTTTAGAAATAAGAAAATCTGGGAATTAATTATTCTTTCAAATTAGGGTCCTTGAAGAGTTTGTCAATTTTTACCCCATTAATTCGATATCGTTGATGAAATTACACATCTTTCATGTTGGAAACCTTATATATATGTAGATAGAACATGTAGTATTGTTATTTGAGAATTCCGGAGTTGTTAATGACGTTTTTGGAGGAATTGGAAGATGAAACCCGTAGGTTTAATTTGCAGTTTCTGGGCAAGAACTACTTAATCGATCGATCGAGGCCAGAGCATCGATCGATCGACTGATCGATCGATCGACCCCTTTTCTTCAATCGATCGACCCCTCCTGGAAAATTGCATATTTCTCATTCGTTAGTTTAATCCGATTAAGATGTATGGGAACTCTTGATTGTTGTTGTTGGAATATAATGGGATGTAGAGATGACCAGTAGGGACTAGGTAGACCCCGTTGAGTAACATTTTAGTGTAGGACGAGATTTTGGGTTAACGAGGAATGATTCAAGTGTATAAGAAATCATGCGTATATTTAATAAAAAGATCGGGACTCGTAAGGGAGTTAGATCGGAACGTAAGTGAGTGAATACCCACTAAAATTATACTTAGAATACTTCGAGAGAGGAGAAGTGAGTATGAAGTTAATAATAAATGAGGATACATATAACGAGTCCGTTATACGAAATGATCGAGTAAAATGTGTAATAATGGATAATTATAATTATGGGTCGTGAGCGCACCTAATTTAGAAACGTGGATGTGTATATATATATATATATGTATCACTCTGTGATTGTGCATATATTATATTTGTATAAAATTCACACTCGGGCTACTTGCTATCACGGGGGTTTCCGCGCCGGGCTGGTCATATCGCGATGGGACCTTTATGGGGGGATATTGACTCGTACCCTAGAACATAGTATTCCTTGGTACAAGCTATCTAATTGATAGTCAGGCGGTCCTAAGAGACGTGAGGGTATATGCTGACCTCTTAGTGACTTGGAACTATGCTTCGCCTCCACTTTTATGTGTTTGATGTTAATGCAGTTCGAGAGTGATTTCGAACTAGCATCTCCCTAAATATGTGTGATACAGGGACTTGATAGAAGAGTATACCAGCACCATAGATTTTATGTGGGGTGCAGATAGTATATATGTATACTATATGAGTGATTGGTAAATATATACTTATATATGGAAACCTTGCACCATAGATTTTATGTGGGGTGCCGTTAATATATATATATATATTATACATGTAACTAACATATATACATATATCTATATGAGAACTTTTTATTGTGCATAATAGTAGATAAGTAATGTATAAATTTTCAACTTCACTAAAAGTATACAAAATTTTTATGACGGTACGGGGTTATTCAAAATAACATAATAAATCCTGAAGAGATTGGTTTTTTTAAAGTGAATATCATAACCTTATTTTCAAGTGATAAAACCTTATGGAAAATAAGTTAGAGAGACTTTTGAGGTTTAGTAGTACAGTAGGCGTGCACACTAGATGTGAGGTGAGAATTTTCAAGCGAGTGTCGCATACTAGCATGGTTGTTGCATTAGCAGGTAAGCGTTTTAAATACTTGCTAAACTATTTTTTAAACTGTTTTACAATCAGGCTCTGACCCGTTTTCAGTTATCTCTTCTCTCTTGTATATATATGTATGTATTACAGGTGCCCAGGCACAGGGGCGTCATGCATAGGTTCTTTGGATTGGACGCGCTGTAGCTTATGTGGGAGTTATAGGCCTTTGATTTAGACGACCTCTTCATTGATTCGGTTCCTGTTATAGTTCTTCATAGTTAGGGCATGTGTCGCCCATTTCCCATTCAGTGTAAATTTGTCAGAGATGTATGTTCATTTATTTTCAGTATTCGGTACTCTTTGGGTATTAACTCTTGTCAGGATGATTTCATTTGTAGTTTAAATTTGGTTTGGTTAATCTAGATGGATTAATTTTTATGTGTTGATTTCTATCCATAGCACTTATGTGATTCTTAAACTGTTGGTTATTTAAAAGGTTTTCAAAATGGAATTTAATAAAAATGGAAATAAGGTTTTAAATTATTTTGACACTTAGCTTAATTATTTAGGGTGTTTAATTTGGGAAATTTTATTTTGCGATAGTGATGCTAAGAATGAACCAACTGTTCACCTTGATTTTAATTTAATAAACGATTGATCTCCCGGTATTTAATTAGACGGGGTGTCAGAGGTGGTATCAGAGCACCAGGTTCTAGTGTCCTTAGGATCTATATGGCTTGTTATGCTTTCAGCGTTACTTTGTTTGATATAGAGCCCTATGTTTAGGATTGTTGTTTTCTATGGTGAGATTCCATTCTCCTGCTATAACGTATGTACATTAGTGAATCTTAATTGCGTTCGGGCGTGTTTGAACAATGAAATATGGTAGGCAAGGGCCGTTGGGCGGACAGCAGGAGGCAAGGATCAGTTGAGGTTGTAGAGCATATTCGAGGATGATGACCGTAGTTAAGTTCACCCCAATTATGGCACGGGAAGCCAAGACTGTAAAGACGGCTAGGGCGCAACTTATGATTTCCAAATGTTGCTATAGTCGAAAGAGGTTCCAGAGTAAACTCACCCCAACGTGGAACGACTGGGAATAGTCAGACGAAGCATTGTAGAGAACTATCAGTGGTAATTCTAGAAATGGGAGAATTGTGTGTGTTAGCCAAAGGAGGTAAAGTATCCAAAGGTGTAGACATAGGATGGAGTGTGGCTAACTGAAAGTGAAAATTTGGAGAAAAATTTTCTTAGCTTGTCGGAACGAAGTTATAATGGTGGGAGTCAGCCACCATTTTTAGAAGCTAAATGCTATGCCTGTAGAAGAATCTTAGGTACAGTTTGACTGCATGTTCCTTCATCAGATGTTAGGAATAAGAAGTGAATGTTATTCTGAACTCATCACAGGAGGACGTGGCAGAGGTCCATTTGTGAATATGAATCTAATCCATTAGTGAATCTTGTATCGGAGGATATAGATACAAATGGAGGAGAGGAATCTAAGTGGTAGATCGACTCATAAAAATAGTTAATAACACCAAAAAGGGAATTCTGCTCAACTGTCGATTCAGAAGTTATCAATGTCGTGCCTCGACAATAGAGATGTTAATGCTTCCTTGTGTGGGAAGCTAAAAGAATAGAAGAATTTAGTCATGAATAAGACTGGATGCAACAATGGTAGTGTAGCACCACAAGGGTGTGGGGATACACGTTAGGGGACCGATTTAAATGATTCGAATAGCTGAATTCTTACCAAAGCGATGGTGAATTCAGTAAGGACTATTGTATCCAGTAGCATGTTCTTTATGGCCAACAAGGCTAAGGGAACCACGGGGGATAGCCAACATGAATTGAGCCTACTAAAGTCCGAGAGAAGGACAATCCTAATATGGTTGGTATGACAGGTGATAAGTGGATTATGTGTAGAGTTATTTTGTGGAGAGTGAAATCGCACGCGTTGATATTTTCCCGAAGTGAGTAAAGGGATAAGAGTATGGTGTCTAGTAAAAGACAACGATTAAAGTAGTTTTGTGTTGGTTGGGCAGGCCTGTTACGTCAGGAGACCATTTGTGCAATCAAGACGATTGGCAAGGTAGAAGTATAAGTTTTATCCTCAAAGGATGAGGCGTGTTTTATGTGACACGAGCGAGTCGTTTTATTTTGTTCATTGCTAGATTAACATGTGAGACGAGTTTAATGCGTATAACTACAAACGATATTATTATGTGAATATATTTCCCTAGTGTAGCGGGATTTTCCTTATTGCTATCCGCGGAGGATGAATGAGTATATTGATAGTGTTATATACTTTATCGAGATAACTCGTTTTAGTGATGTGATATACGAGTATAATATTGTCTTGGTTACAACTTTATAGTAATGGTTAGTACGATAGTAGGCAGTTATTGCAAGGGTATCGAAATGGTTGCATTAGTGCAGCATGCTTTGTTCTGGCAAGGCCTCACCTGCGAGAGGGTCAGACTCACACTTATATTGTCTATTTTAGAGACTTTGGAAGGATTAGTGGGCTCGAGATATTCGATCCTGATGCGTGTAAGGACTTTGTTGTTATGATTCCGTATGTATTAGGTTTACTATTGAGCGAAAAGATTTAACTCAATATTATGTTTAGCGCTCAGGACTTAGTGATAGGAAGGGTGCATTGTTATATCTATCCTTTAGAGATGTGGGAGTTAAGATTTATACCCCTCTGATTGGGGAAAGGGATTCTGAGAATCCCGATTGTATGTATTCGAGGTTTATGGAATGCAATCACCACCAATACTGTACGATAGTACGATTAACGATTATTTGTTAAATATAGTTTCGGGAGGAGATGTAATTTTCTGCCAAGAAACGGGAAAAATAGGGGTACATGCTATGGACGAAGGGCCTAACGGAATTCGATAACCGACAATGCTAGGTAGTAGTGTATCGGGGGGGTTCCTTGTTTGGATTTTTCTTTGCGAGACATCCCACGCATGAAACTTAGCGTAAGGTTGGAAATAGGGAGATGTTTGGCCATTAGTCCATGAGTTCAGTACCTCGATCGTAATAGGAGCAAATAGTTATATCTATAAGTTGGTAATTGAATTATGATTTAAGGCCAGTGGATCTGGTTGTGTGGTAAGAAAGCATTTAAAGTTTGGTTTTACCACCACGAGTTGAGGGGGTGGAACGATGATAAGGAGAATTTAGAATTTCAATTTCTAGGGTGAGTGAGAGTACCCAAGTGTTGCAATCACGTTGTGAGCACTAGGAAAATAAAGATTTGGTTATTAGGTGTGAAGCGTATAGTATGCACGGTTTATAAGGTGTGTAGACATCCTGGTTAGTTGATGTAAAAAAAAGCGTTCGAGTTGAAGGGACATGGGAATAGACGTGTGGAATATATGTTTGTGGGAAATATGATAAATTCATATATACGTGTGTAATCAGAGTAGCACACCGAATCTAGTTGGAAGGTTGTGGGAAGTCGCTTACAAAGGGGTATTCCTTGAGAAGGGTAGAATTTAACTATATGGAGAACACTCGGGACGGAGTTGTAATTAGTCAAATGTTGAGAGCGAATTGTGCATACAAAGAGTGATAATGTTAGTAAGGTATAAAAGATCCAGAAGTGCGCATCGTGGAGAAAAGTGCACGGGTCGAAACTTTCGATATACACTAAGGAAGGAAGGGGAGTATTAAGTGTCACTTAATGTGAGACATTTCAAGGAAATTCGATGTTGAGTGGGACATAGTGAGTAGTCTCTGCATGCACCACTCATAGATAGAGATCGTTGGAATAAGGGGATCAACTAGAGAATTTTGTGGTTATCAATAATTCCTGTAACGTAAGAGGGCGGTAAAGTCGTTGGATAGGTTGCCATCTTCAAGGTAAGATCAAGGGTTCATCCGAACATGTGGAGTAAGTAGCCCAAGAAGGGAGTGATTGACATTCATTTGGGGTGATTTACAATATTAACTAGTGTGCCCCAGTCTTCCTTTGAAAGGAAGGGATCGCGTCGGTACGTGGTCCTACACAGTATTATTTTTTGAATCGGGATGAGATTTTTGAATCCCACCTTCAATATGGGATTTCAGGAAAACAACGGAGATAACGTTTCGTTATGAGTGGGAGGTATCACCCATAGCCGAGGAGTAGGCACACGGTGATTAACGATTAGTGGGTCCGTGCGAAGGTAATTTTGGAATCTTGGTGACCATTTCACTTCCAAAACGGATATAACTAGCACGTGAAGTATAGTATGGTAGAGTTCCAAATCGGATATAACTCGTACCTGTTTGTCGTGAACAAGGTGCTTATTGAAGTTTTGGTATGGAAAAGCCTTAACTATTCTCCTTCTGCGTATGTTTAGAGGTGAGCGGATAATCAGAATTTTGGATCGGTCGAGAATAATCCGATGACTATGATGGAATTCCACGACTTCTTTAGGCGAACAAGAGTGGTCAGATGTTCATATGGTTTCTCTCAAAATGGGAGTTTTGTGTTTAGATAAATCCGAGTAATTATCATGTAGTGAGGTGCGGCCTCCCAATGATATTGAAATAATGGGAATTAATAGTGTATATGAATGTCTTATGCTAATATTGTCAGATAGGAACACAATGTGAAGTATCTTTAATGAAGAGTGTTAAACAAGATTGCTGTGAGGCGGGGGCTATAGTGATCGAGCGCCTTACTATGTGGATAGGTTGCGTACTGTTAACGTATCCAAAATGTGTTTTACCAGGTAGGCCTTATTTTTTGAATTTCGGGACGAAATTCCGT
Source organism: Sambucus nigra (assembly GCA_949130495.1). Lineage (NCBI taxonomy): Eukaryota > Viridiplantae > Streptophyta > Magnoliopsida > Dipsacales > Adoxaceae > Sambucus > Sambucus nigra. The sequence continues at coordinate 90,025,479 of OX422213.1, forward strand.
TATTAGGGTGGAAGTATGTAATACCCCGTCTTTTATGGATTTTAAAATTTGGGGTATTATTAAATTTAAATTGAGATATTAATTTAATATTAATCCGGAAATTTATTTTTATATTTACTAACGTGATGCGAGTTAGTAATTATTGGAAAATTATTGAATATGACTAGACGAGTAAAGTAATATATGAGATTTATTTTATTAAAATTGTCATGAGTGAATAAAATGGCAATTATGGAAATTTAAGTCGGGACGCACTTGTGTCGTGTCAGGACTAAATTATTATTATATAAAGTGAATAAATTATAAGTTTCTCGTATGGTCGTTTTGAGTCTGCCAAAGTGTCCGGAAGGGTCGAGATAGTCAGAAAAATGTACCCGGGGGTTTAGTTTGGGTCTCGGGGCATTTTTAGGCCTAATTGGCATCCCGGGAGGGTATTTTAGAAATTTAATATTTTTGGGGAATTAAAACCACGAATTTCCTAAGGATATATCAGCCTTTAGGAGTTGTCTTCTAGGGTTAACAAACACAAAATCAAAGGACGGACATTAGAGAAGAGGTTGGCAAACTTTTCAAGAAATTCAAGGCCAAAGACTCAACCGTTTTCACCGCCACCACCACCACCAAAACGTAGATCACGGAACGAGGAGCACAACCATACCTTTTTCCTTCACAAATCAGAAACTAAATTCCTAGGAAAGTATCTATCTTGCTTTATTTTTAGTTAATGTCTCAATCATGATAGTCTAGGATTGTATAGGACTTGTCCCATGAAATAAATTATTGATTAAGAGACTTTACATCGCATGAATAGAGAGATTCAATATATTCTGGATATACCCATCATATGTAGAGGATTAACCAAGAATTATTATGAGTTTAGAAACAAGAAAATCTGGGAATTAATTAGAGGAATGTATATTTGTAGATAGAACATGTAGTATTGTTATTTGATAATTCTGGAGTTGTTAATGACGTTTTTGGAGGAATTGGAAGATGAAACCCGTAGGTTTAATTTGTAGTTTCTGGGCAAGAACTGCTTGATCGATCAATCGAGCCCAGAGCATCGATCGATCGACTGATCGATCGATCGACCCCTTTTCTTCGATCGATCGACCCCTCCTAGAAAATTGCATATTTCTCATTCGTTAGTTTAATCCGATTAAGATGTATGGGAACTCTTGATTGTTGTTGTTGGAATATAATGGGATGTAGAGATGACCAGTAGGGCCTAGGTAGACCCCGTTGAGTAACATTTTAGTGTAGGACAAGATTTTCGGTTAAGGAGGAATGATTCATGGGTATAAGAAATCATGCGTTTATTTAATAAAAAGATCGGGACTCGTAAGGGAGTTAGACCAGAACGTAATTGAGTGAATGCCTACTGAAATTATACTTAGAATATATCGAGAGAGGAGAAGTGAGTATGAAGTGAATAATAAATGAGTATACAAATAACGAGTCCGTTATACGAAATAATAGAGCAAAATGTGTAATAACGGATAATTATAATTATGGGTCGTGAGCGCACCTAATTTAGAAATGTGGATGTGTATATATATATATATATATATCACTCTGTGATTGTGCATATATTATATCTGTATAAAATTCATACTCGGGCTACTTGCTATAAGGGGGTTTTCGCGCCGGGACGGTCTTATCTCGATGGGACCTTTATGGGGGGATATTGACTCGTACCCTAGAACATAGGATTCCTTGGTATAGGTTATCTGATTGATAGTCAGACGGTCCTAAGAGACATGAGGGTATGTGCTGAACGCTTAGTGACTTGGAACTATGCTTCGCCTCCACTTGTATGTGTTTTATGTTAATGCAGTTCGAGAGTGATTCCGAACTAGCATCTCCCTAAATATGTGTGATACAGGGACTTGATAGCAGAGTATGCCAGCACCATAGATTTTATGTGGGGTGCAGATAGTGTGTGTGTATATATATATATACATATATATATATATACATATATATATATATATATATATATATATATATATATATATATATATATATATATATATATATATATATATATATATATATATATATATATTATATGAGTGATTGGTATATATATATACTTATATATGGAAACCTTGCACCATAGATTTTATGTGGGGTGCCGTTAATATATATTTTATACGTGTAACTAACATATATACGTATATCTATATGAGAACTTTCTATTGTGCGTAATAGAAGTTAAGTAATGTATAAATTTTCAACTTCACTAGAAGTATTCAAAAACTTTATGACGGTACGGGGTTATTCTAAATAACATAATAAATCCTGAAGAGATTGTTTTTTTAAAAATGAATATCATAACCTTATTTTCAAGTGATAAAACCTTATGGAAAATAAGTTAGATAGACTTTTGAGGTTTAGTAGTACGGTAGGCGTGCACACTAGATGTGAGGTGAGAATTTTCAAGAGAGTGTCGCATACTAGCATGGTTGTTGCATTAGGAGGTAAGCATTTTAAATACTTACTAAACTATTTTTTAAACTGTTTTACAATCGGGCTCTGATCCATTTTCTTTTATCTCTTCTCTCTTGTATATATATGTGTATATTACAGGTACCCAGCCACAGGGGCGTCATGCGTAGGTTCTTTGGATTGGACGCGCTGTAGCTTATGTGGGAGTTATAGGCCTTTGTTTTAGACGACCTCTTCACTGATTCGGTTCCTGTTATAGTTCTTCATAGTTAGGGCATGTGTCGCCCATTTCCCATTAAGTGTAGATTTTTCAGAGATGTATGTTCATTTATTTTTAGTATTCGGTACTCTTTGGGTATTAAATCTTGTCAGGATGATTTCATTTGTAGTTTAAATTTGGTTTGGTTAATCTATATGGATTAATTCTTATGTGTTGATTTCTATCCATAGCACTTATGTGATTCTTAAACTGTTGGTTATTTAAAAGGTTTTCAAATTGGAATTTAATAAAAATGGAAATAAGGTTTTAAATTGTTTTGACACTTAGCTTAATTATTTAGGGTGTTTAATTTGGGAAATTTTATTTTGCGACAGTGATGCTAAGAATGAACCAACTATTCACCTTCATTTTAATTTAATAAAGGATTGATTGCTCGGTATTTAATTAGGTGGGGTGTCACAGTATCATTGATGTTAACAACTCATTACATTGTAGGTTTCATTGGTCTTTAGTAGTTATCGATATCTCTTCGAGGAATATATTCTATTTAGATTCTTTGCATTGGGCGCCAGATTGAGACTTAAAACTCTTTACAAGCACGTGAGTAAAGACTTATATATATGTATATATATATATATATATATATATATATATATATATATATATATATATATATATATATATATATACCTTTAGTCAAATTGTCTTTGTACACATGTTTTTCATTTTAATCTTTGTCTTCAAGTGAATTTAAAGCGTTGGTGGTATCAAAAGGAGGAAGAATTTCAGGTTCAAACTGGGAGAATGTTAAGGTACGATAATGTTAATGAATATACATTACTGACTTATATCTTAAATCTTAATATAACTATTATCTTCAACATATCATTCTATAGAGACCTCTACAATCGGGAAATGTTGAATGTGGGTTTTACATATTGAAGTTCATGAGAGATTTAATGGAGAATCTGTCTCAATCTACTAAACTAAAAGTAATAACTATTTATTTTAGAACATTTTGTTTCCTTGCTAATTACTTTTGTAAGGAAAAATTGAATACAAGTTATGTTATTTGATTTGTTAGATGAAAGAGTTGGCTGAAAAAGCAACCTATGAAAATAATGAGATAGAAGAAGTTCAACATGAGTTCATCGATTTCATTCAGGATTATTTTTAGTGAGTTGCATTTGTGGACAATTTTGGCCTATCTTTTCGGGTACCTTTTTTTTCTTCTTAAATCTAATTAATTACTTTGTTGATGATGTTAAATGCCCGGGGTGGGATTTATATTGTTGATGGTGAATGCCCAGGGTGGGATTTATATTGTTGTTGTTGGTTAAATATGTCACGTTTAATTTTGAATTATTAAAAAAATAAAGGAACTCTGCCGAAATTTTTATAAAATCTTCCTCATTTATCTCTCAAGTAAATTTTTATAATGTTGTTCTTGTTGTTGATGATGAAACTGAATGCCCGAGGTGGGCTTTATATTGTTGTGGTTGGTTAAACATGTCATGCTTAATTTTGGATTATTAAAAAAAACAAAGAAAATTTTGCCAAAATTTTCATCAAACCTTCCCCATTTGTCTCTTCCATCCCTTAATAAACAATGAAAGTAAAATTAACTTTAATATTATGCCAATGTTTATTTTTTTATGCTCATATTTATATTAGAATATCATTATTTTTTGAGTTCTTTTGATTGTGAATATGTTTTAGTTATTAATGACTATTTGTTTCCTCCTTTTATTCATGTATCGATCCGGATGTTACCTATTGCGTATTCGGTACAGCTGTTGCTAAATTGGGTTTCCACGCTACACGAATAGAACTAATGTTGCGGTTTAATTTCCTAGTTTTTATGTCTATAGTATAGGTCATTTTAGATATCTTTTTATTTTTGAGTTGTCCAGAAGTCTATTAGGAGTTTGCAATTGTTTTTTATTTTCTTTAATTTCAAATATTAATGACATTTTTTATACTTATGGTTCAGTTACATTGGTACTTGGAATTTGCTACTTTGAGTACGAAAATTTGTGTTTTGAATTGACAGTTCGTAGTTTTATGCATAACATGTTTGGGATATTGTAATAGTATAATAGAATTCATCGAAAAAATGAATTTATGACCTTATGTTTTATGATTGTTTTATGTAAGTTGTCATTATAATGATTAAAGTAATCGAACTTTTTATGACCATTTTATTAATATTTGTCATTTTTCATAGATTTATAATGACGGTTCAATAAACATGATATTATTGTTAATGACGGTTTGTACGAAAAACTGTCGTAATAGTATGGTTTATCACGACGGTTTTGTCAACACCAATTTTATTAAGACACACAAAATTATTGTTAATGACTGTTTGCACAAAAAACAGTTTTATTAAGACACACAACATTATTGTTAATAAGATGGTTTGTTATGACGGTTTTGTCAACACCAATTTATTATGACACACAACATTTCGACGGTTTTTGAAGCTTCGAAACCATCATAAATAACCTGTTTTGTGACCCTTTTTCCCCGTCATAAAAATGTCTATTTCTAGTAGTGCCTTTTGATTATTCATCATCCATGATAACTGGTTGAATTTCCTCCATAACCTAGCCTTTGACTAGATTTTTTTTACCTTGAGGGTCTAACATCTTGAGTTGATAAGTCGTCAGCAGCTTCTTTTCCTCTTCCTCTTCGATTGAGGTGTAGCAGCATTCTCTAGATTCAATATGGTTGCCCTTTACTATATCGACTTCGTAATGTGAGGGAACTTCAAATATTTGTGAAAAATGGAAGGGACATGTTTAAACTTCTTCCACGCACTCTGAAAAAGATGATAGTTACTCCGAATAAACGATCATATCCAAGACGAAGAAGCATATCTTTTTTGTTTGGCATGCTGACCAAATGTCGATCATAATTTCTATTTCAATCGTTCTCAAAGGGTAAACCTTGAGAGGACTATAATAAACCTCGAGTTTACTATCCCTCAACCTCAAGTGCTTGAAATTATTATAAAATAAGACATCGACTAAGCTGTTGTTATCGACCATAATTCTCGCCATCATCATGATGACCAAATGATCATCGCGTGTGTAAAGTATGCCAGATAATACATCTTTGGATAAGCCAACCACGAATCGATCTTTATTCACCTCCATAAGGAGAGTGTTACAACACCTTTCAGGTTGATTTGTCTTATGTGAGAACAAGCTTTTGCATCATTAAGGTAAGATTTCCTCTCTGTGGGTTCATCCCCACCTCCGGCATCTCCTCTTATAATAAAGTTACACCGAAAAGTGATTTTTAACCTCATGTACAAGATCCTTGGGTCTTTTGGGCAGGTTTGGGTCATCTTCGGAATCATCATCCTTGTCTTTCTTCTTCTCGTCAGCCTTCTTATAAAGGGACTCTAATTGTCTCCTTATTTTCTATACGCCCCCTGATCTGTACGACCTCTTTTGTTTACAAAATTTTATAGCTTGACCGATCTGATCAAGTTTTTGATCTCGTTCTTTGGGGCCAAATAATTATTTGTACTATAGTTGTGATCCTTATGAAACTTGCTGTATTTTCTTTTATCTTTTCCAATTACTAGAGCTTTCATCTTTTTGGGCCATCTCAAGTCCTTGATCCCATCAATGTCATCGAGGATATAATGAACGTAAATGGTTAAATAACTCTACTCATCCTATCTTTTTGACTTGTTTTCATTCTTATCATTTTGCTCTTTCTTCTTCAAGCTCTTAACGACATTGGCCTTGAAATGGACCGACTCCTTGGCAGACATAGCCTCATCAACATTAATAATCTTGTATGCCTTGGCCAATAACTCTATCATCATCCTGGGTGGATCCTTAACTAGTGCCTGGTACAACGTCCCATACAGCAAACCACTCATTAGTGTAATGATTGTCGTTTTCTCATCATAGGCAATTACCTCAAGATTTTCATTGTTCAAATGAATGATAAAATTACGAGTAGTCTCATCGAACTTTTAGCGGATGCTTAGTAGATGATCCACCCTATTTTCTAGGATTGGATGTAAAAAAGTTGCTGATAAAAAGAGATCGGCCTAGTACGGCTCTCCATGTAATACTGGGTTAGTTTTACCCTCATACCTTGGTGTTGTAACTAATGGGTTGAACTATTCGAGTGTTGGATATCTAATAATGGATGGGGTGAATGGAGATCCTTTCATAAAACCTCTTTGTAAGGGATTATTTGCATTCGAAATCTTCCCCAAGCGATCCTCCATATATTAAATTGACCCCTTCCAGGGCTAGTCATCGTGCTCCTCGATTTTACTTATACCATTCTTCCCTAATTGGCCTTAGCTTTCTAATGATCTCCCTTCATAGGAAGTGTGCTCAGCTCGGGTGGATCTTTATACGCTCATCCTAGAATTGACCGAGCATTTTATTCTTCTCGTGGTCGACCTCACTAGCTCTTTTATGTGTTTTCTATGCCTCATAACCTCTCTATGATGTTTCCCTTTTAAAACTCGCTATCCTAAATGATGAAACGTGTGTAACCTACTCAACATTTCTAACACACTTGGCCTTTCTTTAGAATAGGTATGTTTGTCATCTTAAACAGTTGTCCTGAGCGACGAGGTGGACCCTCGGCATTATGATCTATCATATGGAGATCTAGAGAACCCGAATATACTTCTTTCATCTTGCGAACCCAAATTCAGCCTCCTTAGGCTCTCCAGAGCTCGCTCGAGGTAGGCTTTTGGTCTGTCTCTATAGGGGCAAGAGGCAACATTTCACACTTCCCGTCAGAATTTTCACCCCAAGGTGGGGGGAGAGGATATCAAATTTATATATTTTTGGGTCTAAATTTTTGAAACTTGACAAGTTTATATGTTTTTAAATCTAATGACAATGTAGATTAAATTTGATAAAGAGAAGAAAATTATTTCAATAAGTGATAGAGGTGTAGGTATGATGAATGGTTATTTAAGAAAGAACTTAGGAACTATTGAAAAATATGGAACTTTAGCTATTATTTGATTGTGAAATTTGGACCTATTACATCTTGTTCTATAATATGGAATTGATTGTTTAATTATCCTATGTAGCTTTTATGGATAAAATGATAACATGTAGAGACCTTAATATTACTGGGCAGTTTGGTGTTGAGTTTTACTCGGCTTATATTATTGTTGATTATGTAGAAGTCATCTACAAATACATTGATGCAAGACGATAAGATTTCCAGACCCATAATATATATTGATGATTTTTTAATACATGTTGTTTTGGTGGTGGAAAACGAAAGCCTATCGACACAATGGAAAATAGTCTAATTTATATGGATTTCAGGCATTTATGGGAGCCGAACGATGAGGGGGCATTCGTAGTATCAGAGTATGTACGGATTTAACCACTTGGGTACTGAACTGAAATCATGTTACATTTTAGAGATAAGGCTGAGGATTAGACAAAACAATCCAAATTAAAGGTGGGTGATCTTGTTGTTAATTGAATAATTTGGTTTTTATTTAGATGAAGATTTTAATAACCATAAATTATCATGGTGTCAGTCTAAAATCATATTATTTTGAGGTTTATATTTGGTTGTGCGTTGGTGAAACCAATTGTGTCCATTGGAGAGATGTTCTTGGGTGAAAAGTGTATAATTTTTTTTAATGGTTTTCTTATGAAATCTATTTTCATCATAAAATTGGGTTTCAATGTCATAACTCATGTGCGTTTGTTTTATTTGATAATAGATAATTTAAAAGCATATATTGATGTATTGCCCATTTTTGTATTTGTTGTGCAACTTGGTATTTAATGTGGGAGATAATTATCGAGAGTAAAGGTAATGGATTGATTTTTTATCGCATCAACAACTTATGTCCTACAGAATAGTTATCTTGGGATTTTTTGGGGTTATGGATCTAATTTAGTTTTGGATATTTTGATGTAGCTAGATATATATTTTGTACTAGAATCATTACTAGTTTTTGGTTGTGGATATTTTAATGTAACAAGTTAATGATATTATGAGTTTTGGCTTTGGATATTTTGTATTGTGGATACTTTCTATTAGGAATATAAAAGATTTACGGTATAAGTGTTGATTTTGTACCAATCAAATATATAGGTGTGTATGTTGGGAATTATTTTTTTATATTTCAACATTTATGTCAGTTATGAAAAACTCACTTAAATTGTTTAAAATTGTGATTAATATGCATTTGTTAATCACATTTTTTTGGAAAGTGTGATAAATAGAAGTTAAATGTTGCAGGTTTTGTGCGTGTTTTTGAAAAATTAACATATATGAGAATTATTTTATCGAATGTCTACCAACATTATTATCATCACATGTTGTGACAGTATTGAAAATTTTAAAAACTGACATAAACGACCGTTTATAACAATTTTTAACTGACATAAGTGACTATTTTTCTTGTAGTGTGTTTTTTGAGAAAAACCCTTTCAACAAAAATAGGGGATCATTCGAACGAGAATGAAAAACTCGCTTGAACCAGGATGAAACGACCTTCTCATAAAAACATTATTTAAAAAAACATTTTACTCGATTCTCATTCATAGCTCATCTGAAAGAAAATTATAACCTCTTTTGAGCAAAAGAAAAACACATTCGATCGACATATACATTCTCTCTTGAATGAGATATCTCAGTTCAGTTGAATGGCCTTTAAATAGAATATATCTCTCCTTTAAAATCATTGTACGAAAAATGGACTTAAAACATTTTAAAAACTAAACACCCAAAACGTATCCAACGATCAAACATAATACGTATTCATATCTCATTGACATCCCTTGGATGTTGGTGACGAAGCTTGACACAAAACATTTAATCATGAGATTATCACTTTACTTGGTCACTACGGTCTTCAAAACACATCACATGCTTGAAGGACAAACTGAACTCAAATGCCAACCTATAAATCAAATAAATTTTGTCCAAATTCAATAAATCCAATATACATACAAATCAACTCAATGTGAAATTTACCTTAACACTACAACTGTGGATGAGGTGCCGTGACTGGTGCAAGAAGTGCCGCTGGTGCCTACTTTTTAGGAGTTGAGGTAACTAGAACCCGCTGCTGCCTCAGATGTTACAACTAATAACTAGGTCAATAGGGCTTCTGCCACTCGCCGTACTAGCCATATATATACTAACCCGATTCACCCTGACTAAAATTGTCCAATTGGCCATCTCCATACTGGCCTTATTGGCTGGCTTGTCCCCATTTGGGCAATCATTCTTCACTTGGACAAAACCCTCACACCTGAAAATACTCTAATGAAGAATGTCCATGGGAGGTATTACCCTGCATCCACTATTTTTACTTGCCTTAACTATTCTGTAAGTGGTTATGCTGATTAGAATATTATTTCATCCATGGAACGTTTTTACCTCCCTTTCGATTTATATTAGATCCTCCTTCAATCTTGGCCCCACAAACTTGGCCCCCTCTGTTAAACTTTTTCTTATGATCATAGTAGTCCCTATAAAGCATAAGTGTTGCATATAAAGTATGAGTGTATGTGGAATATGCTGGATGCACCATCAAATCTGGTGAATAGGGTATATGACACCCTTCACGAAAAACTCATTCTTTTTCTTCTCAATGTCCAGCTTATCCATAGAAAATAATGTAAAATGGTGAACTCTTTCTCATACTCGACAAATGTACGAGTCCCTGGATGGAGTGCTATAAAATCCAACTTATTTTTCATGTTAGTCGATTGAGGAAAATATTTATCATTGAACTTCATTATGAAATTAGTATAAGTCATCTAATCCCTCTGCTCCCTAATAGTCGCGCGTTCCCCCCACTAGAAATAATCATCAGTCAGTCAAAAAGTAGCTAAACTATGTGTCTAAACATCCATACAATTAAAGAGCGTGAGCTTCCACTCGATGCCATAACACTACTGAATAACCACCAGTGGATCTATCGGCACCAAAAATGTTGGTGGGACATTTTTCATGAATGCGCCATGAATTATTTCCTAATTTGCTATGGGAGCCTATACCACAGGGTGTGGTGCCTCTACTAGTATGTCCTACCTGCTAGCAGCCAGCCATGACTAGACCACGTGGGAGATTAGACCTTAAATCTACTAAGCTGGAAAAGTAAATTGTCTTTGGGCATATGGAGTAGGGATGTTAAGAAATGGTGTATCTAGTTGAGCGAATGCTATTCGGTCAAGCTGGGAAGCATGTGCTGTAAAATGAGTCTTCCATTTTTGTGCCATATGAAATACTATACTTAGAACTTATCAAGATAAAGAAAAGTAAATAAAAATACAAAGATATTAATGTTGTCCAAAAATAGTTTACCAAAGTTAATCATATCGTTAAAGTTATACATGAAAGTCAAAGTATAGAAAATATAGAAAAAATAGATAACACAAGATTTAGAGTGATTCATCCATGGAATTATGCCTGGGTCCACTATTGAGTCATATTCTCATTATATACATGTATTAGTAGAAGTTTGGAAGTCCTTAGAGGCTTTGAAGTGGAGAGAGATATGATAACTGCATCACATACAAGTTCAATATAGTAGGGGTTGTGGTCGTGTATTTTACACTGGAGAGGGGTTATGGGCTATTGTGGCTCAAGAGATCGAGGCAGGTGACCTGAGTGGGATCTCAGGTGTAGATAGATCAAAGAGAGAGTTGGGTAGAGCTTCGCTACCTACGTATTGCCCTATCAAATAAGCAAGTGAGGTCCTGTATTTATTGTAGTTGATGGGTGTGCACATGCACAACCCACATGCATTATGGACAAGTATTAATTAAATTTAATCCTTCTAGAAGGTGGAATGCTAGAAATCTATTGCTAACGTGTCACGATCCTCGGCCTATACCTTTGGGGTCACTGTGCTTGAGCAATCATGACGTAGTAGACACCTGTTCATGAACTTTTGATGTGGTATTTTTCTTAGGGTCTACGACCAGTGCATTTGGAGTCGTACTATGTTTGAGGGGCCACAACTAATTTGACATGGACGTAGCCTTCTTATGTATATACCTAGGGTTCACGACCTATGCCTCTGGTGCCGTATTTAGGGGTGGGCACGGTCCAGTCCGGTTCAGGTTTTGCCTATTTTTTGGATCGGACCGAATATTCGGTCCTCAATTTTTTTGGACCGAGACCGGACCGATTAATTCGGTTAATTTACTAATTTGGTCCAGGCTTTTTTCGGTTCGATCCGGGGTAAAATTCGGTCCTAACCCTATTTTAAATATATGTACATTTTATGAATGTTTTTATGTATTTTTCTCACAAATATATAACAAAAAAATAATACTCGAAACTCCAAGTGATATTTACATGGGTTTTTTTAACCCAGATAAAAAAATGTCTATACATATATAAAATGTTCCAAATTAAATTCATACGTTATATACATTAATTTAAAAACTATACATAAGAAACACAATAACATTATTTTTATTATATATATATGGGATTCGGTCCGGTCCGGTCCAAATCGATCTTTTAATATAGTGGACCGCGGACCGGACCGGTTTAATCGGTTTTTAGTTTTTGTGAACCTATTTTCGGACCGGTTTCAAAATAGACTTAATTTTCGGTTCGCTTCGGTTCTGTCCAAACGGTCCATTCGGGTCGGTCTTTTTTTTGTCCACCCCTAGCCGTATTATGTTTTAGCATCTGTAACCTTTGAGGCACCTGATCGCTTCCTCCTAAGGAAGTATGTACTATAGGCTCCTCATATCTTGAGATACTAGGTCATGGCATTATGTTCTTTAAAGGAAAAATGGTGCTTCATTCGCGGTCTGGTTATGAGATCGTGGACTTATTTTACATGCCGATGCGTTTCGATAGTCCTTGAGCATTTATTCATTACGTTTTCATAGGCTTCCATTCCACATGTCTCGTGTTCATTGGTTAACATCTATTGGGTATAATATAATCCCAAAAGCCTTAGTTCTAAGTGATAAATTATTTAGTGTTGGGTCTTTATTCTTATTCGTCGACCATTATCTAAAAGTTGAAGCCTGATGTTGAGAGGATGGAGCCTCGTGAATGTCGTAGCCTACTGGTGATGTTCTTTAGATTCTGACATTTTGCATTCTGAAGTGTTTGGCTTTGATTATCTAAGGTTGATGCATCTATTGGTCGAAGTTGAGAACTTTACTTATTGCGGTCGAGGCCTTTTATTTGTTAAGGCAAGATACATGACTTGCTGAGGCTATAGACTTTATTAGCGAAGGTAATCGAATTTACCAACGAAAGTTATTGCCTTTATTGTTCGAAGACGTAAACTTTCCTATATGAGGTCGAGGCCTTTACTATTGAGGCCATGGAAAATTATTTCTAAAGTCGAGGACATTGAATTGAATAGGCTGAGGCGTTTAATGGATAAGGCCATAGAATTAACTTATCGAGGTTGTAGAATTTATTGGATGAGGCCTTGGACTTTACTTGTTGAACGCTATGCCTCTCTGGGCCATAGTCACAGGCTTTGGTTGATATAGCCGATGAATTTACTAGCAGAGTTTTTCGACTTACTAGCTGAGGCTGCGAACTTTACTTAATAAAGGTGATGTCATTTATTATACGAGGTTGATGCCTTTATTTTATAAGTATGTAGACTAAACTTGTTGAGGCCATATACTATATTGGCTAAGGCCGTGTACTTTACATGCTAATGTCGATGCCTCCATTGGACGAAGTGGCAGACTTTTCTTTTTGAGGACAAGGATTTTACTGGCTGGGGCTGAAGACTTACTAATTGAGGCCATGAACTTTACTTATCAAAGTCGATTCCTCAGTTAACTAATGTTGTGAACTTTTCTTAGCGAGGCTACGGACTTTACTAGATAAGGCTACAAACCGATTGGATGAGGCCATGAACTTTACTTTTTTAAGTCAAGGTTGTTGATTTAAAGAGGCTCAGGCTTGTATTGGATGAGGCAGCATACTTAACTTATTGAGGCCTCTTCCTTTATTAGCTCACGTTGTGGACTTTACTTTCTAAAGTTGATACCTCTATTGGTCATAGCCTTAGACTTTTCTTGGTTAGGTCGGTGACTTTACTTGACGAGGCCACACACCTGTTAGATGAGGCTATCGACTTTACTTGTTGAAGTTGATGCCTATATTGGCTGAAGTAACGAATTTTTCTTGGTGAGGTCTAGTCTTATATATTAAAGAGGCTGAGGATGCAACCATTACTTGCCAAATTTTACACTTAGTTTTATAAGTGGACTTGATTATGGTTGTAATCCTAAAAATGAAATGCTTGTAGATAGTTCTTCTACTCACATAGGAGGTATAAGGGCCATAGATTTTGGGTATTTTTCTATTCCTTCTCAACAACATGGTAGTACTACCAAAGTTATCTTCTCCTAAGGCTTCATATTAACCTTCACATATGCGAGGAATATAATCAACTCCCATCATGGATTGATATTTTACAAGTGTGATTTCAGTTTCTATTATGGATCCTCAATAACGTAATCTTATTTGAAGGCTTCATATAACTCTTTTTCCTTGAACAATTGTTCATATTCTCCATCACATAGGCACTAGAATCTCATCGGACTAATGTTTTTATCTATCTCCACTATAATCTACTAATTTTAATGCTAAGCTCTGTTTTGTAAAAGTTTGCTCGGAGAAGTTTACTGCTAAGCTCTATTTTACTACTAATTTTATTGTTGAGCTCTCTTTCGGAGAAGTTTGCTGGTCTAATTTTACTGTTGAATTGTCTTTAATAGAAGTCTGTACGGCTGAGTTTGCTGCTAAGTTCACTTCCATAGAAGTCTACTCGGTTGATTTTGCTGCTGAGTTCTCTTTTGTAGAAGTTTTCTTAATTGATTTTCCTATTGAGGTCTCTTCTGTATAAGTCTGCTCACCTGAATTTCCTACTAAATTCTCTTCCTTAAAAGTCTTCTCGACTAATTTTTCTGTGGAGTAGGGCTAGCAATTTTTGACATGATACGAAAACATGACTCGAACACGACATGCATATTGGAGGTTCAGGTCATGTACAAATAAGTATGGGTCCAATTAGGGTTGGACCCAATTTACTCATAAATGAAATATGTTGTGTTTTGGGTTCAATTTTCTAACACACCATTGCCCAACAATTGACACATTTATGTTTTGTGTCGATTCAGGTCATATTTGAGTAAATAAACTGTATAAATAATAAATTAAATTTACCCTTAATTTATTTTTTTACTATTAATCCAATGGTTTTAAAGATAAGGTGTTAGGGTCATTTGTGAAAATATAAATACCAAAAATGAAAAACCTAGGCTAGCACTTTCTCTGCTCTCTCCTCATTTTCACTCATTAGCTTAAGCCCACCCATCCTAATTGTCCTCATTCTCACTCAACATCCAACAAAGAAAAAGGAACCAGAACTCCAGCGATCCATATTTTTCCTACGATCAACACATCTTTTTTTTTTCTTTTTCCTCCAATCCAAACACCAAAAGATACCCTTTTTACTCTTCTCTAATGCACACCGCTACGGCAGACCAACAACGTCGGCCCAGAGAAGATCCACAATGTCGACCATTTTCCTTTCCTATCCACTTCTTACGACAAGGTAATATAGTAATACTATATATACGTGTTAAAAATTTCTATACGTGTTCTCATAAAAATTTGTTTGTTCAAAATTTCTGGTTGAAAATTGTGTATAAATTTAAGTTCATGTTCATAACAATCCAATTTTTGTTTTCTATGTTTATACCGATTTCTGTTTGTATAAAATGTTTAAATTTATGTTCAAATTTACATATATAATTTATGTTCATATAAAAGCTCATATATAAGGAATGTTCGAACCTGTTATATTAAGAACTATAAATGTGTTGAACGTGAACCATTTATTAAACATGCTATATATGTTATGTTGTGTTGTCGTGAATAACATGACCTATTTAGTAAATGGGTTATGCTGGTCATGTCGTGCTGTCGAGTTGAGGATTACCTATTTATTAAAGGGGTTATGGTTATCATGTTATGTAACCTGTTTATTAAATAGGTTCATGTTTGAGCTATAAACAATGACATGATTACTTAAACGAGTTGTGTTTGAGTTTAGTGTATAGTCTGAAATATTGTGTCTCTCCATGACTCGAACACGACTCAAAAACAAGAATTTCTAGGCCCACTACTATGTTCTCCTACCTAAAAGTCTATTGGAATGACTTTGATGCTGAGTTCTCTTCCATAGAAGTCTGTACGGATGATTTTAGTCCCCTTTTTATGGCCTAAAAGTACCATTGTCTTGATCACTGCCTTAGGCAGTAATAGGTATTAAGTCTCTCGTTGAATCTGGAAATGAGAGTTTGTAAAGTCATTAGAGTAAAATTAAACTTTTCATTGATATATATTTTTAGGGAATATAAAATTGACAAATAAGTTGTCGCTTTATAAGGATTTTTTCCAAAGGGATTGATATGATCAAACGTGACTTCCTCTGAAGATGGTTCCATGTTGCGATTAATTTTCCGCGTAAACTCCCTGGGGTGGAATAGTATGAAAAGTTAGTAAAATCACAATAACCTATATTAGGCAGTTTATCGATCCTTTAGGCAATAGCCAAGCCGAATTATTCCCATAGAATCACCAGTTTTCAATCTTGTGACACAGGCTTATGAATTTAACTTGGCCGATAAGCCATTAACATGTTACGAGGGTTTTTAAGCATTTTGTGGCATCTTTGGTCTCAAATAGAACAATTCTTTAATCAAAAATGATAAATATGCCAAAAATAGAAAACAATTGTCGAAGTTGTTAATTAAAGGTCATGACCTATAGCATGGCAACATGTTAAGCAGCATCTAACAGGTTACAGAAGTAGATTGTACTGCAGATTTGCCTAAATTGCAATTTTACACCCTAAAAATTGGACTAAAAGTATTCTGGGTGATAATCCATGGTATAAAAAATCCTTATGTGCGAAATAACATAAGTTTAATAACAAATCCCTACTATATGGGTTATAACATGGTAGAAAATGCCTAAAAGTATAAAGAAAGCTGATTATATGTGCATCCCTAGTTACTGGTCCATATGAGGCCATGGTCTATCAAAATTTACAGTGATATTTAGACATGGAAACATTATTAGGGTAAATAAAGTGTCCAAAAAAAATAATATATGATGGGGAAAATAGTTCTGTAAAGATAAAGATAGCCTTAGTGGGTTTATATGCAAATATGAATCCAACCACCAAAGTTTCTCCCATGAGATATACATCTATAGTTATCATGGATGAAATCATTCATAATGCACCTAATTTATGAGAAACCTGGTAGAAAACCTCTTTCCCACCGACGGTGTTAAACTGTCGTTGTCTAAAAATTGTTTACCAAAGTAAATCATACTATTAAAGTTACACATAGGAGTAAAAGTATAGAAAATAGATTTAAAGTGAGATAACACGAGATTTAGAGTGTTTTGGACATAGAAATGAGCCTACATCCACCGTGGAGCTAGATTCTCATTATATACATGTAGTAATAAAAGTTTGGAAGGCCTTTGAGTCTTACAAGAGGAGAGAGGTATTCTAAGTGAATCACATAAAAGTTATGTGTAGTAGGGGATGCGGATTATTAGTGTAGAATGGAGAGGGTTCATGGACTGTTATGGCTTAAGTGACCTGGGCAGGTGGCTCAAGTGTGATCTTGGGTGTAGATAGATGGAGGAGAGAGTTGGGAAGAACTTCGTTACCCAGATATTGTCCTATTAAATAAGTAGGTGAGGTCCTCTATTTATAATAGTTGGTGCGTGTGTCAGGTGAACAAACCACGTGTATTATGGATAAGAAATAATCATATGGAACACTTCTAGAAGGTGGATACCTGGAAGTCAATTACTGATGTGCCGGGGTCTGTGGTATGTACTTGTGGGCTCATTGTGCATAAGGGGCCGCGACATGTTAGACACCTGGTCGTGGCCTTCTAATGTAATATTATACATAGGGCTTGTGACCTATACTTCTGGGGACATACTGTGTTTGATAGGTCGCGGCCAGTTAAACCTAATCATAACCTTCAGATGTAGTCTTATGATTAGGTTTTGCGTCCTGTACTTCTGGGGTCATATTATGTTTGAGGGGCCACAGCCTGTGAGGCACCTGGTTGTTGTAACCTGAGGAAGTATGTCTGTTATTGAATCTCTGCATGTTGAGATACTAGGTCATAGTCTTATGTGCTTTAGAGGGAAAATGGAGCAGTGTTTGTGGCTTGTTTAGGTAACAGACGATGGCCTTCTTTATAGGCCGAGGCCTTTCGCTAGTCCTTGACCATCTATTCATTATGTTTGCATAGGCTTCCATTCCATGTTTCCCCTCTCCATTAGTTGAGATATTTTGGGTATAACAAATATATAACAGATCAAAGAACGCTACTGGAATAACTGAGATGGACCTATGGAACTTAGGTTTCCTAGGGCCATTCTCTTATACTAATTCTGACTTCCCGTATGTTTTTTATAATGACATTAACCAAGTATATTTATTAAACTTACATAGGTTGTTAAGACAATCATATTTCATCCTTACTATGTAACAATAATCAATGAATAAAGATAAATTAAGATCAACAACGATATGAGAAATTCTAAAATATTGATATATAGATAGAAGTCAACTACCACCATTACTAAGTAAAGTAATAATTTTCTATAAAATAAAAGTCCATGCGAAGTCTCCCAAAAATCAATGTTGAGTCCAAATGCCAGGAATAAAATAAACGTCTCATATCGCAACATAAATGAAATAAACTAAAGGTAGGTTCAACACCTACATATTATATACTCGGTGATTACGGGTAATGGAACACTGTGTGCTCAAGTGAGAAAATAGGTTGGGTACACTAGAACACCGAAAATAATGTGATGTGTCTATGACTCCCCACCTATTTTACTCATGTAGTTTCAATCCATTCTTAAATTAAACCGGCATTATTAATTGTTTCATTATTAGCATCAAAGTCGAAAACTTTTTGTTTACTAATCACCTACGTCAAATTAAGCTAGTGCCTATTTTTTTTTTCTTTTATTATTAACACATGCAAAAATAATTGAAATAATTGAATAAATAAATAATTAAAGTGGTGCAAATCATACATAAATCTAATCTAAAATAATCCCATGATAGATATAAATAATTAAATAAAGTAGACCGAAGAAACCATCAGCTCTCTATGTAAAATAATCCAACAACAATTCTAAATAGGTAATTAAAATCTGAATACAATCTATTGCATAACTGAAATAAATAAAGAGTCTGAAGAAAACACGCCCAGATGAATTGATACATAACAAATAATTAAATCTCCTATCTAGAGAGAACAAGCTGAAGCGTCTATGAAATATTCTGCGATCCTCCACAATGCTGCATCTATGTGTCACTGGAAAGGATCTCTAAGGTGGGCATGCCTATGGTTAGACACCTAAGATGTTTTGAAAATGTTTTGACACGGATCAGAGCCCAAGTAAAACATTTTCAAAATATTTAGCAAGTATTTAAATCAGTTATTTATTAGACATGTATTATTCATGTACACTCACTTGAGATTATCACATCTCAACTATTGTGCACGCCTAACGTATTCTACCTAACTAGTATTCCCTACCCAACTAGCTAAGGTATCTTACTACTCCCAATAAGTTTAGTTCTCACGTATATTTGCATACTATGTAGTACTACGGTTTTAATAATAAATTATTAATTATCATTTTATTGTTAAGCCCCTTATTTAAGTTTCACCTTTTAATTTTCTTTTTAGATATTCATCATATATCAATTCTATTGTTTCACATAAGTAGATATATTACAAGGGTATATATATTCATCACACATACAATATATACATACATATAGCATCCCCAGAATGGTCCCTCGTGATGTTGGCATACTCTGCTATCAAGTCTATGTACCTCGCGTACTCGGTAAAGCACTATTGGTTCGACATTTTTCCTCAAAACCAAAATAAATCAACATCATAGCGGAGGCAAACATGGTTCTAAGCCTTTGGGATACGCACACACCTAACGTACCCAAATGACATGACAATCCTACTAATACACGACACATAGTGGACCGCCCTAAGTTCAATGCTCTAGGGCACTAATCCAGACCTCACTAGAATCGTCAAGGTGGGATCGCCGTCTGCGTGTAAACCTCCTGATAGCAGACAGCGTAGGTATGTTTACACACAAAATCAAATCATATCTATAGGTATTCACACAATTATTTATTTATTATTCAGTAGGTATACACATAACCTATTTTCATTAACTCGTGCGTATTATACTTTTCACTCGTATATTCAACATAACATAATTTTCAATTAAACTTCCATTTCAACTAATTTTGATTATATCTCACTAATCTAAGGGTCCTATTTAGCCCTTATTTAATATCACTCGGTTAAAATGTGAACTAGCAGCCACGCATTCATAGGGAAAAGATCTATCTCCAAGACCTAAAACCTAGGGTTGTTCAAATGACACACCAATCTCCTTTGAATAATTTACACCTTCCTCAGGTTCAAAACCTTTTTAAATAACCTCGTAGTTCATGTTCAACCTCTTCTTCATTTCACTCTCTCTTTCTTCTCCACTCTCACTACCATAAAAAATAAGGGAATCATAAACTTTGACCATGGAAGTGTCAGGTGTTAAAATTTCATCAATAGAAGAGTGCTCACTATCACTCATATGAGTAACCATAAAAGCCACAAAGTTGGGCTCAATGGGGGAATCGAGTCCCTCTTCATTGTCACTGTGACTAACGATTGCATTAAAAGAAATTGGTTGCTTACCTTCTCTCCATAGTTTAGTGGGCCATTCAAAAGCCCTATGTCCATACCCTTTACAACCAAAACACCTATTTGACTCGACCCTATTTAAATTTTCTTCAGGAGTTTTAGGGATCTTTTCGACTTTGTCATGCTTAGAAGTTTCATATTTCTTTAAATTATTTTTAAATTTATCTTTGTTAAATTTAAGAAATTTTCAGAACTTCCTAGCAAACATAGCCATATCTTCCGAGTCCCACTCACTTTAACTCTCTACTACTTGTTTTTCCTCCTTTCGGTATTTCAAAGTAACACCCTTTTCTATTTTCTTTTCAGTTTTGGAGGGAAACATGTCTAGTTCATAGGTTTGTAAATCACCTATGAGCTCTTCTAATTTCGTAGAGGCTAAAGTGGGTAAAGAATTTAACGTGGTCACCTTAGGGATAAATCTATCGGGTAAGGACCTTGAAATTTTCTTTACTACTTGGCTGTCGGGTTTTTTTCTCTCCCAGATTAAAAGATGAATCAACAATATCGAAAAGTCTAGTATAAAATTCATCAAAAGTTTCCTTTTCATTCATTTTGATGGTTTGAAATTGAGTGGTAAGTTTTGGAGTTTTGAAGATTTTATGACACTAGTTCCTTCATGAGTGTTTTGTAAAATATCTCAAGCTTCTTTAGCGATTTCACATATCATAATGCGACGGAATTCATCCGGTATGACCGTGCTAAAGAAGGCATTTACACCTCGGGAATTAAAATTAGATAATTTAAATTCATTCTCACTCCATCTATCGGCGGGTTTGGGAACACACTCATTATCTACTAAATGTGTAGGTGGGATCAACCGTTAACAACAGATAACCAAACTCTCTCGTCGATAGATTTGAGTGCCAATTTCATCCGTGCTTTCCAATACGGTAGTTAGAACCATCGAAAATAGGAAATTTTGAAAATGGAGAAAATTCCATTTTAGCCAAAAATATTTTAAAAGATCTTACTGAAGTAATTTATCGTTTTGTCTCTGATACCAATTGGAAAAGGAGATAGCCCCCTATTTTTAAATATTACCACAAAAGTAATTCAATTTCCTTTTAAGATGCGGAAGCGAGATGGTTCACATAAACAAGTACACACCAAATTTTAATTTCTTTCAATTAAAATTAAAGACAAACACAAAGTGAACTTAAATTAATCATCAAATATATTTTCACTTAAACCATATTAATTTAACTCAAGTCCTAGAAATTTGCCTAAAAAAATTAATTCATTTTTGCAAATTAGGCCAAACCAAATTTTATCAAATTATACTATTTAGACAAGAATTAAATTAAGTTAAACATTACCTAAATATTAAACATGCAACAAATTAAATATCCTAATTTTATCTTTTTACCTAAACATGCATCTAATGTGATTTTGCAAAAGATAAAATAAGGAGACAAACCACTACTCCGCGATGTACAAGGAAAAACCCACAATGGGAAAAAACCTCAGACGACCCTAGCCTCAAATCCACTAAGTACTATTTGACAAATACAAGACAGTAAGACTTACAACACTCGACTTGACTCCGTCCAAGCCCCGACGCTCCTTTTTGTATACACCTCTGCCTAGAGAATAACCACGGAGCTCCACCGCGGTCTCAGAATCCACCGATCGGACTTTTAGGAACCCATCATCCACACACAGTGCCTATCACTATATGCAAATGCCGCAGCAACAAATAACGGAACATCTTCTTTGAAGGATGTAGAAGTAAACCCAAATGAACTCTTTAACTTGGTAGAGTAAACCCGGTGCCAAACACTCCAAGAAAGATATTTATATGGAAACTTGGAATAAACAAACTATGGGTGAAACAAAAGGGTTTAATGATTTTTTTTCTTGAAAAACCACTCAAAACATGAACTCTTTATTTTTAGAATTTTGCTCTCAAACTCTCTCTTGGAGATTGTAGTATTTGAAAAAGTTGGTTCCCGCACTAGATAAGTCTGTCAAAAGTTAGTGGGGAAAAGTAGTGGGAAAAGTGGGAAAACTGTCAAAAATTGCCAATATACATGTTCCCGCCAAATCTCGTCCAAACGACCCTTCCAATGAAGTTCCAGTGGATAAAATGTAAAGTCATTAGAAAATGCGTCAGAATTCTCATTCAAATAACAATTCGAACGATAGTCAACTGGCCAAACAGGGAACTCGTTGGCAAACCTCATTCGAACAAAATTCTCGTTCGAACAAAAAACTCGTTCAAACGACAATTTCGAACGAAAAAACAGAAAGCTTAAAAATTCGATTTTAACCCAGAAACTTTATTTTAAAGTTTTTAAATAAACCTTCTAAAAATAACCATCAGTTTAAAATAAAAATTCAGCCAATTAAAATTGTTCCAAGCTCCTATATAAATATGTTACGCATTCATACCTTAGGACTAAACGAAACACATGTTGTTGACGTAGAAACAAGGCACAACAAACTCGGTATTTGATGAAGCTTTAATCCTGTCTGCTATGTCTTCAACTAACACGTCAGAGTCTTGAATGGATAAACTTGAACTCTATCCTATAACTCTAAAGTTTTTGTCAAAAATTAAGCCTACACAACATTAAGACTCAATCGGATACTTGTGTCCTTACATCCTCAGAACAAGAGTAAACTAAAATATCGTCGATAAACTCAATAATAACATGGTTGAGGAAATCTTGAAAAACTCGATTCATCTGATCCATAAACACTGTTGGCACATTGGTAAGTCTGAATGGAATCAATCTAAACTCATAGGACCCATATCGTGTTAGAAAAAACAGTATTAGGAATGTTCTCCTCCCTAACATGTAACTGATGATAACCGGATCGCAAAACAATCTTGGAAAAGTAAGTTTCACCCCTTAGATGGTCAAATAGATCATCAATGTGAGGAAAGGGATATTTATTTCGAATCGTGACCTTATTCAACTCTCTTTATTCAATACACAATCGAAGTGACCCATCTTTCTTTTTAACAAATAACACTGGTGCATCCATGATGAAGTACTCCATTGAATAAAACCCTTCCTAAAAGCTATTGAATCTTATCTCTTAACTCACGCATCTCAGATGGGGCCATTCAATAGGGTGCTCGATCTATATGTCTCATACACGGTGCTAGATAAAAAACAAAATCAATTTCTTATATAGGCGACAACTCGGTTATACCTGGAATACATCATTGAACTCCCTCGCGACTAGAATCGAGTCTATCGAAACTCCTACCTCTGTGAGGTCTCCTCCTCGATATAATATAGATGAGTACTCGATCCTCCCTTGAGAAGTGGCATCGCCACTAAAAACATCTCCTGCCCCAGTATAGAAAATACAATAGTCCTCCTGTAATAATCTACAATCGTCAGATAACCCGCTAACCACTTCATCCCCAAGATTACGTCATATCCCTCCATATCAGATACAAGAAGATCGGCAACTAAACACAACATACCCACACCTCTACAAATGAAGTGTAAAATAGATCCATGTCAAAATATTTTCAAAACATTTTAGGTGTCCAGTCACAGGGATGCCCAACTTAGAGATCCTTTCCAGTGACTAGTAGCTGCAACACTGTGGAGACTGGCAAGATATTTCTTAGACAATTCATCTTGTTCTCTCTAGATAGGATATTTCATTTTTAGTTATCTATGAGTTCATCTGGGAATGTTACCTTCAGACTCTTTATTTATTACAGTTATGCAGCAGACAATATTCAGATTTTAATTACTTATCTCTGATTGTGGTTGAATTATTTTACTTAGAGAACTGACGGTTTATTCTATCTCCTTTATTTAATTATTTATATTTGTCATGGGATTGTTAAGATTAGATACATGTATGATTAGTTTAATTCATTTAAATTATTGTTGCATGTGTTAATAATAAAACAAAAAAAATTGGCACCAGCTTAATTTGACATAGGTGATTAGTAAATAAAAAATTTCGACAATGATGCTAAGAATGAAACCATTAATGATTCCGGTTTAATTTAATAATGGACTGATCACCCAAGAATAAAATAGGCGGGGTGTCACATTGTAAGGTCCACCGCAACAAGATAATTGATACGCACTCAAGTAGTAAAATTACCAATCATGAGTTCAAATAATAATTCTTTAATTATTAAATTAATTATTATCCCCACCCTTATTGGTGTAATTTCCTTTGAATATTTTCATTTAAATTTGGCTAATTCACTATTAAGAAGAGGTAGATAACAAACTAATAACAAGGATGTAAGAAGGCTCACCTACATCATGATGTATACATCACACCATACATCACATCCAGTTCTAGATTTTACGAAACTTTTTTTCCAAAAAAATTATTTTTTCCTTGAAATGAACCTTCTATTCAACCCATATTCAAAAAAATTATGTCAAAATACATTTTTTAGCTATTTTTAAAAAATTCACAAAAAATTGCTGGCGCAGACCCTTATAAATAAGGTATTTTGAGCAGTTTTTTGTGGATTT
Organism: Sambucus nigra; assembly: GCA_949130495.1. Classification (NCBI taxonomy): domain Eukaryota; kingdom Viridiplantae; phylum Streptophyta; class Magnoliopsida; order Dipsacales; family Adoxaceae; genus Sambucus; species Sambucus nigra. The sequence continues at coordinate 90,050,450 of OX422213.1, forward strand.
TTTAAAAATAGCTACAAAATGTATTTTCACATAATTTTTTGAACATGGGTTTATTAGAAGGTTAATTTCAAGAGAAAAATAAAAAATTTAGAAAAATGGTTTTAAGTGGCTACAACTCGGTGTGATGTATGGATGATGTATAGAGCATGATGTACGTGAGCCTTAACCTATATATATATATATATATATATATATATATATATATATATATATATATATATATATATATATATTGGGAGTAGATCCCATTTGTTAAAACGTCATTGATACACTAAATAATCGGTGATTAGTCCCTTTATACAAGGTCGCGAGAATGCAAGTCTAGTAGTTTTAGCTGGTATTGACAAAATAAATCGGCACAACCCTCTACCCATCTCTCTCTATATAAAAGTGTATATTAAGACCAATATTCTAACCCTATCCATGAAATATATAAACACGATCATATACGGCCCATAAAGTGTAGCCTAATGATATTCAAGAGTTATATGTATATCTTTTAATCATTTATACCCACCTCTTATTCATAAAGATAATAATGTATAACTTATTTGGGATTTGGGTTTGATTTCTGGTTGAGTTATGTAGTGGAAATGAAGCATGTACTCCTTCTTTGAAGAATGAAAGCGCTCCCTAAATTTTAGTTTAATTTTTGTACAAAAAAAGGTCCTAATTTTACTTTAATGTTTTTAATTACACCTTAATTCTTTTCGCTTTCTTACTTTAAAACCATAGCACTAATTATTTCTCCAATTAATTACCTTATAACTAAAGTATCCTCTCTTTTAGACCACAATTTATTTTGTGTCAAACCTTCTATTTACTTTCTATAATTACAATTCAATCTCATACTTTAATTTATTTTTAATTAGGGCCAAACATTTTATTAATTCAATAAGTAAATTCTATAATTCATCAAATAAAGCTCTACAATTAAAATGACTTTCGTACTTTCAATAATTTACATATCAACTCAAATTCAACTAATGAAATTTTATATTTTAGATTATATTGTCTAACATTCCAGTTTTTAATTAAATAATTAATTAAAATTCTCCCAAATTTTCTACTTAACTATTTAGTGAATACAACTAAATTATGTGCTATTATATAGGTTGTGTGGATTAAATACATTATGGTTGGACATGTGGATTATGATTAGGTCACATTTATTAATGTTAGAATTATAAAGGTAACTTGGATAATTCATGATTACGAAAAGAGTATAATAGTAATGGTATATATTTTGTGGGTGGCTACATGTAGAATATGACTGAGGATTAAGGCTAGATGCACTAGGACAAAGACGGATTAGTTTGGGAACTGTTTTCTCTCCACGACTACCTAATATTGACAGAAGTGTATCGAGGCTATTAATTTTTGGATTTAATTTCTATGACATACCACTGACAAAGTCTAATAAATATAAGGATTGAAGGGTTCAAACAGGGATGCGTGTGTAGATATTCTAGGTTTGGAATTTGTAAATGATGAATTGATGGAAGGGTGATTCCTACAGATGGGACTATAAGATTTGTTATTATTTTTTATTATGGTATTTATAAGAGGGTAGTGTGGCTGGGTTTTGTAAAACACTGAATCAGGTGAGGCATGACCCACTATAATCAACTCTGCCTTCAAGGATCTCAAGAACTTCTGGAAGAGCTTCTGATGAAACCTTCTCGTTTTGGTAAAAATGGAACTCAAGCTAGAACTTAGTCAGTCTAAGAAGATGAACTTCCACAAAAATAATCGTAACTTTTCTCAAGAGAAACTCCTGAGAGTGATGGATGTCAGTGAGGAGTTAAAGAACAAGGCACTTATCACTATAGAGGGAGATTAGGGAGAGAATAATTAGAGGTTCTGGTGTGTTTTTGACAGGCTAATAGTAAGACTTGAGTTATGATTCTCATATCTAATGACCTTGCCCAGGGGTCCAATTTATACTTGGGCAATAGGACTAAGATGACACTTTTAGCGCAAAAATGAGAGGGAAACTTAGAGGGACAAGGTCTGTAACGTACTTTTTGTCCCGACTAGGTTTGCAACCGCATGTTCCCTCAGACAGACGAAACCTGGTGCCAATCAAAGTCAAAAAGAAAATGTCTCCCCTAATGGAGACAAAATATCTGATTTGGTAAATATCTTTTAAAACGGTAACTTGTTATACAAAATTTATAAACTTGAGAGAGGAGGCCTCGAGGACCACCTCCTCTAAAACCATTAATCTTAAGGGGGTCTTGAGTACCCCTCTCCTTTAAAACCATTTTATTTGAGAGGGGCCTTGTGGATCCACTCTTGCAAAAATCACTTTTATAAAAGTTCATTTCTTGTGAGCAGCCCTTTGGCTGCTCACTTCACTTGTGACTAAGTGTTAGTTATGTTAGGTGTTGAGTGACTCCTAGGGTATTTATACTAGTATTATCTCAATCCAAAAGTGCTACATGGTTCAGCTTGATCAAGAAACCTTGTTCCTCAACCGCTAAGATAAAACACCCAAGAGATCCGAACTAGCCCATTTGAGTACTGCCTGCTGAACTGGGGTACCTATATAAGAAAGTAAGTCTTACTAATTTTATTCTATAAAAGAATAGCTTTTATGATGAGGGGTTGCTTATGGTAGCCCCTCCCTTATCCTAGCCTGTTTTCTGGAACATGAGGGAGAGTACCTTGAGGGTCCCTCACCCAATATTTTTTGGAAGTTGTGGAACCTTGTGGGTTTCGTGCTCAATATTTTTTGGAAGCTAAGGAACCATGAGGGTTCTGTGCTAAATATTTTCTCGAAGCTAAGGAACCTTGAGGGTTACGCGCTTAATATTATTTGTGAGTAGCGAAACCATGATGGTTTCATGC